>CM076609.1:61547170-61897900 GCA_038502775.1 Hippodamia convergens | reverse complement strand
TTATGAGTATCCAGCTTATGAGTGTAACTTCAGGAAAGCCAATTTTCCGGTTTTGTATCAGAGAATCTGTGATACTGATTGGTCACGTGTTTTGGAGGAGAATAATAATGTTGATTCAGACTGTGAAATTTTTTATTTAATTCTTAATGAAATATTCGCGTCCTCTGTGCCTTTGAAGTGTAAGCGTCGTAGAAGGTTTCCATCTTGGTTCACATTGGATACAACGCGTAGCATCCCTGAAAAAGAGAAAATATTCAAAAAGTATAGAAAGTTCAGAACGAGGGATCTTTTAGATCGTTACAAGGCCCTTAGGGCTATATCGAAGGCAAAAATTGCACTTGATTACAAGTTGTTCGTTCGACAATCTGAGATGAAGATTATGGAGGATGCTTCTGATTTTTGGACTTTTATTCATGCCAAAAAAAGTAGCTCAAGAGTTCCTGGATATATGAAGGATGAAGACTTGATATACGAGGGAGCTTCCAGTATAGTTAAGGCGTTTGCCAGTTATTTTAAGAGTGTTTATGCTCAGTCCTCAGAATTTGATGGTGATTGTATGAGAGAATCTATTTATCAGGATACACTTTCTCTCAAGTGCATACCTATGGAAGCACTTATTGCAGCATCGAAGAGGATGTCCGGTGGATTGACTGCAGGCCCTGATGGTGTTCCCAGTTTCCTGGTCAAAGATTCTATTGATATCCTATCTGTCCCCTTATTACACGTCTATAATATGGCTCTACGAGACAGCAAGTTCCCATCGTGCTGGAAAATGGCTAAAGTTGTCCCAGTATTAAAAAAGGGGATCCCACCGATTTGAGAAATTACAGGCCGATCTCTCTACTTTCGAATTTTGCGAAGCTTTTTGAGATCACACTGTGTCAGATATTGTATCCTGCTGTGAGGCACTTGATCAGGCCTGAACAGCATGGTTTTATGTCAAGGAGATCGTGTACTACTAATCTGGCTGTTTTCTCTCAGTATGTCTCTGAGATTCTGGATAAGACAGGTCAGGTTGATACCATATACACTGATTTTCAGAAGGCGTTTGATATGGTCGACCACACACTTCTGGTACACAAGTTGAGGGCTCAGTTTGGGTTCTCTGATGAGCTGGGGAATTTTTTTAGGTCCTATTTGTTGGATCGCCAGCAGTTCGTTTACCTGGAGGGAAGCTGCTCCGATCCTTATAATTCTTCATCTGGCATACCGCAGGGCTCACACCTTGGTCCGTTGTTATTTGTCATGTTTGTCAATGATCTGCTCCAGGTTATTGATGGTGAGGACAGCTTCGGAAGACGGCGCAGTGAGCTGGCAACGGCTTCCGGGCAGCTGAGCAATCCTATTCAATCATTGGCCTATGCTGATGATCTCAAGATCTTCTGTGAAATTGGCTCTCTCGAGGACTGCGTCTGCTTGCAGAAGGCACTGAATTCTTTATTGGTGTAGCAGGAACCTACTTCCTGTGAGCATATCTAAGTGCACCAGGAAAAAAAACTATTTTCTGTATAATTACTGTCTTGATGGCAAAATATTGTGCAGAAAAAAAGAAATAAGAGATCTGGGCATAGTCTTTGATCATGGATTCACATTTGTCCCGCATGTGAATTATTTGCTTTGCACTACGTCGAAAACGTATGGATTCATCTTACGTAATTGTAAATATTTTTCTGATCCGAAAACCTTGATTTTACTGTTTAATGCATATGTTAGGAGCAAGCTGGAATTCGGATGCCTTGTTTGGAATCCCATATACGAGTACCATAGATATCACATAGAAGCTGTCCAGAGAAGATTTTTAAGTACCTCATATTCAGAGAAGAAGGTGTTTATACAGCGAGGGGTCTTGATAATGCTGTTCTGTTGCATAGATTCGATGCTGTTGAGCTTGATGTCAGAAGGGGTGTTGCTTGTTTGAAGTTCCTTCATGGACTCTTGAATGGCGTTGTTGATTGTTCCGTTCTACTCGCTAGAATAGGATTCTATGTACGACGCCCAAGTTCTCGATCCGTACACTTGTTCAACCTTGTTATGCCCAGAACAAATATTTTGTTACAATCACCTGTGCATTCAATGTGTTCAAGATTCAATCTAGTCTCCCACCTGTGTGATATTCACTTTGATAAAGTGTCCATGATTTGTAAGACTTTCATCGAGCTTCGTGGGAGTAGATAAAAATATGGAATAAATTGTTTTTTGTGTTTTGCCAATCTTGTCATTTCACATGTTCGAATGTGTTTAAGTCTTATTTCATTAGGTCATATTCATATAAGTTAGGTACTTGAAATTAATTGTGTTATTCTAGTTATAATTCATTGTTTTTGTACAATTCCTGTAATTGGGTTCTACCTGTTATTATTATTATTATGAGGGTTGAAAAATACGACGAAACACTACGAGAAAAGATAGGTAGTGCCCCGGAGCGGCGCTTCGCTTGGCCAATACCATGCCCCCAGAAATTGGATTTCAAAAGTATCAGAATTGTTTTTTTTAATTTGATCTTAGGACTGTAGTTTTATTTATTTAGGTATTGATTGGTCCTATATACTGATATACGCCAATCGGGAACTAGGTTTTTTCATTTTTTTATGTGTCGAAATGAAATTGGAACGATAAAAATATAATAATAACAATCGAATAACCGATTTGGACAGACGAAGTTGCGCGGGCCAACTAGTCGCTTTTTACAACTTCACGGCATTTTTTTGTACACAATTCATTCGAAACAGAATCGCAGGGGCGGACCCAAGGGGCGGATGATCCTCCCAATTTTGAAAGAATTTGGCAAATTTTCAAAGCAGTCGGAAAACTTTCAAACAAAATGGAAAAAATTCGAAGTAGTTTAAAAAATTTCAGAAGCCTTGGAAAAATTTCAAAGCAGTTGGAAAAATTTCAAAACAGTTGGAAAAATTTCAGAGCAGTTGGAAAAATTTCAGAGCAGTTGGAAAAAATTCCAAAGCAGTTGGAAAAAGTTCAAAGCAGTTGGTAAAATGTCAAAGCAGTTGAAATACATAGTTCCAAAAGAGTTATGAAATTCGAAGGAATCTGAATAAAAAAAAACAAATTTGCAATCAGTTCTTAAGAATATATGTATAGCCGGAAATAAATGGTATTCAACCCAAAACTTTTTACCATCAAGTGTTTGAAAAGATGCGGCTTCAAGAAGTAGTACTCAGTAGTTGTAAATTTTTCAGTTACGTCGCATGAACTTTGTCATGAAAAATCCATCTGGTGTCATAAATTTTTTACCGAAACAAATATCATACCATATAATGTATAATGGTTTTCTGTTGATTCAATGTACAGTTTTAAAACTTTTTATGGATCCCCCTACCCCCAAATCACACTTCGGCCCGTCCCTGCAGCATCGAAATATTCCTCACAAATTGAAATAATGCTGAGCGATTTAAGTTATGAATTCGTTCTTAGCTCATAGTATAGGCATAATTAGAAAATCTTTCATAATCGATATGCAAAATTTAGCTCGAAAGTTTTCATTGAGGATAAATTGAAAAAAGGAAAAGAGAGTCTTGCGTGCTTCGTGACCACATAGCACCAATAGGAAAAACAATCTTCCTTTTGAATTTAATTATTGAGGAAATGAATCAACCACCAAACCAACTTAGCGATACAATTAGCACATATAAATTAAGGTATCAATTTGATTGGATAAAGCACGTTGAATATGTTCACCTCGAAAGTTGCGATTTTTGCAATTCTAATGCTTATGGTGTTAGTTTGTGCAGCCAATGAGTCACCTACGGTAATTATATTTATATAATAGGTACTAGATCAAACCCGCAGCGTCGCTCACGTAGCATTTCATTGTCAATAGCTAGTTATAGTGTACACTTCATCAGAGGTACATCTTTCCACATGAATACCTACTTGAATTCATTCCCTACATCCCTCTTGGAAATTAGACATCAGGTTCCGAACCAACAAACCAACAGACCACACGGACTCTCACATTTTTAATACAGGGTGTTTCAGAATAAGGTTTCGGGATCTCAATCCTCAGATGATTTTATGATATAAAGTTCCTATGAACTATTGGTCTCTGACGCACTGTTTTTGAGATACAGGGTGTTTAAAAAAAAATAGGTTTTATGAAATTATTTTCTACACCGTACACGATCTCTTTTTGCGTTTTGGCACGTTATGAATACGCATTAAGACACATTTTTTCCGATACGATGTTTAATTTTCACCAGTGGCTTCTGTCCGAACAAATTTCGTGAAAAAATTGGTACGCCAATGATTTTTTTGAAGTTATAAATTATTTCAACGATTTATTTAAATTTTCGTTCCAAAAAATTATCAAATATATTGCTGTTTTTTTTTTGGGTAAGGGAACGAAGGAGAATTAAGAAATCACTTCATGTAATGGCCAACGTTTCGCAAATTTATTTTTGCATCATCAGGGCTCTAGAAAAAACATACTATGTCAGAAGATGAAAAAGGTACAGATGCACACTTAAATGTAAAAGTTATTTAAATAAATAAAAAGTTTGTCAAGAATAATATAGGTCAGATAGATAGATATTTGAAACAGAGAATTTATGAACATCGTAATGATAGTAAAAACTTTTTAATTAAAAAAAATCCAACTGCCTTAGTCGAACATACAAAAGAGACTGGACATGAGTTCAACTTTGATGAAACAAAAATTTTGGCATCACAATCAAATTATAAAAAAAGAGTACTACAGGAGATGATTTGCATAAAAAATAATCCAAATTCTGTGAACAAACGATCTGACATAGATGGACTGAGTTCTTCATATTTTAATTTACCAAGAAGAATTAATACATAAATGTTTCGAACCATTTATCGTTTTCTGTGTTTTTATTTTTGGGATACATATCGCACCCTCGCTACAAAAGTGACACAACTCGAAATCAAAAGTAGAAAATATTCAAATGCTAAATATTTTCTTATCAATCGGAAATGTGAAATAGACACCAATTTTGATATGTAGGTATCTATATGATATATGGACCCACACTGTGGCTAAATTCATAGCATAAACCGAAAAAAGTAAATTTTGAGTCATGTCACTTTTGTAGCGATGGTGCGATATGTCAGCTTGGTTGTCAAATTTAATCCTCCTGAATGCTTTCTCTTCGTTGAATTTTTTTTGTTTTCCAAATTATTATATATGTTATCCTGCTATTGTAATTGTTATATCCTAGAGCAAAGAAAAACACAACTGTTAATGTGAGTATTCGATATACTTAATAAGATCATTTCCATATATACTTATTTATGTGTTTGTATTTACAGTTTTTATTCATGAAAACTTTTCATTTATTCAAATAACTTTTACATTTAAGTGTGAATCTATACCTTTTTCATCTTCTGACATTGTATGTTTTTTCTAGAGCCCTGATGATGCAAAAATAAATTTGCGAAACGTTGGCCATTACATAAAGTGATTTCTTAATTCTCTTACATTCCCTTACCCCCAAAAAAAAAACAGCAATATATTGTTATAAAATTATTTCGTAATCATCACATAATCAACAGTAAGAATGTTTTCTTTGAATTCTTCACCTGCGACGAATATTTTCTCAGAAAAAAAATTAGATGCAAATTGAGCATGTGCTTCAATACCGACGTATTTTCAGACTAAGGTTCCGTGAATTCGGAATCTTAATCCTCACATTACATAAATTTCCAATGGACCATAGGTCTCTGACGCATTGTTTCTGAGAAACGGAGTTTATTTTTTTGCAGGATACACATTTTTTTTGGGTTTGGTAGGTTATCAGTACGCCATAACACACATTTCTGAATTTCATGAAGTAACTAAAAACTTTCGTATTTTTCCTAGATGAAATTGTATTTTGGAAGTAATCAAAGAATTTCGTAACTTTCCTAGTTGAAATTGCATTTTATTTTTTTTTCTCAGAAAGTATTCGTCGCAGGTAGAAAACTCAAGAAACCATGCTCACTGTTAATTATGTGGTGATTACGAAAATAATTCATTATTTCAAAAAAACATTGGCGTACCTTTTTTTTTCACCAAAGTCCGTACGGACGCCGCTGGTGAAAATCAAACATCGTTTCGTATCTGAAAAAATTTATCTTAATGCGTATTCATAACGTGCCAAAACGCAAAAAGACATCGTGTACGGTGTAGAAAATAATTTCATAAAACCTATTTTTTTTTCAAATTTCAACACCCCTGTATCTCAAAAACAGTGCTTCAGAGACCCATAGTTCATAGGAACTTTATATCATAAAATCATTTGGGATTGAGATCCCGAAACCTTATTCTGAAACACCCTGTAACGTTCGAAAAACGCAAAAAGAGATCGTGTACGGTGTAGAAAATAATTTAGTGAAATCAATTTTTTTTCAAATTTTAACACCCTGTATCTCATTAACAGTGAGTCAGATTAAGATCACGAATTTACGGAACCTCATTCTGAAACACTCTGTATAAGTACGATAGTAAGGATAAATTAGGACCATAGACTTATCATAAAGGATAAAAGGTCTTTGGTTAGGACGCATTTGAATCCCCTCACAATGAAGAAAAACTATTTTGAAAAAAAAATGTACTCTTCTTTATTTCCTCGATTCAGCCACGGCTGAACACATCATCACGAACATACAGCCCGGTCAATTTAGGCTTAAGAATAGTGCCCAAATAATAATTGCCAGGTAGCCAACTTTGGTAAAGAGCTAGGCTTTACTATAACGAAAAAAGTGACAGAAGTGCCCATAGATGCTCTATGTGTGTTGTTAGTTATTAGGGGTCAAAGATCGATATTTTTGACTTTTTGAATTATTCTCAGAAACGGTAAGCGTTATCTAAAAAAGCTTCGAACAAAAACTATGGATCTTTAAATTCTCTTCAAAAATATTGTCATTAAGTTTTTTCCTAAGAGTTATTATCCCTAAGATATCGCGATTCTTAGAGTCACGTTATTCATGATATGCACATATAAGGCACTCATCAGGAACTTACGGGCTTTTTGTGTCTCTTTTATATACAGGATGATTCACGGTCGATGGTACGTTACACGTTTACGGAGAACAGAGAGCAAGATTTCATTGAAATTTCGTTTCTTGGACAAGAACAGATGATGCTCTATCCATGTAAAATATTTTCAGTGCTGCGGTGTTGCTGCTTATGTCAAAAAGTAGTACCTACTTTGTTTTTTCAAATGGCACATCCTGTATATTATTGCATTTTCCTATTCATCGTAGTAACACGATTATTTTGGTATCACTTTCTCATACCTTCGGCGGTTCTTGAGTAATTAAATGAATTCCTCTTTCTTTGTACAAAACATAGCTTTGGTTGAACATCCATAACTTCAATACTATTAATCTTAGGAACTTGAAATTTTGTATGTAGAATGCCGAAAGTCTATGCATCCTGCATCATGCTTTTTTTCATACAGGGTCATCAAAAATTCGATGGTTTATCGAGAATTTCAAAAACGGTTGAAAGTGCATTTTTTCAAATGTGATGCCCTGTATATTTTAAGAAATACTGAAAGAAAATTGAATTTCCTTTCAAATGATATATCACACTCCTATATCTCGATTGTAAGATTCTGCGTTGAACTGAAGTATTATAGTTGCGCACGTTTTATAGTTGCGACCTTCCTCAAACTGCAGATCAAAACAAGCACAAAATGAGCGGTTCATACAAATTTCAGTATATTTCTAAGATTGGCTGAATATGATTATGAGCTGAAAACTACCTAAAATTAATATTATTAATTAATTAATTATTAACTCTAATAATGTCCATTCTTGGAACGATTCGGTGGTTCTAGCCAAAAAACTTTTAATCTCAAATTGTCTGAACAGGTATTCATTATAGATACCAATGAAAGACTTCAACACGATAAAAATTGACAGTATGCCGATTTGACAATTAGTTTGTTGATGATAGTACATTCGCTCATTCTTCATAGCATAAGAAAAATAATAAGTGAAATAGATAGAAGTACCTACTCAATCAAATTTTGATGAATTTGTTCATTCACCATGAGCAATGTGACAAAATAACAGCAAGAACATGCAGAAGGTTCATTGAATTGGTTCCCGATGGACGGGTTCGCACGTGCGCATATATAAAATTTCAGGTCAACGCTGAATCTTACAATCTAGGTATAGTAGTGTGAAATATCATTTAATAGGAAATTAAATTTTCTTTCAGTATTTCTTAAAATATATAGGCCATTCCACTTGAAAAAATGAACTCTCGATATCTCGATAACCAATCGAATCCTGCAAAAAAAAAACCACCTGCATGATGCATAGACTTTTATCATTCTGCATACGAAATTTCAGCTTCCTAAGATCAATAGTATTGAAGTTATGGATGTTCAACCAAGCTTTGTTTTACACACAAAAAAGGGAAATAATTTAAATACTCAGAAACCTCTGAAGATAAGTATCATTAGGGTTACATAATCAATTTTAAAGTCTCTTCAATTTTAAATCTCCTCAACATTTTGATTTCAAAACACATTTTAGTTTTTTAAAGCCACTTCATATTTAAAGGCGCAATCTCGGGACATTAGCAGCTGAAGTATCCGTTAGGCCTGAATATATAAACTAATTCCTAACCACTCGTTTCCAAACTGTCAACTGATTTGAGGTTAGTTACATATTATTCATGTTGTGTTTTATTTCGAAATCAACTTCCACAATAAGAGATAATTCGGCGAGCATATAAGAATATAACATAATATTTGAATAATAAAAATGGAAAATTTTGAGACAACTAGTTCGGATTCATCCAATGAAGAAGATCCATGGACAATACGGAGGAGTATGGGAACGTAGATTTCTAATTTCAAAATTTGGAATGAGACTACAATAAAACACCATACGGCTCATTATAGTTGCAACTGCAGCGTTGGAATTGATGTCAATGACATGTTTCTTATCAAAAATTTCGAAAATGAATTAGATGATAATCTAACTGACTGTACTGAAGAAAAAGCAATATTATATTAGTTTGGCAAATTTCTCCTCAGTAATTACTAAGGATTCTGAAGTGGTGTATCATTTATTACATCATTTTTTCAATCAGTAAAAAACGTCCTTTCTCGAAGAAACAGTTCGAAGAATTATGAAATACATTAAATTTCTTCGAACTATGTAAAAATGATTCTAGTGCATCCAATATTTCATGAATCCGAATGAATCAAGTGACATTAAGAGATTCTTCCGGGCTTATTGCATTTTGAAAAGATGGTGATAAGAACCTGCAGAGAGGTTTGCTGAAATTTATTTAGATTTTTCACAAAAATCAAATTTACTGGAAGACGTATTATTTAGTATTTCCAGAGAAATATGGTTCCAGCAAGTTGGATGCCCAAAGCACTATGCCCTCTCAGATAGAGAATATCTAAATAAAGAATATTCGGGTACCTAGATGGATAGGCCGATCTGGTACAATCTCGTAGCCAGCCGTTCACCTTATTTGAATAGATTTTTTTGAATGGGTAGCAGTAGAGGAAAAAGTTGATTCAAATCAGCGCAATTCATCAAGAACAGAAGATTTTCCTGTTCGATAACCCGATGTTTTTCAAAAAGATGTCCTGCATGTATTGTGAATATATTGAATCTTTTCATAAAACAAAACTGAATTTCTTTCAAAAAAACCTTTTTTTGCTCTTATCTGAAAAAAAAACAATGTTAGTGTTATAGCATTTTATTGAATGTGCTAACTTTTTGAGAAACTTGCCAAATAGTAAGAGAGCTAGTGAACCCCCCGAGTAACGATTTGTCTGTAAGGCTAGACATTTTTATCAGTAGCGCACTCAGAGGGGGGGGGAGCCAACCCCTCGAAACTCTCGCCCCCGAAACTCAGTTTTGTTAAAGAAAAATTTATACTTTCTCTCATACGTCAAAGATGCATGCATGTTGATGGAGCCCCCTCCGAAAACTGATGCTGGGTACGCCCTTGATTTTTATAGTGGTAGTTCATAGCATGCTGAGGACGGAAACCATCGCCTGGCTCCCCTCAACCCTGCACGTCATCACCTCCTATATATTTGAAAGTGTAAAAAAAATTAAAAAAAAAAACCTGTTCCTGTAAGCTTGATACTTTCATACGATTTTGTTCATTCCTTGTAAAGTTAAAAAAAATTGACAGGCGATTTCGACGGGCACAAGTAACTGCCAGGCGACCCGAAAAAGGTGTAAAATATGAACAAAAATAAATTTTTTTCGGTAAGGCTGAAATTCAAATATGTTTGGTCTGAGGGAATGAAAAAATCTTCATCATCATCTGATATGTTGTCATTAAGTTCTTCGTCATATGGTATGGTCCAGTTGTTTCAAGCGCAGTACACTCTGTCTCAAATTGGTAGAGACTGCATTGTATCTCAGCTATTATTGAAGATAGAGACATGCGGTTTTCGCTACTCTTTGTCACTTTTTTATAAAACTTTTGAATCCAAAAACAGAAATATTCCAAATGCTTTTGTTTCTTGAAACCAGGTTGAAAATGGAATTGTTCACTTTTTGTGGAAAAACATGAAAATGCTTATAATAATATTTAACGTAGAAGTCAGTGGCGTAGCTTAAATTTTTTTTCGAATGAATGTTTCTGAGACAGAGCACAAACTTGAAATGTTTCAAATGGAACACCTAGTATGTTTTCCGCATTTTTTTCTGAATACATCGATGTATTACAACCTAACTTTTAATAAATTACAGTGACAACCATCAGAAAAATTTATATTTCTGTTTATTTTTTTCAATATTTATACTTACATTTTTTTTCGTTTTCCCCATTTTTAAATTAATTTTTTGAGTTGATGTTCAGATTGTTATAAAATAAATGAGATGAGGTCATATGCTTCTCGAAAACAGGAATTTACATATGAAAAATTTTATTCTGTTCCAATTCAATCTCAAAAACAATGCTTTGCAAAAATATTAAGCTACGCCACTGATTTCTACGTAAAAATTTCCTTATAAGCAGTTTTCATTTTTTTCTTTCTTGTACAGGGCTCGAGAAATACTTTCATTTTCTCAAAGTGCACAATTTTTACCCTGTATTCCAGAAACAAAAGTAGTTGGAATATTTCTGTTTGTGGATTCAAAAGTTTTACAAAAAAGTGACACAGAATCGCGAAAACAGCATTTCTCTATTTTCAATAATGATGAGATGCAATTACAGTCTCTACCAATTTGGGACACAGTGCACAGTGTACTGCTCTTGAAACAACTGTACCATATGATGAAGAAGTTAATGACAACATATCAGATGATTATGAAGATTAATAATAAAACTTATTTTTATTCCCTCAGACGAATACATATATAAATTTCAGCCTTACCGAAAGAAGTTCATTTTTGTTAATATTTTACACCCTGTCAATTTTTTTTAACTTTACAATGAATGAACAAAATCCTATGAAAGTTTCAAGCTTGCAGGAACAAGTTTATTTTTTTAATTTTTTTCTTACACTTTCGAAGTGAGAGGTGCCAGGCGATGATTTCCGTCCTCAGCATGCTATGAATTACCATTATAAGAATTTCTAGCCGTAGAGACAAACCGTTACTCGGGGGGTTCACTATCTCTTGGACTAAAAAGGATTTAGTACAATTTTTTCGATACAGTCAGTTGAAGTTGAGCAATATTTCAATTTCGAAAATTTGGTTCTGCACAAAGTGACATTATTTTCCAATTGGCTTAGAATTGAAGATTACAGATGACAAGAGTACTTTTCGGGATAACATAGGAAAAATGAAATTTGAATAAAGTAAAAAATTGGAGCAACAGGAGTTTGAGAATCATCACAGGGTGTGTATTTTCTCGAATGAGAAAAATTCTTTGAATAAAGGTACGATTTTTTTATATATTTTTCTGATGACAACTATGACTCAGCCTGCTACCCGATGCCGGCTTGACGTTGACTTTTGGGACACCATGTATATAATATAAGGAATGCACTTTGACCTATATCACTTTATCAAATGATTAAAACATTTCTTTGATCTGCTTTGCTAATTGATCATTTGATTTAATTTCGATTTATATTTGGTATTGATTTTAGTAGGAGTTGATATGAAAATTCGTAGGTAATTGATGAATTAAGTATACCTATCATCATCCACGATGTCTCGATCTTTTGAAATAAATTATTATTCGATTTTCAGAACGAGCAATCCTTTTGGCGCATACCTCCCAAGGGATTAGATCACTGGAAAAATATACTTGGTGGTTGAAAATCTGAACTGAGCCATTTCAAAGATGATTTATTAAAGGATTATTTTCTTGTTCAATGTGTTTTTTTCAATAAACTCTCCTCGAAAGAATCATTCCTCACCTGATTGAAACTTAGAAATAGGTAATTACAATTATTCAGTATCAAATATTTAATAATAATATTATAATTATTTTCTGAAGGAAAGAACCCAATCGCAGGAAATTAATCTGAACTTAATAAAAATGCAAATTTACATCAATACACAAAAGATAAATAATTAAGTGAACAACCGAGCGTTACACCATCAGATGAAAGAAGGCATAACATAGTTTAAACACCATATTGTACTGAGACAAGTCCAATAAAACATGACAGAGAATCAAAGTTTACATCACAAACCACAGAGATAGGGTTGAAGGTTCGGCACATAAATTTAGTCTGTGATTGCAAAAGCATATTGGTCCAGGGTGTAGGTAAATAAAATAGCTCTTGTGATCTTGAATTCTGTCTTCTTACTGTGAATTTTAGCATGGCTGGTATGGAAGGAGAATCTACAATGTTGTTCAGAACATTATACAAACATTTCACTGCCAATATTTTTCGTTTAACCTCCAGAGAAGACACAGTAAATCTATTCAACTTCAAGCCATAATGGGAGCCTCTCACGGGGTACACCTCCCTCCAAGTGTATTTCAAGAGACGCTCCTGGATTAATTCAATGCGTTGATTATGACAGTTGTAAATTGGGTTCCATTTTATAGAGGCATAGTATAAATGCATTGAATAGGCACAAATATAGTAAAGAAAATCGAATTAGTGAAGCTATATGCTTCCCCCCAAGGTACAGGGTGTTTCACTTATCTTGGTAACCTCAATTTTCTCGAAAACGTCCGAATATTTTTTCTTTCTGTAAATGGTGTTTTGAACAAGTCAATGTTGATTTGAGATGCGCATAAAAATCTGCCAAACAAATAGAGACGCCAGCCGTCGCGGTGCTATCAAAAATTTTTTCCAGGAACATACCGTTTTTATTATGTCATTCGAAAGATGATATAATTCTGAATTTTTTTCTCGAATACATTTTTATCCAATCCTAACCGTCACTGATCTGCAGCGTGTTTTATGTTAATTCTATTCAATTTATTTTTTACTGTATTGTGGTAGTATGCCTTTATTTGGAGACAAAGATATGATTGTGTGGCTTGAATTCAAGAAGACTACTTTTCTAAACAATCTGCCTCTTCAAATGAGATTGAATATGTGGCTACAGCAAGATAGGGCTCCATATCACAGATATTTGGATCGAGAACTCGAAATTGAATGGACCCTTATATTTTGACCAATGTAATTTATAATGAAATGGGGAAATGATACAACTCATGTATGGATCATAAACGCTAGATGACCTAGATATGATTTTGTTTCGTAAAATGAAGGAGGCTTTGTGACCAACTATTTCTCTATTGTTATATTCATTAAATATTATCATAGCAATAAACAATTTTTTCAATAACAAACCAAACATTTCGAATCCTATTTTTTATATACCGAACATTTCGTTCCATACTTAAGTTATATTATTATCATTTTCCTATTTCAATATAAGTCACTTTGGTCAAAATATAAGGTCTACTTGGGCACATGCGTTTCGTAACTTTATTTTCAAATGGCCCAAGTTATTAAAATCAGTTTGGTATACCGTATTTTTCAGGGTACCCCTCAGAGTAATCCATGGGCGTTAGGTCTGGCGATATCTGATGGGTCCATCAGTTCCTATCTATTTATTTTCGAATTCTCTTTCTAAATATCTCTTCAGAATGGATTTGTCTTTCCAATGAAATGATAAAAAAAGTATGTTCCTGGAGAAAAAAATTTGATAGCGTCGCGACGCCTGCCGTCGTAATTTATTTCGCATATTCAGAACACCATTCACAGAATGAAAAAATATCCGGACGTTCCCGACAAAATTGGGGTTACCAAGATGTGTGAATCACTCTGTAGACTTCTTTTAATTTGTAACATTAAACCTACTTGAAGAGTTGCACTTGAAATGAAGAATAGAATGTATCAAGCCTTTATTATAATTAGTCGATTTTGATTTGAACCTTTCGTCTGTATTCTAGATGACCACTAATTTCAATAATCGAATTCTATTTTAGTTGTCGTATTCTAATGAAATTATGCAGTTGATTTCAGAGAAACTCTACTGGAAATTATTTTTTTCCACTTTCTCCAGTGAAAAAGATTCACATTTATTATTTTCTTGATCTACTTTGAAGGCCAAATAAAAAAATGTAAAATGAATACATCCACATAATTTGAAAGCAATACAGTTTTAACTTTGTGGACCCCCCATCGGGCACGCCACTGCTACTAATACCTTAACTTTCACAGTGTTAATTGTTTAAATCAGAAAGTAGGTAGCTGCGGATTACTTGTTCCAATGATCCATAAACGACCCAAGGATTAATTCCTTCAATTGAACCATTCTTCCCTAATAAAATATATATGGGACGTATTTATGAGGTTCATTATGTCACATGAACTGAATAATTGTACTGAAATTATTAGAATCCACTTACAGTAAGCCTCCAGACATGATAATAGGTCTCCAAAATTTGTCGTACCAAGGTTAAGGTTAGAACAAGGTTATTTGAGAACTTCCTAACACATTTAAGGAATTAATATGGAACCTAGCATCACAGCATTTGGTGTTCGGACAGAACCGTATTCCACACAAAGAGATTTAAACACTCGGACGCTGTTTTTGTTTTAGTAATTTCCAATGACATCACCAGATAGATCTGTCGGGTTGAATCGGTGGGTTAATAGTCTCGGTTAAATTTCTCAATATTCGAATTTCCAAAGAATGCAACAAACACTTTTTGAAGACGTTCTGAAGTAAAATGGATTTCCCAATGATTTCCGCGAATCACAAAGTAAATATTCATTAAATAATAATTCTGTGACATGAGGAGAGCGATCAATTCATCATAAAATCAAAGATAATGGGAATTCGAAACCAAATTCAAATGCAAAATTTTTTTTTTATTATTATTTTATCTTACTCACTTTTTCAATTCGCCGCAATTAATTTGTATTGGTCTTATTCTTCAATGTTCTCATATCGAAATGATTCACACTGAATAAAGATGATAAAATATCGTTTCCAAAAAAAATTGAGTTTATAGATGATGAAATAAGCGTAAATCTGTTCAATCGGATACATCTTATCAGAATTTGTAAAGATATAGGACATAACGAGTCTTTTCGTTGGCAGATTAGTAGCACAACAGGTCTACGATATAATATCATTTCTGCAGCAGATTCAAGGAAGATTTGTAGATATACAAAAAGCCATCTACAAAATTGGGCATCAAGGATTGACCTACAGAATGAAAGAACTGAAATATCCATGAAAATTCATGATATTTATAAAGGCCTATGTGATAAATAGAAAATTCCATGTGAACATTGAAGGCATAAGGTCAACAACAAGATATTTCGAAACAGGCTTGCTTCAAGGATCGGTCCTAGGTCAGTGGCGGATACAAACGGGTGGCGCAGGGGGCCATATAAATATAATATAAATTTGGAAGATTTACAAAATTAACAAATACAGAAATGATAAATTTAAAATTCATGTTTGCGGCTTTTCCTAGCACTGAAATCTTCAATTGAAGTATCATAATCGATCGAATGAGCTACGTCATTTTCTATTGATAGAATAGCAAGGGCTGAAAGCCGATCTTGTGTAATCGAATTCCTTGAATATGTTTTGATGATTTTAAGTCTAGAAAAACTTTGTGAATGAATCATCCAGCGCCTGTCAAGGTTTCTTTTGATTGCTCGTTTCCTTTTTGAACTACCCGACTCGAATTTTCTACCGGCATCTCGATCACGCGGATCTCATTTCGAAAATCTTGTTGAATTTCGCACAGAGTGTCAGAAATAATTTTTAAGTAACACACAGTTTTTTCACACTTTTTCGGTTCTTCACTATGAAAATGACCATTTTGTTCATTCAGTTCTAATAACCAAATCAATTGAACCACAAGTCTTAGACTTTGAATCTACAGCGGTGGTTGAAAAAGAGACGGGTAGTGGAATTCCCGCAGATGGTGATAATAAATGATGAAAGTACTATTAGGTAATTTGAAAAGAAATTCTCGGTTTCGAAGAGAAGACCATAAAAATAAAACTGTTTATTTTTATGATCCAGATGAACAGAATAGAAAGCTTTTTGAGAAATGGCGCCAACTTGTATGCATATTTCTATTGGAAACAATGGTTTTTCACGATATTTTTATCGAAAATTTCCCTGCAAAATCCACCATATATGACCGAGCGATAGAGAAGCCACTAATTATGAGTTTGATTGAGAGTGTGAACGGAAGTCCCAGTTGTATGAAGTCCTAAAGCTCAGAGCAGTTCGTGGTAGTGTTGTGCAACTTGGATACTTTTGAGTTTCCGAAATACTGAATGAAGTATTATGTATTGGATAAATTCAATGGATAGATTGGTATCCGAATTTATACTTATAAGAGCCACACTGAAAAGAACGGCTTGAGAAACTAACGAATTGAAATTATTTCTCAATTCAATGACAAGAAAAATTTTAAGTTATTTGAAAAATGTGAATATGAAATCTAAATGTAAATGAAGAACCGAAAACAATAGAGGTTTTCAATCACAGAAAATAGAATATAACAAAACTGAACCCAATATTCTTATCTCTAATCACTAGATTTGAAAAAAAAAACAGATTACCCTCTCCTCGTTCCGTAATTCTCTACAATGGAATGAATTCATTCATAAGACGATAATTCAACGAATATTTCGAAGGGACCGCCAAAGAACGGTCAACAGGGCTATAAATATTTTATGAGGTACCAACACCTGGGATAAGTAAACATTGTACCTAAATACTTAGATAATTTTCACCCTAATTATGTTGTTTGCATTGTTTTCTACCTACTGATCTGGTGGATCGAACATCTGGTGCCTCAATTACCTATTTGGACGTTCCAACAAAGCGCAATATTCAAAAACTACAAAATGGTTTCTTCAATTTTGTTCTGAATGAATGTATTGGTTAACTAACTTTTTTAGAATTTACCTTATTTTCAAACCTTTATAAATGATAAGGGATCTAAATCAATATCAAAATTTGCTCGGGTTGTTGCGCGCGAGGCCCCACCAAGAGCGAGGCCCCGGGCGATTGCCCCGTTCGCCACCCCCTAAAGCCGCTACTGTTAACAATATTATATGTATAAGAATTACACGGAGTGACTCTGTTGAAGAAGTATGGCAGATTTTATTTCTTTTTGAAGGAATAGAGGGATCGATTGAGATCTAGTCTATTTAGTGCATTGATATGATCAACAAAATTGTACGAAAATGATCTCTTAAATATTTCCTTTCTATGTTTAGGGATAGTTAAACGAACCCTCCTTCTGAAATTCCACATGTGAACATCCGTGCGAAATCTTATCCTATTGTATTAATATGAAGGTGTTCTAAATTTCAATATTTTGAAATAGAAGCAACGCATAAAGAACTTCGCCCTATTCGTCATATTGAGCCATTCAGATCTATTCATTGATATGCAAGTATTTTATCGTTTCAGTTGCAATTTTTTATCATTGTGTCACATTTTTGTTTTTGTTGTATTTAGGCTTTGAATCTACTATTATGCAGAGTTTTTGGGCTGACTTTTACTTACTTTTCAGCTTCATTTTGTTTGATTCAAACTCCTCGATGAACTCATCGAGCTCGAAACATGAAGGGTGTAGAGTTGGATAAAATCATGCGAAGAAATTTTGTTTGGTACAGACGGTACAGTCATCTCCTCCTCCTATGAATTTTCTAGATATAAAGATATTTAGTTCCAATTTCTATGTGTTTTCTTTGTCTAAACTTCATATATAGCTCCAAAAAAATACATTTTGTTTCTCCTCTAGTACCTCTCCATTTTTATCTGTCTTAAAGCATTGCTTAAGATGATGTTTCGATAAACATCATCAAAATATAGTGAGGTAAGAGGCTAAGACATCGATGTATAATGAGATGTATAGTAAAACCCAAAATATGCCACTGGAGTACTCCAAATTTCACCTTGATTTTAAATAATTTTTATTGCTACACTTTTAATTCCATAGTATTCAAGTTTTTCGCCCAGAACTACGTGGTTTATGGTGTCAAAAGCTTTGTTCACATCTCTTGTTACGAGCTGACTTGTTCTTTCATTATGGAAACCTTCCGCTACTTCAAATGAAAGACATGTAATGGCAGAGTTTGTGAATTCACTTTTTTGAAATACACTGCACAAAAAAATTAACGCACATTCTGAAAATCTAAATGAAAGTTAACTCTATATTGACTTTATAACTTTTTTATGTTCTCTCGGGAAGGTTTTTAATGAAACAAGACACATTCAATGGAAGAAAAATTCAGGATTTCACCAAATCTTATGTGAAAGAAGAGAAATGAACAATTTTCAAAATACTGAAATGCTAATAAGTTATTTAATACTTTATATTTCCACCCCTTTCGTTAATTACAGCTCGGCAACGACGGTTCATACTCAAAATGAGTGATCTTAAAATGTTCTGATCTAATCCTTCCCAGATTTTTCCGAGTTGGATTCCTAAGTCATTAAGAGTAGCTGGATGATTTTCTGAACTTCTCAGCCTTCTATTGAGGTTGTCCCAAACATGCTCAATCGGATTGAGATCTGGACTTCTTGCTGGCCATTCCATTCGAGAGACTTCAACCTATTCAAGGTACTCCTGAACGATGCGCGCACGATGGGGTCTGGCATTATCGTCAATAAAAATGAAATTTTCACCACTGTACCGGGCAAATGACACTACCTGATCTTCAAGAATGTTCCTTAAATACTTATCAGCATTCATAGCTCCATTATCAACGACCACTAGGTCTGTACGAGCAGTCAAAGATATTCCACCCCAGACCATAATCGATCCTCCCCCGAAACCAGTAGTATTCAGGAATTTGCACTGAGCATATCTTTCATGTGGGCGTCTGTATACAAGGAAACGTCGATCACAATGGTAGAGGCAGAATCTAGACTCATCTGTGAAGAGAACTCTTTCCCAATCGGCCTCTTCTCAATGGATATGCTCTCTCGCAAAATCGCCCTTCGATGGGCTGGGGTAAGAGCTAGGCCTCTTGCCGCGACACGAGGCCTTAAATCATATTCTCTGAGGCGATTTCTTATTGTCTGAGTACTAATTTGCACCCCATGAGTTTGCTCAAGCTGATTTTGAAGGAGGCAAGCGGTTGCAAACCGTTGTCCCAACGAAGAAACTCTCAAGTAACGTTCTTGAATGGCTGTTGTTACCCGTGGTCTACCCTGTCCTGGTCTTCGGACATTCATACCTGTCTCCTTAAATCGCTGCAACATTCTGGACACACTTGTATGGAAAACTCCAAACCTTTCTGCAATTATTGTGTATATCCACCCTTCATCTCGCAAAACTACCGCTTGGGCATATTCCTCTTGGGTCAAATTGCGTGTTTTGCGCAATTAGAATTGATCGCGAACAACTGATTTTAGAATGGAGCCAATACATTCAAAATGTGATAATATCATCTTTTTTTTATTCCTGGTGGGAAAAAAACATCTGTATTGAAGGAAAACGTTGAAAATGGATAACATATGCATGCATAATTCTGATAAAAATAATTATCATTGAGAACACCTTCAGTTGTAGAATAAATTTGAGATTTCCAAAATGTGCGTTAATTTTTTTGCGCAGTGTAAATGTTAGTTTTTGAGAGCGGCAGCTCTGCCATGAGAGCATAAGAGCACGTGCACCCCCAAAAAAGTAATATAAAACCAAATATCAATTTTTGAATAACCAATAAATTTCCATTCTGAAATTACTAATATCATTACGTACCTAGTCCAGTAGTAGTATATTTCTGCATTCCCAATCCTCAACTTTTTTCATTATGAATGGAATAATGTGCTTTACTCTACGTACCCTGCCCTTGACGTGCGATCGTCTAGTCTACGTCGATCGCACATGCGGTCAAATGGGAGGGGCTTACGACGAATGGACTGAAAAAGTGTGACATTACAAGATGGCGACTGGATCAAAACAAACCTTTGTTTACATCCATTCCTATGTCTATGTAATTCGCCATAAGAGACGAGATGCTCTCAGTAAAACTGAAATTTAATATTCTTCTCGGTATATTTAAGGAACGAAATTGCGATATTTGGAATCTACAGTAGTTGTAGAATAGGTGAAAGTCAAAAAATACATGATTTCTATTCATAAAGCCGTGTTGTGTTGAGTGAATAATGATCTACTGTTTTGCTGCGAATTGTAATCACAACGCTACAAGAAATGGCTTTGGTTTTTATAGATTTCTTGAAGAAAAAACAACTTCACTGAACGAAGTTAAGCTTGCAGGTAAGCCAGAGCAATATTTTTCACTTGTTATTAATTATTAACATTTATATCCTTATTGTCCTGCTGACCATTCTTTATCGTCTATTATTAATTATATATGTATATTTTCAGTATAAATCAGTTATTGATATGGGTATCATTCTTTTTTCAGGAGAGCAGATCGTGGACCTAAAAAGAACGAGTAGGTGCTACTCCGTAGGAAATGAAACAAATCGAGCATTTTCGAGAGCAATATAAAAGAAAGATTCATTTCCAGTAGTATTGTTAAGAAGAAAAGACATCAGTCAATTGAGAATTATTCATTTCAATACTCTTTTTTGATTGTTGGAAATTAATGTTGGATAATGGAAGTCGTTTTTTGTTTAGTCGAGAGTTATTTTCCGTTGCAAGAAAATAAGACTGAAGTGGAAGCCTCAAATTTTGAAGATCCAGGAAAAAACTCACAAGGGACTTAACATTCTCAAATGCCTGAGTGGCGCCCGTTGTGGCTGCCATCCTTTCGCTTTGATCAAGCTGTATAGAGGTCTCATTCGTCCTCATCTGGATTATGGCAGCTTTCTCTTTGGTAGATGCGCGGAGGCTACTCTGTACAGCTTGGATAAAATCCAGTTTGCTGCTCTTCGGCTTTGTATGGGCCTTGTTAGAACAACCCCCACCAACTTTATCTTGTTGGAAGCTGGAGAAGTCACTTTGAGACATCGAAGACTTTGGTTGGCCTTTAAATATGTCACTAAAGCTTTGAGATTTTCCTCCCATCCTGTACTATCTCAGGTGGGCGACCTACCATCTGTCAGGGCCTTTTGGGGCGAGTGGCATGTCCCTCCATATCTCACAGTCATCAGATTGATCAGGGACAAAATTCCATTAGTTCAGCAGGATCAACTCATTCCTTACTTTCTTTTTTCCCCCAGGCTTTAGGACTCGCCTCCCGACCTTTCTCAGTTCAAAGCTTGCTAAGGACTCAGTGGATACCCCTTCAAGTTTCGTCAGACTCATGTCTGAGAGGTTCCCGGATTATTCCCAGGTGTTTACGGACGCCTCGGTCTCATCTGAACCGCCTTCGATGGGATTTGGGATATACATACCTTCCCTTGATATTAGGATCTCGGAAAGACTCCCTCGATTTTTTTCCATAGTAACGGCGGAACTGTTCGCAATTGGAAGAGCTACCTCTGAAATTATCGACAAAGGAATCAGTGAGGTGGTTATCCTCTCTGATTCGCCCTGTGCATTGGAGCGTCTTCGGGGTGACAGTTTTGATAGTAACACTGACATCATTACCGTTAAGGTCGCTAATCTTATACTGCGGGCTATGGATGACGGCATCGATATTGAACTCATTTGGATTCCTAGTCATTCCCAGATAAAAGGTAATGAAATAGCTGATTTTTTGGCTAATAAGGGTAGAAAAAATCCTAGATGTCCTTCAATTCGGGGGAGCCCACAGGAATTTTGGCCATCCTTCCGTAGGGTGGTTGCCAATAGCTCTTTCGCTGAACTCACTAACTTCAGTCTAAATAAAGGTGTCAATTATATAAAAATGATAAAACATACCAAATCTTCCCTCCCGTGGTTCAAGAACCTACCCCTCTCTAGGGTCCATATTACTACCCTTTCCAGACTTCGATCCTCTCATTGCTTCTCGCCTAGTCACCTCCATAGAATGGGTGTTGTTGACTCACCGCTTTGCAGCTGTGGTGAACCGGGAAATCTCCGACACTTTTTCTGCGAGTGTACCGACAACGTGCACAATATCGATGTCCTTCTGTACAAACTGGCTAAGGAGAACATTGCCCCCCCTTTAAACATTTACGATATTCTTTTTTGCAACAGAATGGAAATCGTTAACATTATCATGGATTTTCTGCATGCCAGTACGCTTAAATTTTGATACTTCCTTTCCTTCATGCTTGTAGATTTCCTGAATTCACAGTGAATTATGTGCACGATCACTATATTAAAATGTTTGTTACAGCTCCTCACATCTTACCCCTCTGTATGCCTCTGTTTCCTTCCACATCCTTTGAGACCTCTTTGAGATCTGATTAGTCCGTTGGAGTGGAATAGCACCAGCTAGACTCCTGACACCCCCGGGATCCACTCCACATCATATGGGATAACCATCATACGATGAGACTGGGTTCATAACTCATACAGTTGTACCCAAATGTACCCTGGTTGGCTTAAGGGGTATTTTAAGTGGACTAAGGGACATTACAAGAGAGAAGAAGAAGAAGAAAATAAGGACTTGAATCGAAATTTGAAATATTGGGAAAGCACCTTTTCAATTAAACAAAAAATATAGACAATGATACCCTTCTATTCTATCATATTCAGGTGTAGTGGTGTAATTACTGCTAAACAATTTCATTCGCTCCACAATTTGAACTTACGTTAAACTGAATAAATACTGGAAATAATGATTTGTAATTTGATATTTATTCATATGATTAATACAATGAAATAAAAAGGCAGGCAATAAATTCACAGTTTTTATTTGTGATAAATGGACATGATATACTTGTAAGGTTGAGAAAAATCGTGTTAAGGTTAAATACTCAATGCCCCAGCTAGTCAGAACATGAAACCACTTTACATTCTATATGAGGCAAAATGAGACAATATGCTTCTACTCTAGCCAATGATAATCAAAACTTGAACAGTCTAGATTTAGTTTTCTCTGATGACAGTAGCTATTTACAATATCTATTATTACAAGTTTAAACCCTCACGACCAGAGAGCTAGAATTTGTGGATTTTGAATTTGAATATCGAAGGAATTTCGAAGGACAAGTGTGATTACGTCTCCAAATTGGCTGATGAACATGGTATCGAAGTGATTCTTCTGCAAGAAACCCACACGGCAACAGAAAAAAATCCTCGTGAAGGAGGACAGTTGAAAGTTATGTATTAATTGATTTTTTACAAGTTAAGCTTGTTTTGTTAAAAAATTATCAGTTCGTAATTTCCAACAGATTCACAAAGGGGAAATTGATGGAGTTTTTTTCATTTCTTTCAAATTTTGTGACATTTCTGTCATAAATATTTATAAACCTTCCAACATTATGTGGCCAAGAAATCTGAATGTTGATGTTTTTCAAAGTAGCAAATGCATTTGTAAAATGCATTTGATTTATTCTGAATAATCGGTTTCTTTTCTGCTTTTGTCTTTTTTCATTTCATATTAAGAATTGCGAGTCGTTTTGGGAAGAATCTGGATAACATAAAGATGATCACACTGATGTCTTTCAAGATTTTCCTGATATTTAATATTTTATGTTATTTTTTTTTACGGGGAGACAGGTTTTTTCGGCTGAGGTTTTTTCCCCTGGCTGTATAGTATCGTATGATACTAGTGATGATAGTATCGTCACAAGCGTTCTTCGTTCTTATTAGTGAACTTATCTTATCTGAATAATGCCAGAGTTGAGATGCAGTAGACTTCCAGTTCTTTCCCAACAAGAATGACGAATCTTAGATTTCTCACAGCTCTTTCAAAGCTGAAGTCCTTAACTCAACAGAAAGACGTTGTACCTTCGAATTCTTCCAGAAAGAATGGCATTGCAGGAGGTGAAGGTTTAACTCCCATCGAAAAGGTGTTGAAGGTTTGGTTAATTCCATCCGAAAAGGTATTGAAGGTTTAATTAAATCCAGAAAAGTCTTGAAGGTTTGGCTCCCTCCAAAAAGGTGTTGAAGGTTTAGCTCCCACCAAAAAAGGCTATTAAAAACACTGGCATCAGTTTTTTGTATCGGCAGGATCCCACAATTCCTCGAGATCTCTGATAAACCTCGTTCACGTGAAGAAAATTCAAGAAAATAAAAAATGTCCACGTGTTCAGCGAAACCCTGGCACAGATAAATCGAGAAATTAAAAATCAGAGTATCAAGAAATTGCGAAAGGTGCAAATTCAATCAATCAATTATAACTTAGATGAACTGATCTAGAAGGAAAGTTGATTCATCAGATAATTGAGGAAATCAGATGAAAAGTCACACGATTCTCAAAAAGGCAGAAGTACCCTACCTCACATGAAACAAACGAACTATTAGCAAAAATGAAACAATGGTTGTCTGATCAACTTTTTACTCACCGATATTTATTAATCGCCACAGATAATTAAGTTTACTCAAGAACGAGAGACCAGTACCACAATTTCTGCGACGTAGGAAGCGTGAAAACAAGACGATCCGAATTAAAATGGAATCGTCCGACAAGACGATTGCAGGACTAGTTTTCTGTCGCGCGCGCAGAAGTTGCCGAGTTCTTCAACTGATCCCCGATACAGGACGTTTCGAAAATTCTTGAAATTGAAATCGGTAAATTATACTGTTACATGCTATATTGAATATCGACTGAGAGTCGAGTGACTTTTCAAATAATTGAAATGTTCGATGATTTGGAAAAAGAGGGTCATTGTGATTTTGATCTTATAGGAAAGAGATAAAATATATATTTTCAATAAATAGAAAATCAATATAATACGATATTCAAACAATAGACCATGTGTTTCGAACAGATAAGTAAAAAGATCGTGGACGAGTTGTCAAAAATCATATATGATGGAAGAAAACAAATATTTATCAGCAGAGGTATGAGACTGGAGGATTGAATCAGTTTTGCTCATATTTTTGTTTCCATGAATTCAGCATAGCAGCCATGTGGTAACAGAGATGTTGTCGTCTCAAGCATTCACAACAAATCTTTCCAGATAGAAATAAACAAATTTTTAATGTTTGAAAAAAAAAATGTTTTACTAGAATAGTATGGTTAAACTTTCTTGAACTTAATACTTCTAGCTTTTCATTGAACCAAATACATTGCCTTCCAAACATTTCAGAGCCATCGTAGGTCGAGGAAATTATGTAGCCACTTTGAACCGTATTTTTGCCCTTCCTAGATATTTCCTTGAATTTTATCGAAAATATCTGATAGAAATACCACATTATTCAACTAACGCCTGAGTGGCATACTTTCGATGCGTTTACGACTTGTTTCTGTGGGAAGCAACAATTTCTGTTAATGCAGAACAATGCTAGGCCTCACGTTGCATGGGTTGTAACAGAATACTTCGAAGAGGAGAATATTCAACGATTCGTGGGGCCAGCCAGAAGGCCGGATTTAAATCCAATTGAACATGTCAGGTTAATATAACAAGACCCAAAACTATACCTGGTGAAAATTTCAACGAAATCGGAGAACTACGAAAAAAGATACAGGGTGTTGAAGTTGACAAAAATTTTTGCCTGTCCGGAATTAATTGACGGGGAGTGTAGATAGCTGCAAATTTCGAGAGGAGTCCAGGGCCCGATTTTCGTGTAAACACCATTACAAAATGGAAACCGTTTGGAGATAGCTTCATTTATCATTATTATTTTTTTTTATATTTCATCAATTTCGAAAATGTGCCATAACTGTTTCATGAACGAAAATATCTAAAAAACGATTGAAACCTTCTCAAGTTATTTTCAATATTTCCTATCTCTTGTACTGAGGGTGCAATACAAACTTTTTTATCTCAAATTCGAACGTATTCTCTTTCACCTCATATAAAATTTAAAAAAAAACTGAGATAAAGAAAGTTGAATTCAGTGTCTTATTCCACCAACATGCATTTTTGACGTATTACAAAGAATCTCAATTTTTCTTTAAAAAAAATTAATCTCGGGGGGGCTGCCGCCCCTACGCTCCCCCTCTGGGTGCGCTACTGGATCTGAAAGAAGATGGTTCTCCCTCTACGAATAGGTATATCATCAAAAACTGTGACCAGATAAGTCACTCCTGCAATTCGTGCAGTGTGACTCCAATATTCAATCAAGTTCCATTTTATCATTTTCATTCAATTCATAGATACATCGATACGACAGACTGCTTTCATTTGTTCGCTTCAATACTTAACACAGTTTGTTTTTCATAAATTTAAATACTACATAAATGAGACAGGAAATCAGCTAAGAATCGGGCTATTTTTATACCAAGAAATGATATGTGTCGAAGTGAAATGGTTTGTTTGTTTTCATTTCGCATTTGATCTTCTGAGATAATCCGTTGCTTTTGCTTCTTAGAAATATTGAGATAAGTTGAGAGATGTATGCGATTTAGAAAAATATGGACGATTAGAATCATAATATGAATGCAATATGACTTATATCGCTCATTGCAGATGTGAAGTTACTTTTCAATTGAAAAATATCACCAAGGATAAATAACGTAACGGAAAACCTCAAAATCGATTAAGTTATTTTTTATTTTCAGCAAATTCTATCCTGAATTTTCACAGTCGGTTTCCGACAAATATAGGTCATAACATTATTTAACTTGGTGAGAATTAAATGCGGATTGAGGAAATAGCATCGAAATGTGTAGTCTGAGATTCCTTTTTCTTAATTTCTGAGCGCCTCCGACTCATCACACTTCTTAGGTACCATTTATTAGACTAACCACATTTAAAATGTTTCGAGAGACCATCGTTTTCAAATCCTCCCAAATTGTACAATGAACAAATGGAGGAAATATCTGTATGTCGAAAAGCAAAAGTTCAGAAGTTCTCGATTTTGATAATTTCATAAGGGATTGAGCTTGAATGGATGATTTTATCTGATAACAATATTCTTCGTTTTCTTATTCATGATGCATACATGAATTCCTTGAATAATCTTGGCTGTTGAAATGATTCAACCTTGATAGAAGGTGGAATAGAAGTTTTCGATTCATAAGCACGATTTGAATCTAAAATATCGGCACGAAGCGCACTGAAATTCTTCTTCGCACAAGGAATGTATTTCTATATTTTACTGAGAAGATTCTTACTTTAAAATAGACGATGGAATAAGATATTGCTTCGTTCATCAAACGAATTTCAATATCAACATTGTGTTGATGAAAGAATATAATCCATTTCTGAATGAATAAGATGTTTGAAATATTAAACCTGAGAAAATATCTTTTCTACTCTATGATGCAGTTTTCTGGACGTTGAAAAAAAAAAATTACACATTCTTCACGATTTTGCCGGAACTATTGGCAACATTATGATGAAATTTCATACAAATATGTTTTGAGAGCTGATACATCTAATGAGTATGTTTTGATGTCGGACTCTTCGAGAGGGCGCTAGTTACACAGTTCGTATCAAGTTATTTCGAACACAACTTTTATTATATTAGATTTATCAGCGATCTTAAACATCATTCAATTGCACACCAAAAAGTTACTCTTGATGAAACTCGATACTGTGCACCGTTTTCGGAATATTTTGATTTGAAAATTACGAAACAATAACCCATGCTGGTATTATTCATATTTTTAATTATTAAATGCGATGGAAAATAATGCCGAAAACGGTGCACAATATCGAGTTTAATCAAGAGTACCGCTTTGGTGTTAAATTGAATGAGGTTTTAGATCGCTCAAAATTTATCTTGATAAATACAATATCGAAAAAGTTATGTTCAGATCAACTTGGTACGAACCGTGTTACTAGCGCCCTCTATGAGAGTTAGACATCAAAACACATTCATTAGATGTATCAGCTTCCAAAACATATTCGTTTGAAATTTCATTACAATTTTGCCAGTAGTTCCGGCAAAATTGTAAAAAAATGTGCATCTGTATCTTGAATACGTTACGAAAACTTTTTAGTAAACAAACCCCTATTATTTTTCAGTTTTCTATCCATCCTAGAGAGGGAATCACCTTTTCTTGAAACACCCCATATAATGGCCACAACAAGGAGCAATATACTCCTGGAAGAGAGAATTATTGGCACCTCGGCAGTTGTAGAATCTCGAAATAACGTTGGTAATACCCCATCAGTAACTTTTGAGTTGCAGAATTTGGGTTGGTGTTGATCAACAACACAAACTTATGACATTCTCAAGTTTGGGTTCACCTTCTGAATATATTTTAAATTTATTTCTGTATGTGTACGTTCTTGATTAAACCGACAAATGAGTTTTTGATTCGAATATTTCTTAATTGAAAATGGCTGAAATTCATCAAGATACCTCTCGCCTCGCCTATCTACAAAGTAGGTAGCATTCAGAGATAATAGACAATTGCACTCCGGCCAGGTGACCAATCAGGGGAAAGTCAACGTCATTTTCGGTCGAATGACTCTTCTTTTCATTTATGTGTCGAAGGAGTGAACCATCGATGGATTTCAAGGGAACGTGAGGCAGTTTATTCGTCTTACTCCGAGTTTTCCAAGGTTTCAGCAGATATTTCATATCTCCGCTAGTATTATTCGCGTTTAGCTAGTTTTCCAGGCAAACAATCATTTACTTTTTCAAGGTGTTTTGTGATCAATGAATGATTTTCAAAATTTCAGTGTTCACCTAGAAATGCCAGAAGGATTTTGAAGAAAAAAGAAGACAAGTCAAGTCATTACGGTCAGAACTGAGCTGGGGAAAGAAACCTTTCTCCACATTATTATACTTTCAAAGAGACGTTGAACTACGTTATTTCTGAAATCAACGAATATATGAGTTTCTACACTTTTTTTTAAACTGCTTGAAAAATAACTTAATTTCAATTAGATTCAACATTTATTTATTATAGCATTTCTCACTTCCAAATGACTCTCAGTTTGTCAACAAATATTGATGCGGTTACCATCTTTGTTTACCTATACTCAATTGCTTGATTTTTGTTAAGAGTGATCCCACACTTCTCGGCACGACTCGAGACGTAAATAACTTTCACAATCTTAGGGTCAGTTTCATAATCAATTTTAATATGCCTTCAATTTTAAAGCTCCTTTAAGTTCAACATTTCGGTTTCGAAACACCTTTTAGGTTCTTAAAGCAATTTTATATTTAAAGGCCCAATCTCGGGACTTCAGCAGCTAAAGTATCCTATATAATATACAGGGTGAGTCGGGAGGAACGGACCAAACTTCAGGTGTGTATTCTATAGCTCGAAATAATATAAAAAAACTCATATGTTGTTATCCGATTTTCATTTGTTCTCAAACTACAGCGTCATTATAAAAAACAACATTTTCTATATTAAAATAGTTTCATTTATTGCATTATTTTAATAAATGCACGAAAATCCCGCCATTAACCTCGAAACACATTCGTCTGCGAAGGGCTCTCGATGCTTTTCTGATTGATTCGTGATTTTCTTTGAAAAGAAATGCCGTATTTCTAATGCGTCGAATTAGAGCATCCCGAGTGTCAACTTTAACTTTGTATACCTCGTTCTTGAAGCAGCCCCACAAACAATAGTTCAATGGTGTGAGGTTTGGAGATCTTGGAGGCCAACTAATACGACCACAGCGACCAATCCATAGTCCGAGAAACTCTTGATCTGAATATTGGTTGGCCTTATTTAAATATTCTAAATACCCTATAGTTTGAAAACAAATGAGAATCGGATAACAACATATTAGTTTTTTGGAATTATTTCGACCTGCAGATTACACACCTGAAGTTTGGTCCGTTCCTCCCGACTCACCCTGTATAAATAAATTGCTAACCTCTCATGTCCAAACTGTCAACTCATTTGAGGTTAGTTATGTTGTGTTTTATTCGAAATCAACTCTCACAACAAGAGATAATGCGGCGAGCACAAGAATATAGTATAACATTTGAATAATAAAAATGGAAAATTTTGAGACATCTAGTTCGGATTCATCAAATGAAGAAAATCCATGACATGAACTAATCATAAGAACCAGAAACATTGTAGAATGAGAAAACGGATTATGGAAACGTAGATTTCCAATTTCGAAATTTGGAATGAGACCATGAGACTACAATTAGGCACCATACGGCTCATTGTGGTTGCAACTGCATTGTTGCAATTGATATCAATTATATTTTTTCTATCTATAATTTTGAAAAGGAATTAGGTGATAATCAGAAAATTTTTACTGATGAAGTTGATGAGAATCATATCAGAAATTCAATCATAACAGGTCATTTTGCTTTATTAAGCTGATGTTATTGGTGAAAATAAATGCTTATTCAAAGATTATGTTTATTCAATTTTTTTTCCTATTTCGATTTCTAAATCTGATGATGTTAATCTGAAGCAATGCTCTCTTATTGCCCTTTTGTAGCCATAATCATCAATTCCATTTTTTTGTAATATTCAAATTGGGATTGTTCTTTTACCCAAAATTTCTAGGTGTATATTTTAAATTTGAACCTGAACGTACCATCCACAGGGCATGAAAATAACATAACCTCCTTTAATTTTAAGATGGCTGCGGTTAAATACAACTGCAACTGTCTATTTTAGGTCAAATGAAACGATTTCAGTTATGCCAACATACAACATTTCACCTAAAGTCTCCTTTACGTAAAGTCCCATTCAATTTCATTATGAAGACTAAAGTGTACTTTAGGAGTTTATTATGAAACTGGCCCTTAGGTGTACTGGTAACGTGAATATTTCACAGCACAGACTCGCTTTAACTGCGAGGAGTTCTATGGTGATACCAGTCAAATTGTTTAATAAACTTCCACACTGTTTGAAGTCAATAACAGGCTCACCTAAGATTGAGAGTGAAATTAAAAATTTGTCAATAGCTGGCTCATTTTATTCCATAGATGAGTATTTATTGTACCCGATCAAATGGTTTTTGAGTCGATTTATTTTGTTTGTTTCTGAATGATTCTTTTATATTTGTGCTTTGTTCTGCTGACATATTCCTATACTTTTTTCTGTAAGTATAATGGAAGTTAATAAATAATAATAATAATTTTCTATTTGTTTCAACAATTGAGCTAAGATGTTATGTCAGCTTCATATTTTTCGTTCCTGAATACTTCAGAAAAAATAGAACAGGGCCAAAATTTGGTTGAATTTCCATTAGCCACCAAGAATGCAAAGATTACTGGAGTCTTTATAGAAAAGAAACTTTTAGTGATTTTGGATGAAGTCTTAATTATTTATTGAGTGATATCTCTTCATTGAAGTTCCTCCAAAGGTTAGATGATTTTTTTTGGAAGCATTTTACGCTATTTGTGTGGCTGTGTATATTTCAGTCGTCACCTTAGCTGTATGCTCTTTTGCAAGTTCGAAAATTTGTCAATACAACAATGCTGAAAATTTTAAGGGTTCAACGACTGGATATACTGACATTATAAGAGTCCTCCGGGCATATTGGTCGTGGTCCATTAGGAATAATTTCACTTAACGTTGTTCCCGAAATACAGGGGGAATCGAAAAAGTTCACTTTTGAAGATGTTATTATTTCTCAGGCTCTGTCTGAGATAGAAAAATAATGAAAACTGCCTATAATAGATATTTTTACATAAAAGTCAGCGGCGTAGTTTAAAAACCTGTATATTTTAACGCAAAATTTTTGCAACTATTCTTCTGAATACATTGATATATCACAACCTAATCTTTGATAGATTTTAGCTTCGATAACCAAAAAATTCATCTTTATGTTTGTTTTTTTGATAGTAGGCCATGAATTCCCTCAGACATGCATTTGTCTGTATTAATGGACTCATATCCGGATTACAGGAGAACTAAAAACTGAAAAATCAACTGGTCTTGATGAACGCTGAAAGAAGTAAAAGAGAAAATAGCTGATTCCTTAACTTATCTGGTGAACACTTGTTTCGGTAAGGTTGTTTTCCTGATATTTTGAATTTGGGAATGGTGACACCAATACATAAAGGTGGGGGATAAAGCGCAAATGATTGATTATAGACCAATTACGGTGATTTCAAATATCGGGAAAGTTATTGAAAAATTACTCAAAGTGCGGATGATAAACTTTCTGGAAAAAAGTTAAATAATATCGAATGGATCAATATGGATTTCGACAGGGCCTTTCAACTGAAGATGCAATTTAAGCCTTTACAGCAAAACTTCATGAATATATGGATAGAAATACGCCAAATCTGGCTGTATTCATTGATCTTGCGAAAGCTTTCGACAAGGTGAGTCATGAAAAATTATTATGTATGGATTCCGTAGATCAATTTATGACCTTATCGAGAGCTCTCTCACAAGCAGAAATCAAGTGGTGATGGTGAAAAAAAATATAAGTGAAAAAAAAATTATTAGTCACGGAATTACTCAGGGTACAGTTCTTGGACCGCTTCTTTTCCGAATTTACATAAATAGCTTGTTAGAGATGTATAGTGAGGGGCAACTCATGGGTTTTACAGACGATAAAGTAGTTCTGTACGAGAATGAGTCATGATCGGATTTGAAAAATATAATTAGGACGGATTTTGGCAGAATAAATGAGTGACTACAGCTGAATAAACTTACCTTAAACCAAGACAAAACAAAATACTTACCATTCACGTCGAGTAAAGGTGGAACTGGGGACCTCGGAGATAAACTTATCAACGAAGAGTTGATTATTCACAGAGCAGACACTGTGAAGTATTTAGGAATAGTAATCGACCGATACTTGATTTGGGATCAGCATGTGATTCATTTAACTAGGAAGCTACGTGGTATATTGTAAAAATTTAAATATATAAGAACTAACATAACTAGTACTATACACCTCACTATTTCGTACAGGGTGATTCATTTATCTTGGTAACCCCAATTTTCTCGAAAACGTTCGAATATTTTTTCATTCTGTGAATGGCGTTTTAAACAAGTCAATGTCGACTTGAGATGCGCATAAAAATCTGCGGAATAAATAAAAACGCCAGGCGTCACGGCTCTATCAAAAATTTTTCCCCCAGGGACATACCATTTTTATCATGTCATTCGGAAGATAATTTCATTTTGAACTTTTTTGTTAATTTCTAACCGTCAGCGATCTGCAGCGTGTTTTATGTTGATTCTATTCCATTTTTTTTTTCTGTATTGTGGTAGTATGCCTTGATTTGGAGACATAGATATGATTTTGTGCCTTGAATTCAAGAAGGCTAGTTTTCTAAACAATCTGCCTCTTTAAATAAGATTAAATATGTGGATACAGCAAGATGGGGCTCCATGTCACAACGCTGCCATTGTGAAGAGATATTGGGATTAAGAATTCGAAAATGAATGGATCCTTATATTTTGACCAAAGTAACTTATAATGAAATAGGAAGATGATATAACTTGTGTATGGATCATAATGGCTAGATGACCTAGATTTTATTTTGTTTCGTAAAATGACGGAGGCTCTGTAACAAACTATTTTTCTATTATTTTATTCATCAAATATTATACCTTATATCAATAAACATTTTATTTAATAACAAACGAAACATTTCGAATCATGTGTTCTATATACCGGCCATTATGATCCATACATAAGTTATATCATTCCCCTATGTCATTATAAGTTACTTTGGTCAAAATATAGGGGTTTACTTGGGCAAATGCGTTTCTTATCTTCATTTTCAAATAGTCCAAGATATTAAAATCAGTTTGGTATACCATATATTTAAGTGGACCCCTCAGAAAGTAATCCATGAGCGTCAGGTCTGGCGATATCTGATGGGTCCATTGGTTTCAATCCATTTATTTTCGAATTTTTGATCTAAATAATATCTCTTGACATTGGCAGCGTTGTGGCATGAAGCCCCATCTTGCTGTAGCCACATATTTCATCTTATTTGAAGGGGCACACATTGACTAGAAAACAAGCCTTCTTGAATTCAAATCACAAAATCACATCTATGTCTCCAAATAAAGGCATACTATCACATTACAGAAAAAAATAATTGGAATAGAATCAACATAGAACACGCTGCATATCGCTAACGGTTGGAAATGGATGAAAATTGTATTCGAAAGAAAAATTCACAATGAAATTATCTTTCGAATGACATGATAATAAAGGTATGTCCCTGGGGAAAAAATTTTTGATAGCGCCGCGACGCCTGGCGTCTTTATTTATTCCGCAGCTTTTTATGCGCATCTCAAGTCGACATTGACTTGTTCAAAACGCGATTCATTGAATGAAAAAATATTCGGACATTTTCGAGAAAATTGGGGTTACCAAGATAAATGAATCACCCTGTACAATGCTCTCGTGCAATCGCAATTATCATATGGTGTAATTGGTTGGGGTGTGGTACTGGACAGTCACAAAAATGTATGAATGTAGTTCAGAAGTATTTTCTCAAAATTATAAATTATTATTATTATTATTATTATTTTATAATAAGAGCTGAGACTTCGTCTTGGAGGCCCAGAAAAACAAATAGAAGTGATACAGATAGGTATAACATGAAATTAAAATTTAAATAAAACCAGTAATTCCGATTCACTGAAGCATCCATTTATGCAAGAGATTAACGAAATTGGTCGAGTTTGTTTTTGAATGAGTTCACACTGGCCGCACCAACCACATCAGCAGGCAAACCGTTCCAGATATGAAAAATTCTATCAACAAGGAAACTTTGCCGCTGAACTGTTCTGAAGTTTTCCCTCTTCAGCTTGTACATATACCCTCGCAAGTTGTTCATGTTTCGGTTGAATAAAGATGTGAGGTTGACTTCCAATATGCCATTCATTGAAGCTAAATATTAGGTCACCTCTCATTCGGCGATCTTGAAAGGGTGTTAAACGGAATATCCGTAGTAAGCAGCTCTACGAAGTGGTGAAAGTACCCGATATAAGACAGCTATTTGCTCTGAAGATTGCCTTGAACATCTTTGAGGGAAAAAATCTTGAGAAACAGAACACCAATATAGCACACGAATTGCTAAAAAAAAACCTTGAGCATCCAAGATCTATAAAAAGAATTGGACAAAGAAGCTGGGCCTACATATAGACTGTTTCCCTTACTGCCCAAAGGACTAGTAAACTTACAAAATAAGCAAATTTTCCAAAAAGAATTAAAAAAAAAATGGAGTCTGCATTTCGACAAAACGAAAAAACAAACTAATAAGCCAAAGTTATTATTATAACCGATTTTGACTACTTAAACAAATGGATTTGGACACTCACCCGGATTCAACGGAAAAAAACAATGGATTCGGACAATTTCAGTGTGGTTTCGACGTGGTGGAATTTGTATTATCTCTGTGTTTTTGGGAGTACCTTAATAGAAAATTAATTATTTTGCGGCGGATTACGAGAAGAATAGTTATGTTTTAATGCTGTGCACAGTTAATCTCAATATTTGATGAATTAAGTTTATAGTACATATCATAGTGTTTGTTTAATGTAGACTTTTCTGGAATAAACTTTTATTCTATTCTATTCTATTCTATTTTAACCCTAAAAATTTCCCTCTGGTATTGCACTTACAGAAATCAATTTTTGGGGGTAATTCATCCCGATAACAACTCCATTTCGAAACAGTTATGTTGACTTCTACGAAAAATACAAAAAGATGTTAAGAAGGTGAAAGTAATGTTATTCGTCCTAGTTTCATTTCGAGGAAGACTCATTTCTATTCAAAAGGTTAACAGGAATTCCACATTCTGTAACCGAATCTTTGAACTTGTTTTCAGTTGTAAATAGAGCAGGTGATGCATAATGGAGGGACGATGCCCAAATGCATTGGAAAATAAGTAGAATTCAGTGAAATGTTTTGCTACTTGAAATGATTTATGAATAGTTGAAATTAGGAAGTTTTTTTAGGTTTCGTGGAATTTCATTACGCTAGAATCTAATTTCGAACTGAAAATAGTTGTTACATCTTAAATCACTAAAAAGCTATAATCGAGAACTTCCTTGGTAATGATAGATTCCATTATTCGGCATGTAACCCTGTGACGCTGATGGACTGATAGTTTTTGGGTTCATGCCAACTGCCATTCTTAAATACTGGTAGGATTGGCGTTTTGCCAAAAAACGGGTAGATACAGACGTTCTGAAGAATTGAGTCATTAAAATGGAAAATGAAAAGCAACTAGATACACTTCTTCAGAAATATAGGTGACAGGAGATGAATTCTTCTTCAGTAAATTCAGATGACGTTCGTTATCATCTGAAGTGAATTCCATCCTTTATTTTTTTGGCAACATTGATTTCGACATGATTGAGAAACTAACACAACAAAATGTTTCTCTTAAAAAAGAGGTTTCGAACCTAACTAGGAGAGTTGACATTCTGGAACAACAGGTGAGATCGAATAACTTAAAAATTCTAGGTGTACCAGAAAAACAGAATGAAAATTTGCCTAACGTTTTGCAAAAGATTTCGGAATATATAGATTGTTCCATGTCGCCTACTGATGTTGACTCTTTATCCAGAGCTAATAATAAAACCATAGGCAAACCGAAGCCAATTATCGTGAATTTCAATAAAAAAATTAAGAGAGATGAATTTTTGGCTGCATCCAGGAACGCAAGGAGAACAAATCAGACTATCAGACATCGACTCCCGGACTAAGAATTGAAAATGTTTTCGATCAGCTGTTCATTAATGAACATCTCACTAGTTCCAATAAAATATTACTGAATAAGGCGTAAAAAGTGGCCGAAATTATAGATATATCTGGGTGAAGGAGGGTGTCGTAAATGCTAGAAAGGAGGATAGAGCGAGGGTTCAAAGAATCCTTGCTGAAAGTGACTTGGACAAGTTGGGGTAGTTTCTCTATCCAAGGTGAACTATCTTTTCTATAACTCTATCGTTTGATGATTTCTTTTCATTATCAAAATGTGATCGTATTAAGATCCAAATTGACTGATATATTCAACAACTCTTTAAATTGTGATGCTGACATAGTTTGTCTGACTGAGACTTGGCTGAAAAGTTCTATCGAAAACTCCGAGGTTTTTTTGTGATTCATTCGAGGTCTTTCGTCGGGATCGAGAAGGTTCCACATCTACGAAAAGTGATGGAGGAGTTGTTCTCATTGCAGTTAATAAAAAACTGTGTAGTTCTGTGCGATCTGGGTGGATGACCGACGCTGAAGATCTCTGGCTTACGGTTTCTCAGGGAACAATTAAGTTTGATTTAGGATGTTGTGTTCACCTCCCACCAAATGATCAAATTCACTATTTGGAAATTTTTTGTTCAAAATTGGACGATATTGTCAGCAACCACCCAAATGGTGAATTCATTATCTGCGGTAACTTTAACCTTCCTAGTATTGATTGGCAACTGAACAATGCTAACAAAAATTGTGTTTCACTTAATTTCACGGATACACCCACGAATTTACCCGTGGACAAAAACGTTTCCAATAATACCTTGGATTTGATACTGAATAATAATTTTTCAATTAAAAATGCTCATATTTCTTGTACACCTTTGGTGTCAGAGGATAATTTCCACAGTAAAATGGAATTTGAATGTGAATTTCCGAAGTCGATTGTTAGCGATAAGGTAAAAAACAAGTCCACGAGATTCAGTTACTTTAAAGCTAACTATTTTCAAATGAACGTCGAACTGAACGCAATTAACTGGATCGAAGGATTCAAGGGTTTTAACACCGAAGAAAGAGTTGCTTTTTTCTATGATCATCTTGATAGAATAATGTGTAATAACATCCTTAAATTACCTAAACTTACATGAGATGATCCGGATTGTTTCAGTTTCTCAACGATAAATGTTATCAAACAAAAGAAAAGAATTCACAGAAGGTGGAAACGATATAAAAATTTACTAGACTTTGAGAAGTTCAAAATATTAAGATTTCGGTCCAAGTTTCTAATCGACACCGACTATAAAAACCACATAGACTCAGTTGAGTCTTCGATTGTCTCAAATCCAACATTTTTATGGCAATAAAAGAGGCAGACCATCCGTCATATCAACCATTAGACAAAAAAAATGACAAGATCATTACAGATGGCTAAGACATTTGTGAGGAATTTTCAAATTATTTCAATTCCGTTTTCAGCTCACCTAATCCTGTTGATAATTCAATCCCAAGTAAAAATGGTCAAAATACTAACTTTAAACATCCATACTATATACCCCCCAACATTATAATGGAAAAAATAAACAGCCTACCCAATAAAGCCCCGGGAATAGATAGAATACCCACATGTTTCCTTGAAAATTGTAATTCAGCTCTAATAGTACCAATACATAAAACTGGTAACGAACGTCTAATAGAAAATTATAGACCTGTATCGAAATTGTGCATAATTGCCAAAGTATTCGAATCAATCATATTCGATTACTTATATAGTGACATAAAAATGTAATAAATGATGAACAGCATCGGGTGGATGCCGTCTATGCTGACTTCAGCAAGGCGTTCGATAAAATTGATCAAGGCCTTTTGACTCGGAAGCTTGCTGGGGTCGGTTTGCACGACGGTCTCCTCGGATGGTTTGACTCCTATATTCGTGATAGGCGGCAATCGTGGGTTATCGCAGGTTACTCTTCTTCAATCAAAAACCCAAGTTCGGATGTACCCCAGGGTTCTCACCTGGGACATCTGCTTTTTATAATTTATATAAATGACATTTCAAAATGTTTTGAGTTTGCAAAATTCCTTATGTATGCGGATGATTTGAAAGTTTTCTGTTTATTATCGGGATAATTTTCTCTACCTCAATCTCGAAAAATGTCATTTTATTCATCAATACCATATGGGCAATTCACTCTTAGCTTAGAGGTCAATGGTGAGGGACTAGGGTATTGTCTATGACTCGAAATTGATATTTGAACAGCATATCAACCATATTTGTTAAAAAGCCTATGGAATGATAGGTTTTATAGTGAGGATAACAAGATCATTCAGGAATCATCAATCGGTACGAGCTTTATACATGGCTTATGTTAACAGTGTTTTGAGTTTTGGCTCAGTTATTTGGAACCCAAGTTACAATATTTACATCAAACGTCTGAACAAAATTCGGCATAAATTTATCAAGCATGTTAATAAAAAATATTTTCCAAATATTGTAGATAATCGCCCACTCGTTATGAAAAAATTAGTGTTGAATTCTCTGGTTGATCAACGACAACTGAAAGATATAATGTTTGTTTATAAAGTTTTCAACAACCTCAATTCTTCCGAACTAGTTGATATGTTTCATTCGGTGTTCCGTCATACTGTACTAGGGGAAAAGCTCTGTTTTATATCAATAAGCTAATATCAATATCTACCTGAACTCCCCCTTGCTCAGATGTTCCAAAACCTATAACACCTATTTCAATCTTCTGAATCTTGATCTTTTCTTTAATTCTAGGATAAGTTTTTCCAATGTACTGAAAAGTTTTTTTCTTAATTCCAGTTGATTTTTGTGGGTTTAGTTTCAAGTTGGATTTGATTTTGATACTTTTTTATAATTTTACTATTATTGTATTCTTGTTAAAGATATAATTATTAGTGGATGCATTGATTGAGCTAGTCCTGTTATGTATTCCTTATGAATAAAATTTAAAACTTAAAAAAAATATAATAAGACAGTTCACACACGATTCGTGTTTTGTTTTACTGTCACACATAATCAGTTTGGTCTATAATTTAACTATAAATCGTCTTATCAAATGAAAAACGCTTGTAAATCATTGAACTTTATTATATTATATTAATCAATTATTATATTAATTAATTTACATTATATTTCAGCATGCATCATGATACTTTTCGCGGATGATACCACTATTGCAATTAAAGCTATTAGCCTGCAGGAACTCAAAACTCAGTGTTTTATTGACTGGTGTTATCTTAATAGTCTTGTAGTGAATTTGGCTGAAACTCAAATTCTCGAATGCCAAAACCGTAAAACACAAGTTTATTTATTTATTTAGAAATATAAGGATACAAACAGACTAATGTCCAATACAGTATCCTCTCTGTGGGTAAATAGATGTTGAGTTAACAGTATAATAAATAATAACACAATAAAAAATAAAAAATCAGATTAATCACCAACAAATTATCCTCACAAAAAATAACAACTCTTATCACAACCCGAAACAACCTAACAACACTTTTAACTTCGAATTTCATTTTTGTCAGAGAAACATTATATAAATTAATTTTATCACTGTATCAATTACATATTCTTTGAGATCTGACCAGAGGTGAATTGAACCCTATGTTTGTTCTTCTATAAGGAATGTTGAATAATTCAGCCCGCCTAGTTACACGTGATCATATATTAAAATTTATCAATGACAGCAACTGAATAGAATCAATATATCAATTTAATATTTTGAATATAAACAAAATGTCAGTTTTGCTTCTTTGAGTATTACTGAGTTACTGATTCATTCGTTGTTCCGCACTCTAAGGGAACTCTGGTGGCGACTGATTCTGTTAGGTTCCTTGGGCTGCATGTGGATCCGAAGCCTTAGGTGGGACCATCATGTTGATTATGTCTGCAAAAAGTTAAATAGCGCCTTTTACGCTTTAACTAAACTCACTTTCAACAGATGCCTCAATCGGGATCTATTACAGTATTGTGTACTGCCACCTATGTTATAATGTGTTTCTGTGGGGGTCATCAGTTGATGCTGGTTGAGTTTTTGTGGGTCAAAGAATGATTCTGAGGCTCATATTCGGACTGATTAATATTATTATTATCGAAATGCGTGCTGTGTTGAGAAAGTTTATAGCGCACTTTTTCACTTTATGGTCAGTATAATCAACCCACTGAAGCAGCTATTCGGGCTATTGTCCCTGTTAGTTCCAATACACACACACCGGTTTCTGGTCCATCCAAATCGCACGCTGATTGGTGAATGGGACCTTGCATTTTGTAGGTCTAATTTAAGGCTCGTATCCATACTAATGAGCCCGCTTCTATTGACGTATTGGCGATATTGGAGCGATATTGAAGCATTTATTCGTGAGATACCAGCCGAAATGTTAAAAAAAATATACCAAAATTGGACTAAGCGTATGGATCACTTGAGGCGCAGCTTCGGTCCACATTTGCATGAAATAATCTTTAAACATTAAATTATTTGAACCTTACTATCGAGCCAGATGAAAATTGCATGCATTTTTCTTGATGTTTTTTCTTGAAGAGATTTCCTAATGCTATCAAAAAATCACCCATCTGTTTATATCCTTCTCGCAACAGTTGAAGGAACAAATCAACTTTTGGAGCTTGAAGACTATAGTTTCTGAATTTATTGATTAACAATTTTTTAGAGTACCAGTAGCCATGTAATAGGATAAAGCAAGAGAAAAATTTTTTTCGAATTTCCCAAATTTGATTTTTGCTCTACGCTCAATTAAATTTTTTTTTTAAGGAGACTGATGCAAACGACGCATGGCCTGTATATCCAGCTCTAATTTGTTTCTCACTACCCTCGGAAATGACCATTTGTTTTCGGGATATCCAACTTTGAATGCAAAAGGACCCTTTTTCACTCAACTGCCGATATCTCCGGAACTACTGAAGGCCTAGCAACCGACAGCAGGTTTCTTTTTCTGCAGAAAATTTTCTACAAAAATCGTTCATGCCTGATTAAAAAAAAATTTTTTTCACCTGTAACGGTAATGTGAAAAAAGAGCAAGAAAATGCCATTTTGCCATTTTAATAAAAGTTGACCATTCGCCTATATGTCAGAAGTTATTTTAATTAATCGTTGCAATTGAAGCTGAGAGAGTCAGGAGTATTTGAAGTGAAACTTTCTGGTTTGGAAAAACATCTTCTCCATACGAGAATATGAAATTCCGAAATTCCAAAGGAGTTCAAGGTTCAATTTTTTTCTTTTTGTGGAATTATATTCCTTCGAAATCAGTATTATAACATTCACCCAAATTTTTACGATTTTCATCAAGGTCGTTGTCAACATTATCCTTGTTTTAAATTTTCAATATCTAGTAAAAATCTAAATTTGATAGTCACACAATCGTGAACATATTTCTTGTTGAAGACGATCAAGAATGCTCTTCTTAACGCGTGAAATCCTCACTTTCTGCGGAAAAAACAACATCTCTAAATAATTCTCTGGGTATTTTGCGGCGTCTTATCACACGTTGTATCAATATCCTATTTTTCACAAAGTGACCTGTTTACAGAGCTTGTCCCGAATTTCGACTAGTTCAGTCGCTAATGATTGAAGTTCATGAAACGCTTTTCTAAAATTTAATCTAGGACCTTGTAATCTGAGCTGTCTACGATCAATCCTCCTTAAGATTTCAAATCAGAAATGAAGTAAAGTTATGAAATTAAAAGTGAGTATATTTTGTAATGGAATGGTAGCTTAACTTCTGTTGTCACTTGTAATGTTATCTTCTGCTAGTTTTTCTAATTTTTCAACTATATTCTCTAGCTTATCGAAAAGCACCCTAACCGCTCATATTCTGGCGGTCCATTGTGATTCAGATTCACGTTTGACAGTTTTTCTCGCAGCGTTTTTTTAATTTTTCCATCGTAACGTTGAATGTGAGGAAAACAAATATATGTTTTCATTTGCCTTGTTCAGCCGCAGAACTCCTTCTTAATCCATCAATTTTTTTGTTTTACGAACCATTTGGCCCCCTATATGAGTAGCGCCGGGGGCATGATGCCCCCCTTGCGAGCCCTCTCTACGCCACTGCCCCCTACAACATTTTTCCGGTGGGCCCCAAAAATACCAGTACGGCTCTGGAGTTATGAGTTTGATAACGTTTTAGCCAAACTCTCCCCTGACTAACAATTAAAAAGCCATTGTACCCTTTAGTATTTTGAGATCTATAAGTATATGCTAACAACATCCCCAACAGATAATTGAGAGAAATATCAAATGTCTGAGAACGCCGACGATACTTATATGTAGACTCCACTTCCTCGACGATTTGAAAGGTCACATTCATGAAGGGCATATCTATTGATGTTATATAAAGAATTGCGCTCCGTATTTGTTAACCAAGTTTTAGGAATAAGAACGAAAGCATGATTGAGAGACTGTGCAGGGTATCCCAAATTGCTTGATTTTGGCTGTTTCTGGTACTTCTAGACTAGATAGGAAAAAACGTCGACAGGAGTCCTGGGCTCGATTTCTGTGAAAACTCCAACAGTGAAAACCGTTTCACAATATCTTCATTTGTTTTGAAGATATAACAACTTTTTCCTTTTCGAAAATATCTGAAAAATATAAAAACTTTCAACAAGTACTTTTTCACTTGGAATAAGACATTATTTTAAATTTTTTTTATCTCTAAAGTTTTTTTTATGAAATAAAATGAAAAAAAATGCGTTCGTATTTGATATAAAAAAAGCTTTTTTTTCCACGAGAAAAAAATTTAATATAGTTTCTTATTTCCGGGAAAAAAGCGCTTCTAGAAAGTTTTAATCGTTTTCAGATATTTTCGTAAATGAAAAAGTTATGGCACATTTTCGAAATCGAAATAAAAAAAAATGAAGATATCGTAGACGGTTTTCACTAATGGTGTTTTCACAAAAATCGAGCCCAGGACACCTTACGAATTTTTTACCGATCTAGTCGAGAAGTACCTAAAACAATCAAAATCAAGCAATTTGGAATACCCTGTACACTACAAATAAGCCCTTCCAACTCTTGAACAATTCTCTGAAAATAAAAAAATGTCAATTTTCTAGGTATTTTACGACGGAGGGATCAAAGCAGGCTCAAGATGGTACCTAATGTTATAATGCAGTTATTTATTATCCATGCATTGATTTCATTGCACAATAGTCACATTTTCAAACATAATCAAAATAATTGAATATTTATAAAAATCTGTATTGCGGAGCAGCGTAAATAATGTATATACCTACGTTTTCCTTCAGTTTGAAGGTGACTTCGTCTGGGAGTTTCCACCAGAATCATTCTGTCTTTCGTGTGAACTATCGTGGGTATCAATCAAGGTTTACCTATATAAATTATAAATTGGTTTCTGAAGATACTTTTCCTAATTGCTGACAATTTTCGTGAATTAATTAACATTGACCTTTTCGAATATCATAAAAGTCGAAACCTATTTTGAAAAATACTCGACGGAAAGACGCTTGCCTGATATGAATGTTTGTTTTGTCTTACCCTGGTTAAAATTTTCTCATAACCTTCAAACCATAAGTTTCGTTATTTCGAGTTACCTTTGTTTTCTCCATGTTTCATCACTATCGACATCTTTTATCAATTGTATTTAATGAAATTTTTTTCCTATGCCTCTGTTTCCATTTTTTGTTTTGTTCATATTTGTGATGAGTGAACTCTTCTCTTTTACATCCAATTTCTGCGAGTTACCGGGTTACATGTCCGGTTATACTATTGGTAATAGTGCTGTTACACCTTACACCCACTTATACACACTGTCAATTTTTTAACACGGTTATACATCCTCGCTAAAACATAATTCTGTTTTTGTTTCTCTCACTAGTTAACGGAACGTTTATCCAATTCAATTTCGTTTAGTCAGTCCAGAGTTTTATAGGTTAGGTAAGTCTTCGCTTTTTTATTTATTTTCTAGTTTTGGATTATTTTTTAACATTTTCAGAGTACAATTCAGCTGTAAAAATAGATCAGACAGATCTTTTTGTTCATCTGAATGGCATTTTCGAATATTTTGTGTTCCCCAGCAAAACAGAAATTTTATATTGGCTCAACGGTGAAGATGAGTTGAACAAATATCTGTTTTTTAAAAAACAACAACCTCTTCACAGAATGACAATAAACCATAAGGTGGTCATTATGAAAAAAAAAAGCATTTCACCACTTGCATAAGGATCTCATTGAAAAATATACAAGGGGTCTGATGTCGAAAACTCTTAGAGGTTTTAGATGTCCCATTGATACCAAAATAGTTTGTTGATATTTTTGGTGTACCAGTGTTGAGATTTGATCAACTATCCCAGTTTCATTTGTTATTTTTGATTTATATAAAGTTAAGTTAGTAAAAGCATTCGATTTACAGTTAGCAGGTGAAATTATATAGTTGAAAGAAAAAGTGCTCCGAGTTAATTAAAAGGTATTTTGAAACTATAAACCTATAGTTTGTAATATTTGTAAGAATCCAAAGGTATTTCTGTTTCTGTTCAATAAACCGAACATTTTGTAAAGATTGGACTTATTATTTCTCAAACAGAAGAACCCAAATCCACGAAAAATGCCAACAGGTTATGGGCCCAGGGCAACTGTGAAAGAGGTTTCTCTGGAGTAAGGGCAAGAAAACGTCGGGAAAGTCGAGAAAAGCAGTCCAAAACGTCAGAACCGGCAGCGACATCGGAGCAGCTAGACAACGTTGAGCATCGTACACGGAAGTTATTTTAAGTCAGAAAATCGAAAGTTTATATATTCACATTAAGAGGGTCTTCCGGGCTTATTGGCAGTGGTCTATATTTCACCTAACGTTTCGCCCACAACTGTGGTAGGCATCTTCAGAGGATTGTAACTCGACCGCTGAATTTCCAAAAGTGATGCTAGATTCGATCCGTTAGCTCCACTTATACCCTGATCATTGGCGGGAGACGGTAGTGGGTTTACGAGCGCGATGTTGATTGGTCCAACGCTCCCACTTCGTATTGGTTTGATTTTGGTCTTTTCCAACACCGGCAACCATGCGCTATGTACCAAAGGAGTTTCTTCCCTTCTGTTCATATTGTTTTCATGTTCATATATCTCAATCTCTTCCAAGTTCATCCTAGAATAGGAACTTTTGATGTTTGAAATAGCCTTTGCCTTTGAGAAAACAATATTGTGTCCATCTGTCAGAGCGTCGGGCTCTATCTACGAGTGTTTTTATAACTACTCGTTTTTGTTGAGGATGATGATTGGTCCAATCATTGATTGTATTCAGATACCGGAAAATGTACAATTAGTTTTTAGTTTGTCACCTAAGTTTAGCATTGATCCCCCCAATAAGTTCTCGATGATACCTTCTCTAATTAAAGAGTCTGAAAATATTGTTCAGTCGATCATGGGTAATGATGAAGTCAAGGACACTTTGCGTCAGGAACTTGTGGGAGAGATAACCAAATATTTGAACAAAAATAACCATAACACCAAACTGCCAAAGATCAACAAGTACTGCCTCGAAGCAAAAAAGTTTTTACGTGATAACCCTCACATTATAATTGGTCGTTCTGATAAGGGTGGTTCAACAACAGTAATAGTTAGGGAAACTTACATTGAGGAAGTTAATAAATTACCGAATTATACACTAACCTACCAAAAAGTTAAGAAAGACCCTACAAATTCGATACAAACCAGATCAAATAAACTAATAGACCTTCTCGTTAAGTCTGAATTTATGAGTGGCACACAAGGCAACTACTATAAAACTTATAACTCAGTCCGTTCGAGGTTATATGCTTTGTGCAAAACACATAAAAAAAATTTAGCTTTCAGACCAATAGTTTCTTGTAAGAATCCACCAACCTATAAGGTTGCCAAACTGATTAACATCGTACTTGAACCAGTCATCAGTACATTTCATTATAATATTAGAAATTCTTATGATCTTGTTGAGGAACTTAAAAACGTGAGGTTGCCTGATGATTACACACTAATATCGTTAGATGTGGTATCACTTTTCACGAACGCACCCATCGAATTGATTGTCCAGATTATTAATGAGAACTGGAATTTTATTCAGGAGTATACAGAGTTTCCACGAGAGACAATATTAGATTTAGTTTCTCATCTCTTTGAATCAAGATATTTTACATTTAATGGTGAATTTTATAGGCAGCTTGTAGGACAGCCATGGGCAACCCAGCCAGTCCAACTCTAGCAAACTTAGTGATGTTTGTTTTAATTTGTGAGACTATTAAAAAGTTTACTTTTGTAATCCCATTATTGAAGTTGTATGTTGATGACATCATCATGGCGATAGCGAAGGACAAGGTTGAGTTGGTGTTACAGACGTTTAATAGTTATAATGATAGATTACAGTTCACTTTTGAAAGATCAATAGATGACAGTATCCCATTTCTAGACTTTAGTATCACCAAACAACAGGATGGCTCGTTAATAACGAAATGGTATACGAAGCCAACAAGTTCAAACAGACTTATCAATATTCAATCTCAACATTCTCTCAACCAGAGAATTAGTACAGCTAGAACTTTAATACACAAGGGTTTCACACTCAGTGACCATCATGAAATACGTAATAGGTTAATTTCTATATTGGCGCTCAACAACTACCCTGTTAGCTTCATTAAAAAACTGATTCATCAACACCAACAACCTAAGTCCACAATTGTTGATATCACTGAAAAGCCCAACAAAGTTTATTGCAGCTTTCCTTATTTCAAAGGCCTCACAGAAAGAATCAATACCATAGCTATTAAACATAATTGTACCTTAGCCTGTTATAGCAAACACACTATTCAAAGCTACTATACTAAACTCAAAGATCCACTCCTTATAGGAAAACAATCTAATGTTATATACAAAATACCATGTTCAGTTTGCAATAACTCTTATATAGGTCAGACAAAACAACTCCTCTCAAATAGGATAAAACAACACATTTATGGTTGTGGCACACATACTAAAGATGATGACAGTAAAACTGCTTGAGTTGAATACCATATTAATACTGGGCATACCTTTGAATTTTAAAATGACACCATTGAGGATTTTGAGGCCAACTATAGAAAACGTAACATCAGTGAAATGGTACATATAAAAGCTAATAATACAATAAACAAGAGAACAGATACAGAAAACTTAAGTACGGTTTATAATATTTTGATAAATAAATATAAAGAAAAAAGATAAAATTGCTGTTGTTGGAACCCTGTGTTTTTGAGATGAGATGTTCGTTTCCTTTCGTTGTTGTTGCCGGATTGCTGGATGTTGATCTTGTTTGTTTGTTTTTAGATTGTGAATGGTTAAACTGAAGTTTGAAAAAGAAGAAGTATTTTTAATTCATAATATGTTATGTGAACGAATTGTTGTGATCTGTGTTTTTCTTGTAGTTCAACATAGGTTCATGAACGTTCACATTTAGATTGGATGATTAGATTACACATTGAAGTTTTACCGGATGAATTTAAGAGGTGTGATATTGGAGTTGAAGGAAGAGATTATATGGAAATTAACAACTAGAAATTGTACTGTTACCTGTTTTTCAACTTTTAACAACATAATAAACAAGGTAACTGTAATTTTATAGCTTGTAAGTTGCCATATTAACACATGCTGCTTTTCACAATTTTTGTAGTCATGAAGAAGGACAACCAAAATTCTGTATGTAAAGAATAAACTGTCCGAAACGTCGACAACGTTTATCTGGGTTTAGTTTAATTTATTCCCACCTAGTGTCCAATATAGCCAAGACATACTGTTTATACAGTATGGACATGAATAATCTCATCACTAGACAGGGTGCGTTGAACAAGTCTAATTATTTTATTTATTTTATTTATTTAACACTGCTTGCGCAGGAATGACGGGAAACCCCCAATATAATAATATAATGTATAAAAACAATAACAAAATATACCGAAAGTAACACTATGAAAACATATGGGCTGCTCACATTATAGACGACACATAGAAGATCTCTCTCAACCTGGAAAGTGTTAAAATTTTGAACGATCGCAGGGAAATTGAAAAAAAATCTATATCATTGTTTACAGCGTTAAAATCGAGGACACGAGAAGGAAACAAGTGTTTGCTATAATTAGTTCTATGAAGCCTGTTCCGAAACAACTGAAAATTCCTAGTCTGTCTACACGTTATACTGAAACCAATGAGTCCCAGAATATCAGAGCACTCCACAGAACCATTAAGCAGCTTGAATAGGAGAGAAAAATCAGCTAACCATCGACGGACCTCCAAGGTATCCAAGCCGAAAGAAGCCCGAATATGCTCAGTGTCACCACCAAATACACCCCCCAGTCTGAAATCGAGGCAGCGCAAGAACTTCCTCTGAATCCTCTCAACAGCGTCTACATGGCAGGCATAAAAAGGTGCCCACACAGGCGACGCATATTCAAGGACCGGTCTCACCAGGGAGACATATAAAGTTCTTAGTGTTTGTGGAGAAAACTCCCTGGAATTCCGCAAAATGAAACCCAGTGTACGGTATGCTCTACTGGTCGTACCAAAAATGTGTTCCCTGAAATCAAGCCTGCGGTCCAACCTCACACCCAAATCCTCAATCACTTGAACTCTAGACAATGGACAGCCGTCAATATTATACTGATGAGAAAAGACCTCATTGCTCCGGTAAAAACCAATTACCTTGCACTTGGCGATATTCAAGTATAAACAATTTCGGACTGTCCAGGCATATAAAAGATCAAGTTCGCGCTGTAACTTCAATGCATCCGACAAGCAATTGACCACAGTGTACATCTTAAGATCATCCGCGAACAACAAAAATTTCACACTGAGAACAGACCTAAGATCATTGATGAATATAAGGAAAAGGACCGGTCCCAAGTGGGATCCCTGAGGTACTCCGGAAGAGGCAGTAAACTCTCTCGACCTGAACTCCTTGTATTTAATCTGTAAGGTACGTCCGACTAAAAAGGATCTGAACCATCGCAAAAGAGAACCTGACACACCCACAGCCTCCATTTTAGAGATCAAAATGTTATGATTGACCTTGTCGAAGGCCTTGCAGAAGTCAGTGTAAATCGCGTCTACCCTGGAACCTGATTCAAAACACCTGACAATATCGTTCACGTAAAGAATTAAATTGGTTACTGTTGATCGACCTTTTCGGAAACCGTGCTGCTCATCAATTAAAATAGTGCTCAGGTTCCATGACAAAAAGCTACACAACAAACTATCCAGGAGCTTAGGAATATCGGACTGAATGGAAATGCCGCGATAGTTCTGAACATCAGTTTTCAACCCGGACTTGTATACCGGCACTAAGAAACTCCTCTTCCAGAATGCAGGAAATACGCCGCGCTCAAGGGAGATATTAAATAAGGTGCAAAGGGGTATAGACAGGGTGTTCACGCACCTCTTTAAAACGAAGGAAGGCACACCATCTGGGCCGCCAGAGAGTTTAGATTTTATATTAGTTATTAACTCATATATCTCGCCAGGGGTGAAACTACATGTAGTCAAATTAAGGTTACTCGTCGACTTGATCTCGGGCGGAACGATCGCTTCATCACTGTATACTCCACAAAAGAAGTCAGCAAACAAATTAACCACACCATTGCCACCAGAAGCAGACTTCCCCCGAAAGGTCATCCGCTCAGGCAGATCAGACGTTTTCCTTTTGGAATTTACATAGGACCAAAAATACCGCGGGTCAGAATGAATGCAACTCTCGACCCTCCCCAGATACGAATTAAAGAGAGATCTGCTAAGTGTTTTACAACAGTCGCGTAGCCTAGAAAACTCGGTATAATCACAGCTGTCCCCGGAATTCACAAATCTTCTATGAGCTCTCCTCTTTGCACACACCATTCTAATGAGTTCACCGTTAAACCATACTGGAAATTAATAACAAATAGATTGAAACAAAACAATAATAAAAAAAATTCAAATACCATTGCAGATCAGAATACCAAATACATTGCCGCAAGTCAGATTAATAACTCTGATACAAAGGAACAATTTCCTAAAAACATCGTAGATCACTGGATTAGTTGGATTGCATATGTAATAAGTACTATTAATAACTATAATACATAACAAAAAATATGATGAAAGAAATATGTGTGGCAAATCATTTAATTAAATACATTGCACTGGTCTTATTAATAACTGTATAACATATAGGAAAATAATTAAAATACAAGAAATATTCAAAAAATCGCAGACAATTGAACTAGATGCATTAGAAATGAAATAAAAGAATTATCAAAAAAAAAAAGAACTGAACTTCAACACTCAATAAAAATAGTAAGAATAAAAATATAACTAATAATATCAATCCTCATCTGAAGAGCCCCTCTTTCTCTTCTTCGTTCCCAAAATGTCTAGAAATCTGAATCATGATGTCTCTTTACTTATTTCGAGTCCATAGACTGTTTTCGATCATTGAAAATTCCTTTTTTTGCCTCTATATTTTCAGCATTCCAGCATAAATAAAAATATTAATTCAAAATCAACTTATTCATGCTCATAAGCCTCGGTCTCTCAACATTTCTAAACCTATCCAACCAAAAACATTTTCATGTAAAATATTGCCAAGACGAGGCCGTATTTCTAACTTTTCAAAAAGTTATCAGATCTCATGTAGAGCCAAGCTGCTAACTCTACACTCTCTATCTTCATAAGTCCTTATTTCACGAACTCTATGCCTTAGTCAAAATAAGTGACTTGGCCGTTTCTCTTTCATCACGTGAGCGTAAGGTGAAAAATTCATTCGCTGTTCATAATTTTTCTGTTATACAATAGTTCTTATCATTACGAAACGTGCAAGTCACTTATTTTGACTAAGGCATAGAGTTTGTTTTGGCTGGGGCAATAACATGCCCCCAGATTGGAAGCAGCGGTGATCTCAAAGCTGGTCCTTGTAAATGGAGCTTAAGAAGAAGTGACCTCAGTGCTTGCAAATCAGGAATTTGAACTTGTTGGGTCAGTGCTTTCACTCGGAAGTTGGACATTTGCAGTTGTTCCGTTCGTGCTGGTAATTGGACGAGGGACAATATTCTCAGTTTAGTCCTTTAGGGGTCCTGCAAATTCTGAGGATAAGTACCTTGTCTTTCAATCCTAATATAGACATCATTTCTGCAAAACATGCCAGGGATTTCTTTTTCCTTTCTCCAGTTAAACCTACATGTTTCATGTAGGCTGGATACTGTTTCTGGAGATTGGACAAGATCATATCTAGGTCATCTAGCCATTATGGTCCATACATGAATTACATAATCATAATAATGATCATAATAATAATAAACTTTATTTGCAGACAAAATAAAATAAACTTCACAACAGAAAAAGTATATATAGCCTACAAACTATTATCTGCAAAAAGGATTTTCCTATACCATTATAAGTCACTTCGGTCAAAATATAAGGGTCTACTTGGGCACAATGCGTTTCTCATCTTCATTTTCAGATGGTCCAAGGTATTAGAATCAGTTTAGTATTATTTATTAATATTTTTTCCAGGGTACCCCTTCGAAAATAATCCATGGGAGCTAGGTCTGGCGATATCCGGTTCATTGGTTCCTATCCATTTATTTTTGAATAAATAAACTATCACAATACAGAAAAAAAATTATGGGAGGAATTAATATAAAACACGCTACAGATCGCTGGCGATAAGAAATGGAAACACATTGTATTTAAAAAAAAATTAGGAATTTTTCGAATAACACGATGAAAAAGGTATGGTCCCGGAAAAAAAAATTTCGATAGCGGCGCGACGCCTGACGTCTTCATTTTTTACGCAGATTTCTACCCTCATCTCAAGACAACATCAACTTGTTTAAAACGCCTTTCACAGAATAAAAAAATATTTGTACGTTTCCCAGAAAATTGGGGTTACCAAGATAAGTTAATCACCCTGTAAATCTATGGTTAATGTTCTCAGAAAATGCAAAAGCTCTGCTGCAGCTGTTAAACTGGATGTAACAGTTCGAAATGTGGCTGCCGAAACCTTGGTTTCAAATGCATACAGTTTACAATTAAATCTCTCGAAAAACGTCAGATATCATGGAACATTTATAAACAATAAATTACGAATCCTTGAAAAAACATGAAGATTTCGAAAAATATGCTCAAATAATTAATCGCAGAATGAAAAATGAGATTTAAATGTAATGTGATGTATAAAATGCAATTTTTTCATTTAAAAAGTTGGTTTATCAAATTTTATTATACTTATTTAAGTCATTCAAAATTTCACTTTTTAATCTTCTATTAGTTATTTTCTTTTTGACGAAGTTCCTTCATCGTCAATATATCTTTCAATACCGATTCTAGTAGATTTTCGAAATCTGTTTTTAACGAGTCGCTTAACAAAACGCATAACACCTTATCGAAACACGTGACGTATTCAGAGCTACAATTTAGAATTACGTGACATGTTTTAGGCACAGGATAAAAAATATCGTTCACAACGAAGTTTTTAGATAAACAAAATAATCGATTTATAGAAAAAATTTAGCTATTATTGCATACACAAAGTCACTAGTATCAAATAGCCAAATATGAATTTCAAGTATGTTAATCATTGCAATAATACCCAAATCGCCTTCAATCAAAATCAGGACTAGATACGATCAGTCGCACCCCTGACACCATCCTCCAAGCCTACCAATGAAGAAATATACGAAGAATATATCGCATAAACGTGGTTAACGTCGGAAACGGGTGATATAGAAAAGTTAAAAAGACGGGGAACCTTATAGTTCTTTTGTCATTCTTATTCATTTAATCGTATGCCTTCGAAACACCACTGTGAATACATGCATCTAAATAGGCCATGGGGGTATTTAAACGATTGAACTACATTCGACAACTCAGACAGCAGTTTGCGCCAAGAGCAGACAGTTGGCTCTCTATAACCAAAAATCAGGGTGTTAATTGAGGATAACGCAAGCAAAATCGAAACCATGTCGCTACTACTCCTCAGCCAATTCACCATAGTTTTGTCGGTTATACTCGTGTTGATAGTTCTATTGGTGATCCACGAAAACAAAAGATCTAGAGGAAAACAACAAGCTTTGGAAAATGGTCTCTTACAACCCCCGGTGCCCTTCCAACTTCCTTTGATCGGTCATCTACATTTAATGGCGGGATATGAAGTTCCATACCAGGCATTCACAGAGATCGGGAAGAAATATGGAAATGTCGTAAGAATACAGTTGGGCAACGTGAAATGTGTGGTTGTTAATGATCAGAAGAATATTAGAGAAGCCCTCATCAACAAAAGCAACCATTTTGATTCTAGACCGAATTTCTTGAGATACCAACATCTTTTCTCTGGAAACAAGCAAAATTGTGAGTATTTTTTAAGATATCAATAGATTATTCCTTTGCTATTTTCGAAGATGATTCCTCGATGACCTATCACTTAAATTCCACAGTTTACCACACCTTCTGATGCCTCTTATAGTATATATTTTTTCCTAAGCTGATAAGTGATTTTACGTAACATACCAAAGCTAAATACTCGTAGGTTTCTGATGATTTTTTTCCGGTATTATAAAAAACTTTGAGAACTACACAATAGTATATTCTATAACAATTCAAATAAAAATTCAGATTAGTGACTTTTGCATTGTATCTTGGCAGTTGGTCTGACTTACGAAATTTGACAGATTACGGAATTTGAATTGATCTGATTTCAAAATTGAAAGGATCAGAGGTCGGTTCTGACAACCACACAATGAAGAATATAGAAATATTTGACTGCAAAAAAATGAGAGCCGAAAGGAATCTACAACTAACAGAACATCAAACACAGAATGAAAACACCACTATAAAACGCGGCTTACAATAAATGGGTTTAATTAAAGTAGGTAATGAGGAATAGACCGGTGTAAAATCATATCCAATTATTAGTTTATTTAAAAAGACTTTCTCCATTTCTATAAGACCTTAAGATCTCCATATGTTCTGAACAATAATCTAACAAAAGGCCTACGCCAGGTGCAAATATTTAAAATTAGTGTCTTCTTTGAAATTATGATTGGAATATAGAAGTTGCTTACCACAATAAGAAAAACCTGTAGCACTTATCCAAGTGCACTAGTACATATAAAAGGTTCTTTTAATCGCATTTTGAAAATAAAAAAAAAACGCCCTACTTCAAAAGCATATAAACGCCATCAACGTTTTCAATTATATCTTCGTTAATCGTTGATTTATTGATGAAAGTATTGTTCGTTTTAAATAATATGTTTTCAGAAGGTCTGAAAATTTTAGCTTACTTGTGAGAAAATATATTAGAGATCTATATGGTTTATCGCCATATGGATAATTGTCATCTGTTCGTATATATAGAGTGTTCCTAGGATATAGTAACGTTTTTTGTTGATTAATCATGTCTTTTATTTGCTCATTTGCTCTTATTCCTATCGATTCCTGTCGTGACTGATCTTCTTTGTTAGTTTTTCATTTAAGATATTGCTTCATTTTTTAAATTTTGAATATGTACTACAAATTATTCTTCCATCTTGTATTTTATGTTATTCTGCCTGGATGTTTGTATTTTCGATAATCCAATAATCTTCTGATGCGGAATTTGTTTTTGATAAATCGATCTTTTCAGCTCGTATCTAACTGTTGTCTAACTTAATTTTCTTTTACATTTGTGCCTGATTGTGTGAGTTCCTTTCAAACTTTGACTCGAAAATGAGACCAATCTAATATTCTTGAAACTAGTCGTCATCAAATGAAGATTGTGGGACAAAAAGGACTTTCCTCCTTCGTATTTATGATGAATCATCCATATTCATCTGTTATTGAATTTAATTGAGAAGTTTTCTATCGACAGAATATATTCATAGCTGTGATTTTCACACTTCGACAGTTTATCTTTGGAATTCTTTTTTGTACAGTGCTCAATAAATTCTTCGGTTTCGAAATATGCATTGCGATATCATCATCTTCTTATTTTACATAACTGAAATAAGAGTTGATAACTATCATAGTTTATGCCTTTTTCTCCATCAAAAAGGCTGTGCTTTTCCATACAAGCATCTCTTGCAGGCGGTAAACGCATAACTTTTTGCATAGTTTCTTGAGTCATTTTCACCGTCAAAGCGGCACTGATTTAATTTCATTAAATTTCTGCACTCCAGGGCTCAGGAGCTTTGCCTTTGAAATTTCTAATCTCAGTAAAAAAGATATTGGCATCCATTTTCTCCAACAAAGTAATTTTTGTTTTTTTTGGGAGAAAGGACCCCTCTGTCACGAATAACCTTTTTTCACAACTCTGTTTTAATGATTATATTTTAAGATTCACCTTGACTTTTTTCTGCTTTTATATTCACGAACTAAGCTCTAGTACCAAGTTGAAGTATTTTTTCTTTCTTTTATAAAACAAATAAGAATTCGTGTATTTGACAAGTTTATTCAATAAAAACCTCATTTTTTCCTTAACCTACTTTGATGAACTAACTGACAAGTTTTGTGTGCATATTGAAAATATTCAATGTTCAGATCTTGAGACTTCAACAGCAGCCGTGACAGTTTTCCAAAATTATTCATAACAGTTGTTTTCACATTATGAAGTAATATGAGTAAATATAAGAACTGAAGACAAGAGATGAAATTGATTTCATATTGTCTGATCTAAAAGCTTGGCCTCTGCTACCTTTTTCCTGAATTGTTCGAATATTAATACATTCAGTTGTCAATTTTGCTGTCATTCACTGACTAAAAAATAGTAATACCTATCGATATGATACAGGCTCTGAATTTGTTGGAACCTGCACGATCTCGTCTTTTAAAAATTTTTGGAGAGTTTTTTCTTATAGACACAAATTGAACAGTTCATGAGAATATTCTATTCTTTTCAGCTTTGGCGTTCTGCGACTGGTCGGAAGTTCAAAAGACGCGTCGTGAAATGCTCAGAGCTCACACCTTCCCAAGATTGGCCACCAATATCTTCAACAGCTTGGAAACGATCATTCACAAAAACATACGGGAAATAGTTGCAAAAGTAGATACGGGAATGCCGGTGGAATTGAAACCAATTATCCTACAACACTGCGCAAACATTTTCACGAAACATTTCTGTACCAGACAATTCAGCTATACCGACAGAGAATTCATCGATATGGTGGAAGATTTCGACGAAATATTCTACGAAGTGAACCAAGGTTACGCTGCAGATTTTCTCCCCTTCCTCATGCCTCTACACAAGAATAATTTGAAGAGAATATCCACCCTAACGCACAACATAAGACGCTTCATATTGAGCAAAATCATAGAAGATCGGTACGAGAATTTCAACGTGGGAAGCGAACCCGAGGATTACGTAGAGAACTTGATCAAACATGTAAGAACGGAAGGGGATTTCGATTGGGAAACTGCACTGTTCGCCTTGGAAGATATAATCGGTGGACATTCGGCTGTCGGAAACTTTTTTATGAAATTGCTTGGATTTTTGGTTAAAGAGACTGAGGTTCAAAGGAAGATTCAAGAAGAAATCGATAATATTGTGAGCTCAGAAGGGAGGGACGTTATGATCCAGGACAGAAACAGGATGCCGTACATGGAAGCCGCTATTAATGAAGCCATCAGACTGATCGCATCTCCGATCGTTCCCAGAGTGGCGAACCAAGACAGTTCTATCGATGGTGAGTGTTTCCCGATGTATTCACTTAGTCCACTCATTTTAGGGTTTTTACCTCGAAATTCGAGATAATTGGCTGTAAAATTGTGAAAGCCTTTATATTGACATCTCCAAACTTCTGACAAGCCCTACGGACTGTAGGGTATCCGTTTCTATAAAATTCTAAGGGTACGACGATAAATATTATTTTTCTATGATGAAGTGTTCGAAACTTGCGAATATGATGACATTTCATTATCTTCATTATCTTTGATCATAGGCATATAATACGTCTATGCTTCTATTCGTTGATCCAACTGTGCGGACCCCGAAGCACATTTACATTAATCTTTTTGGAAGATCACTTTGTATGAATCTTCGAAAAAGGCAAATGTGAACAGGATTTCATTTGCATTTCTTCCAAAATGATCATTGAAAATGAGAATCGAAAGAATTGATTTTTTATAACACATATTTACATATTCTATAGTAAATTCAACCTCCCTGAGAGAGTTTCTCTGAACACATCAACACTTGAAAATCGTTTTTTCTTCAAGAAAAATATATACAACAGAAATACATAATATACAAAAAAAATTTTCCAAAACATTATCAGGAATTTATAATCACAAAAAATGAATGAAAAAGCAGAAGTTTTCCTGAAAAATAAAGTAGTAAAATAGGGTATTAATAGAAAAGAAATAGATATCAGAAAACAATAAATAGGACTGAACTATCTAGTCCTTACTTCTCAGATATGAGCGAAGATGATTTTCATTAAATAGGGAAAGCTCCTTCCTCTTTTAACTACCTGGAGGTCTTGCAGAGCTGTGAATAATTCGGTGATGTGTATAAAACCCCTTGTTGGGTGCTTTTTGCCAGAAAAACCCACGCAAAGAATTTTTTTTTATTCATTTCACCGGTAGCTTTCTAAGCTAAGATTTCTGAACCTGAACTATAATTGGCATATTTTCCTGAACCCTATTTTTTTTTGTAAAAGCAGAACATTTTCTATAGGAAAAAAACGGTTTAGTTTAAAATCTTGAGCTTCATTGAACACGTTCAAAGTAATCCCGAAAACGATTATGAGGCACGTTGTTCTAAAATGAATGAATAGAAAAAAGTGTATCGATGTATTTGAAATTTCTTTGAAGAATCCTCTGAAGATACCTACCGCAGATCTAGGCGAAACGTTAGTTGAAATAAATTATAATACATCACGGCCAAAAGCCCGGAAGATTATCTCAATGTCATTAACTTTTGATGTATGAACAATAAAAAATAATGAGTTCTCTTTTTCAACAGGTTTCCTGATCGAGAAGGATACTCTCTTGTTCCTCAACAACTATGATCTGAGTATGTCCGACAAACTCTGGGAGCACCCCGAAAAGTTCATGCCTGAAAGATTCATCAAAAATGGAAGGATTGTTAAACCAGATCATTTCTTACCATTCGGAGGCGGTAAAAGATCGTGCATGGGATACAAAATGGTCCAGTTGATCAGTTTTGGCATGTTAGGAGGATTGTTACAACACTACACTATTTCCCCGGTAGATTCATCAGAGTACAAAGTACCTATAGGCTCGTTGGCTCTACCTAAAAGTAGTTTTCGTTTCAATTTCTTGAGAAGATTTGCACCCAGTTGCTGATTTGATCACTGAGATGTTCATTACTTGTTGAGATCACTGAAATCATCTCAACTCTTCCCTTCACGGATCCCTTTGTTCAGGGGAATAGTTTGATGTTCGTCTGAAATTTTCACAAAATCCACACAGTCTATCGGTTTTCAAGTAGTTTCAATCGATCAAAATCGAAAAAATTGTTCGAAGAAGGGAATATTTGTGACAAACGACAGATTCTCATTTTTTCTGCTCAGATGTCAGGCAAGGAAATTCTCCCTAAACGATTCAAACACATAGTATGATGACTTAAGGAGAATGCAGCAACAATAAAAAGTTTCTCTCTTCGTCTGGTGTTAGATTTGAAAGTCTATTAACAAATACTCTTTAGAAGGCAGAAATGACAAACATGAAGTGTGTGGCTGTTTCAATTTGATGAATGATTTTTCAAATAGCAATTGTTTTGAGACTGCATCCAGATAGTAGAAGTATACTGAAAAAATTGCGTTAGAATTCTGGGACAATTCAGATTAAAGTGGTTAGGCCAATTTGGATTGGCCAGAGTCACTAGGATTCAGAAAATCTGATGTAAGCAAAACGGCAGGAAAACAGCTACTTTGTTTCATTCCTCAATTAAAACGGAAGTTAATGATCTGAACAATAACGATTAGAATTTAATTTTCCGAAAACTTATGCGCAGGACATTTTAAGTTGTGGTTACATTACGGTCTTCAATTAAGAGGCATCTTGTGTTTTTTGATTTTCCACAAATCCATTAAACAACGTGTAGCATCGATATATCTCTTTTTATTCTGTAAATTCAATTCGAGTTTATTAGAAGTTTCGATCCTCATTAAATTTTTCCCAGCATTTATTCAAGTCCATTTTTATGGTATAACCTTCCAATCATTCAGAATTCTAATAAGTAATGGATATCTCATTCCTCCTGATAAACGCTGTGAAAAAAAATGTTAGACTGACATTATTAAGCCACAACGAAAAATTTTGTACCTATATTGCATGAGGATTGTCTTTCTTGAAGTAAATAAAGATATTTCTGAACAATTACCAACAGAAAAATCATCTCTTCATATCAGACGTATTTTTTGTATGTGATGAAAAATAAAATTTTTGATCAGAAATATTTCATATAGAACTAATCAATTTTGATTGATTGATTGAATGCACTTGATCTCATGTAGTAACATGATATTGTAGCAATATTTTGTGAAAAATTTTTCGTTGAAATACAGCGTTTATCACAATCAGGTGTTAGTTTTCATGAACCTAAGATGTGATTTATATTTTGTACCTTGTGAATAAGTTTAGGAAATATGGAATTTGGCACTGTACAAAGAGATGTAGGTACGTCAAATTCGATTTAGTAACGCAAGTATTCAAGAAATATCTACATACTCAAGAACTGAATTAGTTTTACTCACATTCATTTTAGTTTGATAATTTTAAACGATTTTGTTATCAGCGTTATAAAATATAATATATATTTTGTACCTATCGTGTACTGAAAAATATATGTAAAATATTTTGAAACAAATTAAATGAAGCTCATTCCTCTGATATTAACACAGAATATTGAGAGTTCAAAGAAATGAGAATTAACTCTGTTATTTTATCAGCCTCTCTTCAATATTGACAATTTGATGAAAATGAAATTGTTGATTTTCATACTGCTTTTAGGTGGTACAAGAATATTGAAAATCCTACATGCATACATATTTCATTCAGAACTTATGCCACTCACCATGTATACCGCTTTCCAGTCGAAAGCTTGAAACGACCGGAACAAAGATTATAGAGTTAGAAAGATAGAAAACGCCCTTATATCTGTGCTACTAAAATCCGACTACGATTTTTGGGTAGTTGCTTACTTTTGACACATAGGGGACGCTGAGAACATTATGCAGTACAGAAAACTGTTTCAATAGGCGCGAAATTCGAATTATACCTCTCATAAATTTCCATTAAATTGAGTATTCTTTGTCGAGCTCTTGAAAAAACATTCTGATCGATATTACAAAAGTAGGGCTCCGCTTTTCGATCAGGATGACATTTTCTATCTACACATTATTCTGAATCAAATGAAATACGCTTCTGGATTCTTTATATATTTATTTGAAATGATTGTGTAGAATCAACTACAATACAATAACTTTGAAATTGAGAACATCTCAAAAATTTGTTCACAAATTAGAGAATTATTATAACAATTTCATGAACTTATGCATACAGTGAACTCTCGATGAATCGAGCATCGATAAGTCGAACAGTTGTTCTGGACCCGATTCATACATATCTTACTCATTGAATTTTCACCTCAATGAGTCTAGAGGGTTCAGTAGGTGAGTCGAACTGCTGGAAGGTCATGATAACCTCCACCTCTATAAGTCGTTCTGCTAACCACCATTGCCTCCATGAGTGGAATTTTTTGATCTAATGAATGAGACCGATGAAGATTCGGTTCGCAAAAAAATCACCACACGTGATGAATATCATACGATTTTTCGACCTCTAAGAACATGTTTTCAGTGCTCAGACGCTCGTTTCTCATCGATGATAATTTCCAGTTTACCTGAGTTTTTCTCTCGATGAAGTACAGTCTCACTTCAATAACTCGAATGTTTGGTGAGGCGAACAATAGATAAGTCGAACAGTTCTTTTGGTCCTTAGGAATTCGTCTTAACGAGATTCCACCGCACAGGGTGATTCACTTATCTTGGTAACCCCAATTCTGTCGTAAATATCCCAATATTTTTTCATTCTGTGAATGGCGTTTTGAAAAAGTCAATGTCGACTTGAGATGCGCATAAAAATCTGCGGAATGAATTAAGACGCCAGGCGTCGGGCCGCTATCAAAAATTTTTTCTCTAGGGACATACCATTTTTTTCATGTCATTCGAAAGATTATTTCATTCTGAACTTTTTTTTCTTCTACAATTTTTATCCATTTCTAACCGTCAGCGATCTGCAGCGTGTTTTATGTTAATTCTATACCATTTATTTTTTTTTGTATTGTGGTAGTATGCCTTTATTTGGAGACGTAGATATAATTTTCTGCCTTGAAATCAAGAAGGCTGGTTTTCTAGTCAATGTGCCTCTCCAAATGAAATGAAATATGTGGCTACAGCAAAATGGGGCTCCATGTCACAACGCCGCCATTGTGAAGAGATATTTAGATCAAGAATTCGAAAATAAATCGACCCATCAGGTATCGCCAGACCTAAAGTTCATGGATTACTTTTTGAGGGGTACCCTCAAAACTATGGTATACCAAACTGATTCTAATAACTTGGACCATTCGAAAATGAAGATAAGAAACGCATGTGCCCGAGTAGACTCTTATATTCTGACCAAAGTAACTTATAATGAAATAGGGGAATGATATAACATAACAGATTGTTAACAAAACTAGCCTTCTTGAATTCAAGGCATAAAATCATATCTATGTCTCCAAATCAAGCCATACTACCACAATACAGAAAAAAATAAATGGAATAGAATCAACATAAAACACGCTGCAGATCGCTGACGGTAAGAAATGGACAAAAATTGTATTCGAAAAAAAAGTTCAAAATGAAATTATCTTTCGAATGACATGATAAAAATGGTATGTCCCTCGATAAAAAATTTTTCATAGCGCCGCGACGCCTGGCGTCTTTATTTATTCCGCAGATTTTTATGCGCATCTCAAGTCGACATTGACTTGTTCAAAACGCCATTCACAGAATGAAAAAATATTCAGGCGTTTTCGAGAAAATTGGGGTTACCAAGATAAATGAATCACCCTGTACAACAAGACCTGTATGTCAACCCAGCAAGAGTTCTTTATACGTTATTCAGAACAATATATTTTTGCCCCGGCAACTCTTGAAAGCACTGAAAATAAAAAGCAATGAACAAGACAGTTACATGATACGAGTTTCAAAACTTACCTTTCCCTTCTCTTTAGTAATGAAAAGAATGCACATTCAGGATTATTCTTCCTATAATTTCTGCAATTAATCACCATGCATTTTGAACGTCGGCCAGTTTTTAACACAAAATTTATAACAGAAAAACATACAAGCAAAGATTATAGAGTAAGCTAGGTGCTATTTTTGTAGATTTTGAGTTATTTCAGGGGAAAATACGCGTAAACGAGAAAATACAATCATTCACATTCAGCAAAAATATGTTTTCAAGTATTTCTTTCAAATTTGACAACAGCCTACTAATAATCTCCATATAATCTTGCCAAATGGACCCTAATTAAATATTTTAACCCGTTTACTTTTAGAACTACAGATGTCGCACACATCACTGTGCTCGCATCATTTCCCATCTTTATACTCTATAATCTTTGACCCGGTGCTTCACGCCCTCGATATGGTAGGAATACGTCAAACAAGCTGATCTTCTTCTTTCTTACATGAGATCTCCAGTCATGTAAATAGGCGTCTGCCTATTTACCAGTCTACTATCCGACATTCTCTTTATGTGTTTCTTACATCTTTTCTTCTGCCTCACACACTTATCCACGTCCTGTATCTTGCAAATTTCACATACAAACCATATTTTTTATGATAACCAATGAATTTGGAGGGCTATGTATGATGTATGATATATTTCTGAAACAGGAAAATAATGGAGATTCTTTCTGAAACATTTCAAATTATTGTTTTCGTAAGAAAAAACAGAACTTTTTGTTATAGCTCAGCAAGGAAACCTATTGGCAATAAGTGCCTGGATAATGTTTTCATTTCAACATCTTAGCACAAACAGAAACGGAGATAATATAAGTTGAAATATAACTCGAAAACAAAAGAAGATACTGGAATGCAGTTGATGGCATTATCAGTTTCTCTAAAAATAACAACCTTCACGTGTCATTCATTTTCCTTTATCTCTCACGGTTAAAAAGTTGTAGTTCAAGTGTCACCAATTTTGCGCACCCTGTACATATACCTATTTCAATGCAATTAATTTTTTTTTATATTTTATACTTTTGTATTTTTTTTGTATTTCACCTAATATATTTCCTTCTTAAAAAAAACAATGGTTAGTACAACTTTATTCATCTCTAAGGCAAGTTCGCCGGGTCAGCTAGCTTATCTAATTGCCAATTGCTACAATTGGTCCCACCAACAGATCCCTTACGCACTTTATATTCTGGGATAGGTAATGATTCTAAACACTTCTTGACCAAAATTCAAAAATATAACAGCTGTTTCCAGACGACATCGTTTGGCGCAACACATATTGAACAGGACAATTTCAAGGTATTATACCATAATAGTTTATTATAATATTAAAGTTGCTTTTTTATTTATCGATTAAGGCAGTACGAAGTCAGCCGGGTCAGCTAGTATCAAATAAAGCTAAGCTCTCGTACATATTATACAGGGTGTACCAAGTTCGACGGCCTATTAGGCGTTTCTGGAGAACTAGACTTATTTGAAATCTGAAAATTGGGATTATGATATTGTTTGACATTATCTACCGAGCTAAAATATTCTTGGAGCCTGACACCTTTCAGTTATACAGGGAGCGATGAAAAAATTTTCAAAATTTTTTTTTCAATTTTTTTCTTTTTGAATTTGACAGAGTATGCAATTCTGAATACATTCGTACTCAAATCGTTGCATTCGTCGAAATACTTTCAAAAATATCGAGAAAAACCTGAAGAAAAAGAGAGAAAAGAGTATTCGGTATTATGTTTGTTATTCCTTATCTAGATACCTTAAGCACAAACCGTTTTCACATTTTTGAAGTCAAAGACTGTGGAAATATTGTACATTTTTAAAATTTTGAAAAACTCATCACAGGGTGTTCCAAATGTTGGGTCAAAAATTGGGATCAAGATTGGCCCATAACTTTCGTTTTTAATATTAGAACCCTATTTTTTTATGATTGCGTTGGATTATATGAAGAAAAATGATGATAGTGTTCTAACATGTTAATGCTCCTAAAATTGATAATTCTTGAGTTATTTAGGATTTTCTGATTTTATGTGGTACGTAGCGTCAAATTCATTTAATCTGTTTCATATCAACTATGACCTTGGTCATAGAAGATGAATTATTCCACTAGTGAAACACACCTGAATACATCCGTACTCAAATCGTTGCATTCGTCAAAATACTTTCCGAAATATAAAAAAAAAACAAAAAAGGTAGATAAAGGTATTCGGTATAATGTTTGCTACTCTAGATATCTTAAGCACAAACCGTTTTCACGTTTTTGTAGTCGAAGACAGTTGAAACATTTTACATATTTAGAATTTTGAAAAACTCGTCACAGGGTGTTCCAAATGTTCGGTCAAAAATTGGGATCAAGATTGGCCCATAACTTTCGGATTTCAAATTAGAACCCTATTTTTTTATGATTGCGTTGGATTCTGCGAAGAAAAATGATGATAATATTCTATCATGTTGATACTTCGAAAATTAATAATTCTTGAGTTATTTAGTATTTTCTGATTCCATGTCGTACGTTGCGTCAAATTCATGAAATCTGTTTCATAACAACAATGATGAATGAATTAAAGAAAAAGGTGTGTCACTAGTGAGTTATTGGAATAATTTTTCTTCTATGACCAAGGTCATAGTTGATATGAAACAGATTTAATGAATTTGACGCTACGTACGACATAAAATCAGAAAATCCTAAATAACTCAAGAATTATCAATTTTAGGAGCATCAACATGTTGAAACATTATCATGATTTTTCTTTGTACAATCCAATGCAATCATAAAAAATAGGGTTCTAATTTGAAAAACGAAAGTTATGGGCCAATCTTGATCCCAATTTTTGACCCAACATTTGGAACACCCTGTGATGAGTTTTTCGAAATTTTAAAAATGTACAATATTTCCACAGTCTTTGACTTCAAAAATGTGAAAACGGTTTGTGCTTAAGGTATCTAGGTTAGGAATAACAAACATAATACCGAATACTCTTTTCTCTCTTTTTCTTCAGGTTTTTCTCGATATTTTTGAAACTATTTCGACGAATGCAACGATTTGAGTACGAATGTATTCAGAATTGCATACTCTGTCAAATTCAAAAAGAAAAAAATTGAAAAAAAAAATTTTGAACATTTTTTTATCGCTCCCTGTATAACTGAAAGGTGTCAGGCCCCAAGAATATTTTAGCTCGGTAGATAATGTCAAACAATATCATAATCCCAATTTTCAGATTTCAAATAAGTCTAGTTCTCCAGAAACGCCTAATAGGCCGTCGAACTTGGTACACCCTGTATATATTTTTTTTAGGACGGTAGTTGGGAACTATCGTTCATCTGATCTGGTCACCGCACACTACACAAACACTATGTCTTTAGTCACTAAGCACGTCCGCTTGAAACTCAAAAAAAGAGTTGTTTTGATTTTTTTTTCTTGGCACGAGACTTCTAATGGACGAACCAGAAGAATGGAACAGTGTGGGACATTTCCCCACTAAAAATCCCGTATTAGGGATTTTCAAGTCTGAGACTTCTTCATCCCGTACTCTGTGAAAATAGCAGGTTGCGCCGGTCTCCTCACGTGGCATTTACGAGGGAGACGGTAAGCGAAGAGAAAAAATTGAGGAGAATTACTGCTTATTGGCGGTTATTTGGCATGAATTCATCCGGGAGGTCAAGTTTTGTACGCTTGTATTGGCAAGTTGATGCGTCGTAGTCAAGAGCTTGTCTGACTAATCTGTTTTGATGATCCAACGATCTTCCGAGCGCTTTCATTCGAATTTCGTGAAGATGGTCCTTCAATTGACCATATTCGTTAGCTATCGGTTGCAGCTTTTTTAAGTGTTTCTGGGTTGCGACATTGTAAGATTAATCATAATGACATTCATCATAGTTGTCAATTGTCATTATTTATTTACTTTTTTCAAAATTTGAATTTTGAAATGTTTCTAATCATCTATATTAAACGGACATTTTTCAAAATATTTCATCAATCTAGTTAGGGTTCTCCCTGAATATACTACAATCATTTAAAACAGATATCAATAATTTTTATTGATAAAACAAATACATACAATTTTTAATACAATGGATACTAGAAGGCTGTAAGTATATCTTGTGTATATTCAACATGTCCAAGAGTACAATATTAGGTTCATATTTTTTCGATTTTAGCAACCACAATGTTGGAGGAGGCTGGAGCACTGTCAAGTCGTAGCTCAACCGAAGATTCCAAATTAAAATTTCATAGGTTTGTTTGAGTTTCATAGGTTCCCTAAAAATAAAATACTTGCTAAGAAATGGTAACATTCTCTAGGAATGGAGCAAGATGCTCATTCATTAATTTCAAGAGGAAGGGAATATGCGGTTTACATTTCACATTCCAAAATGAAATGAAGAGAACTAACATTCCTACATGATTCCTGAGAAAACCTATGATTTCTAGTAAGCTCTGAATTTTCATTTACATCTATCCACTCATTAACATTATGTTTTTTAGCAGGTCAAAGCGAAAGCATTTCGAAGATGATAATATAAATGTGGTTACGAAGGAATATGAAACACAGGATGTGGATTTTTCAAAATAGAAACATTACAGGCAGAATTATTTTTTTTCATCGAAGAATTTTAGCAGTTTCTTTGTATACTGTTGTTTATTATAGTTCAATTGTTATTTTGTTTTTCATCTTTATTAAAAAATTCCTTGGATTTCCAATAAATTAAATAGTGTTGTGAACAAATTAGGTTATATTAGTTAGTACTACATGAAAAAGATCTATTGGATATAAACGTCCTATTGATCCCTATATTAGTACTACAAATATCTCTGAAATCATTTCCATCCGACCAAACTTGAATTAATAAAATTATTTGCATGTTCGTGGGGGACATTTTGAATTTTGGAATGAAAACAATTATTGAAATGGAACACTTATATAATTACTTATAAACAATTATCGAAATTGAAAACTTATATATTGCTTATATACTTCTATCTAGAAGGGGTGCTTTGAAGAAATTGGGCATCAAACTTTCCATGGTACTGATGGGAATCGTAGATTTCAGTATAATGGATATTTTCACTTCTCCAATCTCAACATGAATTCTCAAACCTACAAAAATAAAAATTGTTCCTATAGTCTGCATAAGCAAGGATTATTTGCTCCAAGGATTTGTATGAATATAATAAAAGTTGAATTCCAGGAGCAAAAATTAAATTGTAAGCAGTGTTTTACAAGTTGGGCATAAACTCACTAATATCCTTGGTGACTTGTTTCTTCAACTCATCTAGTTCATAATTCTTAATAACAAATGATCAATGGATCCTATAAAATGAAAATTATGATACTCATGGGTATATTATCGTTCAGATGATTTTTTTCAAAGATTCACATCGGCCATTACAAACATTTATATTATCATCTTCGAAATGTCTTTCTGTTTGACCTGCTAATAAAAATAATGTTAATGAGTGGACAGATGTAAATGAAAATTTAGTGCTTACTAGAAATCATAGGTTTCCTCAGGGATCATGTAGGAACGTTAGTTCTCTTCATTTCATTTTGAAATGTGAAATGTAAACCACATATTCCCTTCCTCTTGAAATTAATGAATGAGCATCTTGCTCCATTCCTAAAGAAGGTTACCATTTCTTAGCAAGTATTTTATTTTTAGGGAACCTATGAAACTCAAACAAACCTATGAAATTTTAATTTGGAATCTTCGGTTGAGCTACGACTTGACAGTGCTCCAGCCTCCTCCAACATTGTGGTTGCTAAAATCGAAAAAACATGAACCTAATATTGTACTCATGGACATGTTGAATATACACAAGATTTACTCACAGCCTCCTAGTATCCATTTTATTAAAAAATGTATGTATTTGTTTTATCAATAAAAATTATTGATATCTGTTTTAAATGATTGTAGTATATACAGGGAGAAACCTAACTAGATTGATGAAATATTTTGAAAAATGTCCGTTTAATATAGATGATTGGAAACATTTCAAAATTCAAATTTTGAAAAAAGTAAATAAATAATGACAATTGACAACTATGATGAATGTCATTATGATTAATCTTACAATGTCGCCAACCCAGAAACACTTAAAAAAGCTGCAACCGATAGCTAACGAATATGGTCAATAGGGGTAAGTTCACCTCAGGAAGCAGTTGTGCGTTGCGAACGAACCAGGGAGCATTGAAGGCGGTCCTGAGAAATCTCCAATCTATTCAATTGCATTCTTCTGAGGGCGCATACCCTGCAAGCAGCAGCGTAAGAAAACGGTGACAGTTGAGCGGAGACAATTTTGCCCTTTTGAATTGCAAGATCGGTGTGCTGATTGAATTTCAGCTCACGAACTAGAATAACTCCCAGGTATTTAACTTGAGATTGCCAGGGAATATCTTTTCCAAACATTTCGACATTACCACGTGGTTGGACTCTTCTCCGTGTTAGGAGCAGTGCGTTTATTTTTTGGGGATTGACCTTGATGAGCCACTTGGAGCACCATTCTTCCAGAGTATCCACAAAGTTTTGGAGATATTTTGTGGCTAGACGAGGACATTTGGATCTGGCTAGAAAAGCTGTGTCGTGTGCGTACCCAACCAATGAAGTTTGAATGGATTTTGGAATATCGACAGTATAGATGGCCAGGGTGGTCCCAATTCATAAAAAAAAAAGACATAAATGACTGTAGCAGTTACCGACCAATCTCTATTCTGCCCGTCATGTCGAAGATACTAGAGGAGGTATTGAAGAGTCGACTGGTTGCATTTCTTGACGGGAATGGTTCCATTGGTGATGCACAGCATGGGTTCAGATCCAAGAGATCTTCTGTTACAGCATTGGTCGAACTTGTGGATGGAAATACTGAAGCCTTGGATGACCAGCAGATACTAGAGGTAATGGCCTTGGATCTCAGCAAAGCATTCGACTGTGTTATACGAGAGATATTGCTGATGAAGAGGGAACATTATGGAGTAAGAGGAATGGCTCTCGAAATGTTTAGTTCCTATCTGACCGACAGGTCTCAAATTGTTACTTGGAAAGATAGCAATTCAGAAGTTAGAGATATCTATGTAGGTGTGCCGCAGGGATCAATTCTTGGACCTATTCTTTTCATGATTTATATTAACGACTTACCATCAAATATTCCATCTACTGCTACTATCTTGTATGCCGACGATACCAGTATTCTGAACACGGCCCAACCCATGACAGCTTGGGGGGGCAGTCGGAGACATCCTTGAGGTCAGCGGAGGTCTGGTTTAGTGCAAACGGCTTGAAGTTAAATACGTCAAAAACTCAGAAATTGAAATTTGTTTTGAATGGCCACGAAGCACGAGCTCTGAATCTGTTGGGGATTATTGTTCAGGATAACCTCAGCTGGAATAGACATATAACAACTTTGACTGGCAATTTATCCACGGCTTTGTTCACTATGAGAAAAATGAAAGCAGTTGGAACATCAGATATTTGCAAATTGGCATACTATACCAATTTTCACTCAATTGCATCTTATGGTGTCCTTTTGTGGGGCCATAGCCCCGGACTTCGAAAAATTCTTCTGAAACAGAAAGAAGCCGTGAGAATGAGGAATGTTCACAGGTATGCAAAATCGATCGAAACTTCGTCACAGTATAACCTATATGTATATAAAATCACTAGTTTCTGTTTCAGTCTAAAAGACCTAGTAGTTCGTATTTTACAACACCGTGAATATTCAATTCCTCGCGGCGATGTGACGTCATACTACATTCGCGCATCGCACTCCGTGAGACGAGAGGCCTTTATATTGGACCCGGCTACGTACTGAACCTCGCTGTCGTGACGTAACACGGATCCATCGCCAGTCTCGGAAACTCATGTTTATAACTCGATATTTCGGGCGCTATTTGAAGTATTCAAATAATTTTTGGACACAATATTTTCATTTTCTACGGAGAATAGGAATATGTAGAAATTGAAAAATGTGAACATTCCTCATTATCTGTGATATATCCAGAACAACCAGTTGTCGAGAATATTTTAAGAGAGAGGGAATACTTACCATGACGTCCGTAGACATATTGGAGTGCCTAAGGTACGTCCATCGAAATAAAGAAAAGTTTGCACGGAATAGTGATTATCATCAATAAAACACATAAAACAGGAATGACTTGGTGGTGGAGTACCATAGACTGAAGGCTACACAAACTGCAATGAACTACTGATGTTTGATATTTTACAATAAAATCCCTACTTACTTGAAGGACTTACCTTACAAAGGATTCACAAGGAAAATGAAGAGTCTTCTCTTGCACAGAACTATTTATTCCGTTGACGAGTTTCTTGACGGCGATAATAATAATAATAATAATAATAATACAGCTTTATTTCCGTTGAATAATTACATTATGGAAAAAGTCGAGGAAATCATAGTATAACAGATATTTGAACAAAAACATCAAAACTGCAGAAACATTACTGACATATGAAAGATTTTCATCATGACAAAAACTCATTGACACTATAATAACATTTGTCAATGAGAAATTTTTTTAAATTATATCTAAAGATTTTCAAAGATTCAGAATGTCTGATTGAACTATCCAGTCTGTTAAATAGTTCCAGACCCAAAAATATTGGTGATCTTCGGCCTATTCTGAATTTGTAGTTAGGCAATATGAAATCAGTTTTATTACGTGTATCATAATGGTGGCGGTCGCCATGCCTCAAATACTGTTCCCTATTCTTATAAATGAAAGTAGCTATTTCAAGTATAAACAATGATGGTAATGTGAGTATCTTAAGAGATTTAAATAAAGGTCTACAGGTAGCAGTGTAAGGCATAGTAACTATACACCTCACAATTTTTTTCTGACACAGAAATACTTCCGCTGCAGCGGACGACGAACTCCAAAAAATAATTCCATATAAAAGCCTAGAGTGTACCTGGGCATAATAAACTGACATAAGTTGATCTTGAGTCAAAATATCTCTCAGGTTTCTGAGCAAGAAACATGCTGAACTCAACCTAGAGCACACACTCTGGCAATGTGGTCTCCACGTAAGGCATTCGTCCACCTCCAACCCCAGAAATCTAACGTTCTCAGTTCTTTTCAAAGCAGTATTATTCATCATGACATCTGCATCAGTGATAGCCTTATTGAAATTATGATAAACAGTAAAGGTTGTTTTAGATTCATTAATATGCAGGAGGTTCCTATTGAACCAAACCTGTAGTTTATCTAAATTGTGTTGTATGTCCTTCCTCAAGACCACATCATCTGCACTTGAAACGATCACCGTTGCGTCATCCGCATACAAATAAATATTGTTTCCCATATAACCTACTATATCATTGATATAAAGGAGGAATAACACAGGGCCCAAGACAGAGCCCTGTGGTACTCCAACCTCATTAACCAAGAGATCTGAACACACGCGCTTTCTCGTCTTTTCCTCGACATGTTCAATCGAAACAAACTGTCTTCGGTTATTTAAAAAGCTAGCAATCCACTCGCGGGGATTCCCTCTTATGCCATATTTTATCAGCTTGTCTAAGAGAATGACATGAACCACACAGTCGAATGCCCTGCTTAAATCACAAAAGATTCCAGCAGGACATCCTCCCGCCTCAATGCTATCCACCACACTCACCAGAAAAGCATAAACTGCATCAACAGTACAGTGTCCAGGTCTAAACCCAAACTGGTTCTTGCTCAGAATTTTGTGCATATCTAGGAACCTGATAAGTCTTTCCAAGAAGCAATACTCAAAAACCTTTGAAAAAGCAGCGGACAAAGCAACAGGCCTATAATTCATCAATTGTTCAGAATCGCCTTTTTTATAGAGAGGAATGATCTTGTTCATCTTAAGCCTATCCGGAAATCTTGCCTGTAAAAACGATGTATTTACTAAATGAACTAATGGTTCACATATATAACTTAGGCTTTGTTTGACCAAAAAGCACGGAATATCATCCACACCGCACGATTTTTTAGGTTTTAGTTTGTTCAAAATTAGTGATCGGAGTTCTACATCTGTGAAAGGGAATAGGAACATTGAATGCTGATGCATCTTAATTTCATCCTCATATGGAATTTTAGGTATGCTATTCCCTATATCCTTCACAGTTTCTATGAAAAATTCATTGAATAACTTTGCAACATCTTCAGGATCAGAAATTGTTGTATTGTCTCTTTTAATTTTCATATTTTCAAAATGTTTATTTTTGTTAGATAGTTTGTTAACAACTCTCCACACAGTTTTTGTGATATTATCAGAATTTTCGATTTTATGCTGATAAAAGGATCGCTTGGTATCCCGAATAAGTTGAGAATGTTGTTGCTTAACCTTTTTGTACGAATTAACTAGTTCCGGAAAAACCTTAGATAAATCGAAGAGGTTCTTCAGGTGTTTACTAGAAGCTCTAACAGCCTCGTCAACCCATTCTTTCTCCTCCCTCTTATGAAATTTTCTCAATGGAAAGTGTAAGTTGAAGTAGGTACTGTATATACGATGAAAAGCATCGAAAGATTCATTTATATCATTTTTAGCAAATACCACACCCCAGCTCTCATCAGAAATATCATCAAGAAATTTTTTGATATTTTGCTGACTAAAATCTCTTCTATATTCAATATCATTATGTTGAGCGCATTCTTCCGTGACTGAGAATAGAATCGCTCTATGATCAGAATAAGGCACGTCTATTACTTTACTTGTGCCTGAGGTAACACTTGAAAACACATAATCAAGAGTGTAATTAACACGAGTTTTATCAGAATTAGTATTTTTAATTTTGAAACTTTCCATGATATTGGTGAGTTTCTCAAAGTTACTTCTATCTCTTTCAGGATCAATGTTAAAATCCCCACAAACTATGAAGTTTACATTGGGTTTATAAATATGCCCCATCATATCACTTAATCTATTACAAAAAGTTTCGAAGCATGTATGAGGAGACCTATAGCAATTCAATACGATAGTTTTTACACCACCTTTCTCAATTCTCACTCCACATACCTCGAAATCTTTTTCGGTACAAAATGACTTCAAAATAAGAGACTGAGCAGATACGGTGTTTTTACACCAAATTGCCACACCTCCACCCCTACTTTGTGATCGACAGAAACAGGCTATCTTACTAAAGTGGTTAAAATAGACATAGTTGATGTTGACATCATTGCACCATGTTTCACCTAGACACAGTATTTCCAAGTTATTCAATTCACTCACAAAATCACTGATGATGCAGTCCACCTTGAAATTAGTAAGGCACTGACAATTCAAGTATAAAAGTTTATACACCCCATCATTTCCGTCTATGGTGGAGGCACTGCTTGGCTCCTTCTGTGAAAAAAAACGAGAGACCACTGCACCCTGGGGCCATATTTCGCTTTGCCAGGCTTTCTCGAGATTATCTTTTTTGATTGTTACTTTGCTGGATGCGTACAGCTCAGGATATTTGGATGTGTGTGGCTCTACATTAACTTCCGGAAAATATTCGACGAGCATCGCTTTTAGATCCTCTGTTTTCGTTCCTGGTTCCAGCCTACTTACATGCAAGGAAACATATCTTGGGATTCCACGTACTAATGAATTTTTTGAACTCTGACCTACAACTATCTTTCTTTTATTACGTCGCTTAACTTCCGACCATTCCGAGCGATCTTTAGATGAATCCTTTAATTCCTTTTTTTCTTCAGTTAAATTAAATTTTTGAGCTTCTTCTATAGCAGAACTAATGATATGTGATAGGTTTATGAGGACGTTTACCATTGATCTTAAGATGTTAGTCATTGCATGTGATTTTTTTTTTAAATTGTTTGTTATATTTATTTCTTATGATATGGACGAGCCATGTAATCCGAAATTTTCATTTTTGATGGCAAATAAATATTATTATTATTATTAAAAGTAAAGGAGGCAATACGCTAATGGGGAACTCCGGCTTCGGTTGAGAGATCGAATCAGAAATTTTCGCTTGGAAGATGCGATTTCGAATAAATGAGTGGATCATTTGACACAATGAGAGTGGCACGTTCGCTTCGCGGAGTTTGAAGACGAGGCCGTCGTGCCACACAGTGTCAAGGGCTTTAGAAATGTCGAGAAACACAGCACCTGTTACTCGTTTCCATTCAAAACCAGTAGATACGTTTTCGACAACTCTGAGAAGTTGATCCACGGTGGAATGTTGGGGACTGAAACCAAATTGTGCATCTAGGTAGTGTTGGGTAACACTTGTAAGAGGCGGTTCATGTGTCCCGGACACGACTCAGAAATGTAAAAGCGGCTCACTTTGAAAAACGGTATCACCTCATTTCAAATGTCCCACTAAGCGACTATGCATCACGCGTCTGTGGGGCGATCTAGCGAGGAAGATGGTACGACGGGATACGTTACGATTCGGGAGAGCCGAAAGACGCAGAGAGCGAGACCGATTCCGGTAGTCGGAGATAGGAGATACTATTGAATGATGTAAGGGGGGTTCGGAAGACAAGAGTCTCGGACTTGACAAACACAAACGCATCGGATCGATCGATCGTCGCCAGTCTCCCATTCGCGAGTCTCAACTCTCGATCTCGAGTCAATTTAGATTTAGGAACGAGACGAGAACGGCGATACTTCTCCGAGATCACAAGATCCTGCAAAATGGTGGGATACTAAACGAGAAGCATACCCTAGATTGTATGAAATTGAAAGAAAAAGATTATGTATACTACCGACATCCGTTCCTTCAGAAAGATTATTTTCGAAAGCCGGTCAAATATATGTTGAACGTAGAAACCGATTGAGCGGCAATAATGTGTCACAAATTTTTATTCTTGAATTCATATTTATAATAATAATTTTTCAATAACTGTTATTATTAATGACTTTTCATGTTTCGTTTTTTATGCAAGTTTCATTCTATTTATATTTTATTGAAATAAATATACATATTTTCACAATATATTCCCCGCTTTAATTTTTTGTGTGGGTCTATATTTCCGCTGAAAACAATGAAATGAAGAATAACGGGTTGAGGCTCAAGAATATGGTATTATAATAGTCCAATACCTCCCCAAACCTTGAAAGCATAATCGGAATGATACTGTCATCTTCAGATAAAACCATTAATATTAATAACACCCAGAGATCATAGGATCTCTGTTCATGTTGAATTTATAAATTTTTATGACAACTTTAGAACAATTCGTTCCTGAACTAACAGACACACTGTTTATAATGTTTTTCAAATTTTTGGTTGAATGAGAATATATTATCACGGTGAGATTCAATTATTTCGTATAACTATATACCTTCATATTCGGTGTAACTTGTAATTTGAATCAAAGAAATATTACGCGACCTTCCACTCATCGTCCCTCTATTTTCAATTCCAACTTCCAACAGTTAAAACGGATTCTGAATTTGTGTGCCTTCCCCACCGCTTCAACTCTAACTCTAACGTCTAACCAGAGACAATCGTCTAACGTTACGACGTTATCCCCCTTTTGCAACGGGCCAGTTCCAGTTGCGAGTGGCATAGTATGTAGTAGAGCAAATTTTGTCTCGACTGCCTATCGCGTCATGAACGCCCGGAACGCCTCGACTCATTGGAAGTGGTACACTGTACCGCTTGAATACAAAAGTAAGGCACCTCTTACAAACTCAATTTTAAACCGTGTACTACCCAACACTACATCTGGGAGTATATTGTACCTTTCGTCGATATCTGACAGTCTCAAGTAGATGATGCTTTCGGCAATTCTGCCAAGAGAGGGTAGGTGGTTTTGGGGAAATTTTTCATCTTTACCTGGTTTTGGTATGAAGATCACAGTAGCTCTTTTCAATCTGGCTGGGAAATAACGAAGTTGAAGATTTGCGTTAATCATGCCAGTCAGTAGAGACATTGCGCTGTCCGGGAGCTTCCTCAGCAACATGTTCGTAATGCCGTCAGTTCCTGGAGCCTTTAGCGTTTTCATGCCGAAGATAATCTTTCTAATTTAAGACGGTGTCGTCCGTTTCTGGTTGCGTACCTGTAATCACACTCACCTCGTGTTCCACTTGGTCTAAGTTGGCTTCTGCTATATTATAATTAAAATCACTCCTTTGAGTAGGGTTAATTTTGACACCTTGGACATCCACGAATATAACATTTATTTTCAGCACATAACTGGGGTGGTCCTTAGATGCACACTTTCCACATTCAAGAAATGCTTTCACTTTATTTGGGTTTTCTCTGCCAGTCTTTTTTATGTTCTGGTTCCCACGAAAAGGGATATCCTGCAATGTTCAGAGAACATCGTGGGAACCAAGGGAAAGAAGGTAGGAGTTGGTGTTCTTCTTAAATTTCTGGAGGTTGTATGCCTCGGGGAACACCTCCCTAGTCTCAGAAACAATCAGAACAATTTTTTAAATGATAGGAGAAAGGCTCCTACGTAAAAATTTGAGCACTAATTTGTCAGGGGTCAAAACTTTACAAGAAGAAATTGTTGCCTAACAATGAATAAAAAGAAAACACTTTGAACTCTGAAGCGTAACGTTTCGGAGTCTAAATCAGACTCCTTCGTCAGACAATTTCTTTTTCTGACAATATTTTGACTTTTTAATTAAAAAATCAAAATATTGACAATATAAAATAAGGCCCAAGCCACCTGAAAAAAAAACACACCAAATTAGCCGCCGAGGCTCCAATAAAACGATCATTTAGCGACGTTCAGAGAGAATGCCGAAAAGCTTGACGGCATATAAAAAACACTTTAAAATAGGGTAGAGCTGAGTGATTGTTCATTTTTCAGGATTTGTTTGGCAGGGTGTGCGAGGCCCTCTGATACGCCACTGCCAATTTGGGTGATTTGTAATGTGTGATCATAGAGTAAGATCCCAGGGCTCCAGGCGTTACTTATTCTTGAAGTAACTAATTTTACAGTATAGCTAGTCTTATTTGTGTTTAATAGAGTGTGCATACTCGCTAGCTTGGCTAGGCGGCCCGTTCACAGGTAGCAGGTAGAAAAGGTAGACAAAAACAGGCCGAACTTTTCTTAAATTCGAAGAACTGATTTTTATATATGTCACGCAGAATATTATGAGTAATAAATACTTCATATTGCCAGACATTTTCCTCCAAGACGCTTTAAATTTCAATAAAAAAAATCACAGTTAGAAACATTGTTGCGAAATGGCCAGATTCAGCACTTTAGTTGAATTCGAAGCACTGATTTTTATATATGTCACGCAGAATATAACAAAAAATGAATATTTCATATTTCCAGACCGTTTTCGTGGGCCGTTATTACTCCCAGACGCTTTTAATTTAAAAAAAAATTATCAGTTAGAAACATTGTTGCGAAATGGCCAGATTCAGCACTCCTGTTGATTTTTATATATGTCACCCAGAATATTATGAAAAATTACTATTTCATATTGCCAGACTGTTTTCGTGGGCCGTAATTCCTTCCAGACGCTTTGAATTTTTTGAAAAAAAAAGAACTTTTCTTACAAATAGGGTCGGTTTCACAAAACTTCGATTGTACCGTTAAATTAATTGGAGCCACCGCGATTCGTTGAAATTTCAAAACGAGTGATTCGATTGGTTCGAATTTACGTAAGGTTTTTTAATCGTGCAATTAAAGCTTTGTGAAACCCGCTCTAAGTTTTCACTTTTGAATATAATTTTTGGGGGATTATTTTAATACCTTTTGTTGAAAGCCAGACGAATCCCCAGGACCAACTATTCTGCCAGACACAATCTTGATTTATATTAGGTCCCTAGAAACTATGAATTTTTTTGCCAATAAAGTGTATGGGAGGAATTATGGCCCACAAGGCAGGTTCTACCAACTTGAGGAAATTTGAACAGAACCCATAGTTACGAAACCTCTATCAATAAAATTATTGTAAAACGACAGGTACGAGTTAACCATCGAGTGAAGCTGACAATGAAGATTAAGATTAAGATACTAAAGAAAAAGAGTATATTTTTTTTATTTCTGTTATAATTATAAAAATAGTCATTTCCATAATTTGATGTTTTAAACATACACTTTGTAGGCAGAAAACTTAATAGTTTCTAGAGACCTAATAAAATTTTGATTGTGTCCGGCAGAATGTTTGGCCCTTGGGATTGGTCTGGCTTTTCACAAAAGGTGTTAAAATAATCCCCCAAAGATTATATTCAAAATTGAAGACTTCGAATGTAAGAAAAGTTCTTTTTTTTCAATTGAAATTTAGAGCGACTGATAGGAATTACGGCTCACGGAAACGGTCTGGCAATATGAAATATTAATTTTTTATAATACTTTGCGTGACATATATAAAAATCAGTGCTTCGCATTTAACAAAAGTGCTGAATCCGGCCATTTCGCAACAATGTTTCTAACTGTGATTTTTTTATTGAAATTTAAAGCGTCTGGGAGGAATAACGGCCCACAGAAAATGTCTGGCAATATGAAATATTTATTTTTCATAATGTTCTGCGCGACATATATAAAAATCAGTTCTGCGAATTTAAGAAAAGTGCGGTATGTTTTTGTCTACCTTTTATACCTGCTACCTGTGAACGGGCCAAGCTAGCGAGTATGCACACACTATTATACACATATAAGACTATCTATACTGTGAAATTCGTTACTTCAAAAATAAGTAACGTCCGGGGGCCCTGGGATCTTAGACTATCATCACATGTGGAAATTTTTGGTCTTATTGTCCTCTGAATTTCTGTGGCATTGTATCCATGGGCGCCCACGGATTTTTTCTCAGGAGGAGCATTATAAAAAAAATATTAATGCATAGGCACTTGCTGAATTTGATGAAGATCTCATCTTCAACATAAGGTGATAGGTATTAAATAATACGACATCCCTTTTCGAAACAGATCACATTCCATGAAACAATATGAATATTACTGAGAAAGGAATGAGATGAATATTGTAATTGCTAAAAAATGGAGACAATTCAACGAGTAATAACGAATACACATGTACATAATAATTGATTATTCATGAACACGATTTTATCGCCTGTAAGATCTCCAGATTTAACACTGCTGGATTTCTTTTTTTGTGTGTATTTGATTGTGTATATCAGATTTATCTTATTGATTTGGAAGATCTAAAGCAGTCGGATTTTCAACCAAGATTCATAATGAAATAGTTTCCTCATTACTTATACGACTTAAAACGATGAAAAAATCACCCTTAATAAATTTCGATTTTAGTCGTGAAATTGAAAAAATTGAAGAATTCAGAAACCTCCCAAAGTAATAAGCAGAAAATTAGGGTGATTTATTTTTATTGAATGTCAAATCGACCTCTAAGTTCGAAGAGACCCCAGGGGCAGATTTTCCATATAAACCCCTCCTATACCATTTCAATTGTCGTTTTCTCCATCAAATCAAATACAAAGTGTGATACATCGTTGAAAAGGTAATTTTGAGTACAAATCAAAAATTGCAAAAAATATACAGGCTGCTTTTTGAAATAAAAAATATCGTCATTGGAAAATGGAGAATAATTATTGAAATATGATAGTAGCTGCAATTGCCGCATGAAGAATTCCACATCGAAGAAGCCGTCTAAGAAACCGCCAATAAAACGATCATCTGCAAACGATTGAAGAGAATGCCGTTACGTATGGGATTATTTATAAATTTATGGCTTCTTCAGGAGGGCGTTAAGCACTCTTTTGTTAAACAAAATTCATGGGATTCATCGTCACCGAGAACATTCCATCATTTTTGTTCACCCAAGGAAGTTATCAATTCATGAAATACCTCTGCCGATTACATAGTAAGTCCATTGTAAACCGGATAATTGTTGTAAATCCAACACATGCCTTTTTTCCTTGTTCTTTGAATTAGAAAAGTTATATTGAGGGTGTTTTCCTGAAAAACGATAGGGGGATCAAATTCTCAGAGGAGCAACGCCCCATATACCTGGCCCTCCCTTACGGGCGCCCACGATTGTATCAATTGGCTATGAATGCATGCTGTAAATGTAAATGATCAAGTTCATCCCCCAGAAATTCTGGTTCGCATAAACATCTGTCTCTATGAGTGTTTTGATAACTCCTTGTTTCTGTTTTGGGTGATGTTTGGACTCCTTGTGTAGATATATCTGTCAGTGTGGATTGGTTTTCTATAGTAAAAAAAGTTTTCTATAAACCCTGTGTCCTAATTTCCCATTAGGCTTTCTCGCTTTCTAGTTACTAAGACGTCTAGAAAGTGTGGAGCACCATTGTTTTTAATATCCATAGTGAATTCAATATTTTGGTGCCTAGTGTAAAGAGGGGTTAAGCATGACGTAGCAGTTCGACACGTTTTGTGCAAGCGTTATTTCCATATTTCTAAACCTAACCTCTAACAGTTTCCATTTTTCATGTGGAATGTGGAAATGCCAAAGTAAAAATTCAATGAAATCTTTTAGTTTTGTTCACGATTTATCACATGAATATTATTGATTTTTTGATTATGCTTCTTGTAGAAGATAGGTATTAGGTATGGTAATAATAAAAATTTTTTTTTTAGGTTTTAATGAAATTATTTACGATTATATATATATATATATATATATATATATCTTTTTCTTTTTTTTTTCTCTTCTCCACCGTCCGGGACGGGATTTTTGGAATAACTGCCGGGGGCTCACGCTCCAAGGCAGAATCCTACAATGGACCTTCCAGAAATTTTCTGACAGTTCGAACTGTGCCCAATATCACTTGTTTCTGGGCAGCTGATATTATGGATCGATCAAGCCCCAGTTTTTCGGTGTTCATAACAAGGTGCTCCTCTACCAGACCACTCACTGACATCACCAGGGGCAGTACTTTTATGGAGTTCAGTTTGTGTAGCTCCTTCAGCTGAAAAGCCAGGTCTGAGTATTTTGCAACTTTTTCCGTGTACGCCCTAGAAAGATTCTCGTCCGCAGGAACTGTGAAATCGAGCACGATACAAGTTCCGAGAGCATCGTCGAAAATGACGGCGTCCGGTCGGTTGTGAGCAACCCCTCTCTCGGTGACCATTGTTACATCCCAGTACAACCTGTGCCTGTTGTTCTGCAGCAGGCTTTTGGGTATGTATAAATGCTGTTCGACCTCGCATTCAAGTAAACCAAGGTTGAGAGCTATCTGCTGATGATAGATTCTAGCCATTGAGTTGTGCCTCTCTAGATAGTCTCTTGGTGCCATTATAGGGCATGCCGATGTCACATGCTGAATTGTTTCTTCCGCCGCCGAGCATCTTCTGAAACGATCAGAGGGGATGTCCATCTTCGCTATATGTCGCAAATACATACGCTTCGGCACCACTTGGTCCTGAATGGCGAAAAGTCGACCCTCTGTTTCCGAGAAGTGATTCTGGCTTATTGACTTCTCTCTTTTTCAGGTTACTCGGGTACCTACCATGAAGTGCTTTGCCCTTCCACTCCTCCAACAGCTCATCATTCGATTTCCCCGACTCTCGGTGCGTCTCATCAGCCAATCTTAGTGCAGACAGATCAACATCAGCTTCCCGCAGCGCAAGGAACAAAGGTGAGTTTTGTCAGGCGAAATACTCTCTCAATGCTCCAATATGGTTCTTGTGTGAAGTTTCTATATTCATGAGGCCCCTCCCTCCTAGATGTCGTGGGAGGTAAGGGGTGGGTATATATATATATATATATATATATGTACAGCGGGACATATGGGAACCGATTCGGAGATCCAGCGGTAAATGTGGGGACCTTTGGTACTTTTTGGACCGGACCCAATAGTTTTATAGACGCTGTGGTATATGCGAGGACCGGTCCCAATTTGTTTCCATTGGTGTATAGGTAGATATGGGTACCGTTTCCGAAATAGATAAAACGGTAATTATTGGGACCAGTGTACATATCGAATACGGAATTTCTTGGTCAAGTACAAATCTACTTGGGAATAATATTTTCATTCTTTCTGGAATTTTGATCTATAATGCATTAATAGTTTTTTGAATATTCCAATCATTTTCAATTTTCTGCTCGTATGGATATTCATAAACACAGAAATACAAAATAACATCATAACCTAAGTTATATCTTTTGAATTTTTCAAGGATCGAATTGTATTCGAGTTACTTGAATATACACCATTTTATTGAAGATTCGAGAACGAAACAAATCAATCTGATGAAATTATCTCTTGTAATGGATACCGTTTCCAGAATACTTAGATAAAATGGTTGTTATTAGGACCAGTGTACATTTAAAACAAGTAATTTCACGTGAAATACAAATATTCCTGCCTGGAAATAATATTTTCATTCTTTGAGGAATTAATTTTCTAATGCGTGTACCGTTTGTTGGAGATTCCATTCCATTTTTTCACTAGGATTATGACATCATATTCAGTTTTTTCAATTTCTAGTTTATTGCGTTCGTATTTGAAATGAGAAATTTGTTATTTCATACTATATGAAAAAATGGAATTAAGTGCTTTATTTCCAGGGAAAAATTGCCTGTACTACCTTCAAATCGTTTTCAGATATTTTCGTTAATGAAAAGGTAGTGGCATATTTTAGAAATCGATGACCATGATGGAACCTCAATCATACCCTTTCCTGACAACAAGCTCAACTTCAACCTTCAGCAAAAACGCAAGTTCTAAAAGTTTTGTTCGCATATGACTAATATCGATTACAGAGAAACATTTTGAAAGCCAAAAAGTTGATATATACGAGCTACTCTCAGGGCCGTTTTTAACTTTTTGGAGGCCCTGGGCACATGAGGATAATGGGGCACCTACGAAGAATACCACATACAAAATAGAAATACAGAGGAATTCCCTACCGCCTCTAATGCCGTGATGTGAATCAATTATCAAGTCGGGGGAATTCTGCCGATTTACAGAATTTCGCCCTGAAATTTCTTGCAGTGGCGTGGAGCAAAATTCGGCCTCCCCCCATCTGGGGTGTCCTCTATAGATCTATTATTCATGATAAGTTTTACCTGAAGTTTTTTATAGAGAAATAATGAGAACAATGTAATAAAAATAATTTATATATTGAAAACAAAAATTTCTAAACGAAATTAAGTAAATTCTGATATAAAAGTAACTAGAAACTACACCATTTATTCAGATTTGTCAATAAAATTTTAGAAAATATCAAATGAAATTCAATTGAGTGATTCGAAATACATTCGATGTTTTCTGAAATTCAATTGACTAATCTGAAATTCAATTGACACATTCTGAAATTAAAGTGATTAATTTGAAATACACTTGACGGTTTTTGAATAACACTTGAAAATGGTGTAGGTAGAAACACAACAATGTGGTAAGAATTTGAAAACATTTTTATAAGAAAATTGGATCACCTTTTTTAATTTTTTTGTACAAACATATCCATCAACTTGTCGATAACCAAGCTTTTGGTCACTTCTTGTCCAAAGCTGAGTAAGCTCAAAAGTCTGATAGACATGTTTGCGACATTTTTAAGGAGAATACCGAAAAGCTTGACGGTATATTGAGAAACCCCTCAATAGAATGAAATTATTGGGGCGTCATTTCATGCTTTTAGTTTGGCTTGGGGGCCCCTTTGGTGCCGAACCTACCAGCATCGCGAGTTCTGTGGAGCCCTCTGATACGCCACTGATTTCTTGTCTTGTAGCGCTGTTTGAAATTATGTGGTTAAATGGGGATTTCTCCGGAAGCTTCCCAATGAATACAATAATGTAAGAATGTGATCAACAACACGGTTCGAACAGATGTTTTATGGCTAACCACCCCAACAAATAACACAGGCTAATAATTGCTCTTATCTAGTGTATGCCAGTATGAGCAAGGGTCATAAAAATTACAACCTTCGAGAACTTGTTGATACAAAACTGGGAATTCCAATTCATTTGGACTTGTGAATGATCACTCCCACCTTTTTACCTGAAGGTAATTTTAGTACGCAAAAGGGAATTTTGAAGGAAAGAACCGTTCAGATCTTTTCGAAAAAATCAGTTCTATAATAATATGAGTGAATTTTCTATGAAATGGGAAATTTCCAAACATTATTGAGGAAATCTTCGATCTTCTTGATTCAGAACAATTGATCTGAGCGTGACCCCTATCTATCGCGGGGCCTGGCACTTGCCCAAAGTGCCCTAGGCGGAAGAGGGGCCTGGTTACTGGTCTGATCGCAAAAGCGACTCTTCAATTCCTAATCGCTATTCTGGAGTGCAAACTTCGAAAAAATGCAATTAGAATGTGGATTGTTCCTTTGTTTCGAGAAAAAAACCAAACGTTTCTCACTCATTTAACATTTCCAATAAAAAAACATTATTGAAGAAAATTTTCCATATTAGTTCTACAAAATTTTACTCTTCGCTGATCGGAAAAACCCGAACACTTTTATTTCATTCCTATTTTAAGGTTAGGTTCGCATCAGACACTTCACAAACTTCAACCTCTTGTTAATGAAAAACGAAATTAATCTGACAGCATATGACGCTATCCAAATGCAAGCAATATTGATTATTTCTTCCAACATTTTTCTTGAACTCAAAACAAGGCATTTCTCAAACACTATGTTGTTTGGTATGCCTTGTTTTATTATAGTCATGAACATAATTTCGTCTTCGCCAACTCTAACGTAATGAAGATAGCAAGTGAGAAAAGAAAGCAAATACAGAAATGCTCCGCTAATTGGTCAAAATGCACACTACGACAATGGAGAAGGCTGTTTTATTCATTAGAATTTCCAGCTCTACATACATATTCTCATTCTCGTTTTCGAGAATATTTCAAAGGAATTGTTTGTTCCTACTGTCATGACATATCAAAAATGCAGTTCATTCCGGAAAAAATTGATTTCAGGCCTTCGTTAACTGAACAAACAGGCATAACACGAACAAAATTCAACAAAGAACAAAGTTTTCCGTAAATCAAAAAGTTTTAGACGAACTTCAACAGATCAGAGGATCACAAATTTCACGAAATTGATTCTTTATAACTTCAAATGCTTTTCAAATAAAAAATCTATTCGAATATTATTCATGCCTTTCAACTGTATGTTACATTCCTACCAACTTTTGTAAATGAATAACCCGAACGTAAAAACTCCTTGTATATGAAGAATAAGTACTTTGTTTTTTTTTCAAAATTTGCTATATTTTATATGAATATAGAGGAAAGCGGTTGGTTTATGCTGAAATTTTCACATGTGTATGTGGCGTTATTAATGTTACAAAATTAGAATTAATCAGATTTTTTTTCTGTATGTTCTTCACTGAATCTTCGAATGTTGATTGAAATAGAAAATTATCTTAATATTGAACTAACATACCTACCTACAATACCAAAATAAAATTTTCTATCAAATTCCAGAGTGAATGAAAAAAGAATCGAATTAATCGGCACTCGTCATATTAGGGATCAAAACTGGATTATTAAAAAATTCACAAAGAAATCATGATATACTCAGAGTGCCTTTTCAAAGTTGAGTATATTTTTGGTCTTTCCCCAAGCATTCATTTTGTATCAGTCGAATTCAAACCCATGTGAAAGGCGAAATCAAGTATTTCATATCGAAACAGAAACGATTTGGATAACTTACAGAATGTACAAACGAGAGAATGTTTCATAATTTAAAAAAAATCTTCATATATACTGTTTGAGAATCTAAATTTCCAAATTCATAAACCTATCAATAAAATTTTGTTATTTGTTTTTGTGGGCCAAATTAAATTAGGAAGTATTTGTTTTCTGTAAATAATTTTCGAATTTCGCGGTGATTGCAAGTTACACCACGAAAACATCTGCAACTGCTGTTTTTTCGGACATATGTGAAGTCAGTATTGTTCTTACGGCCGAACTAGAGAGTACTCTCGCTCGATACATTAATATTTACTACGACAATCAGAAAATTACGATCCATTGCTGTGATCCATATCTACACTACTCCGAACATCCAGGAATCAAGAAAATAACGAGGTAAGCAGTTGCCCTATTTTTTTTTCTCTTCGAGGTGTACTTGCTCGTATATTGTTTCATAGTTATTCTCTTTCTTTTTTTTTTTAACCAGCATTCATTCCTACGTTGACATTGGTCCTTCGTTGCCGGGTTGTTTCCTTCAGAAAAATTCATTCATAATTTAAGTTGGCCAAAATTTACCTTTTTTCATTTATTTTTTGGCGACATACGTCTCTTGTGAAAATTATTTCATTTCACGGGCAGACCGGTTCAAGGTCAGGGTCACAGCGCGCATGGTGCATTTTCATCTTTATTTACAACGGGAATTATAAAACGAATGTTTTCAATTTGTCTTCATCTTTTGTAATATCTCTTCGTTCGAACAGTGGATGCTATTTTGCTGATAAATTCAATATTTTCAATTATTCAGTTCAATATTTTGTTGCGGTCGCTGCATTTTGCCTTCGGGAACTGTTTGAAGTGTATTATTTACATACTTTTCAACTTATTTTTACGTCCTTTCGAATGTTATTACTTGCTTTCGTAATTACTGGGTAACTATTTTCGAATATCATTCATTATTGACCCATATTTACTGCAATTCATCCCGTACTTACACCAGTTTTCATTCACTATTGTACATTTTGAAAATTTGTAGATCATATTGTATTATTTAACAGTCGACCATATCTTCTAAAGTACACGCTAGTTTTCCTTTTCCACACATTTATAAATACACGTTTCATAAATCTAGCAATCGATTTACATTGTTCAGTTTTTTATTACCTCGGATATTCACTATATTAGATAAAATAATATTATATTGATTCATAATGTCCAGCAAATTAACTAGAGCTAAGTTACTTCGTCAAACAGCCTATTCGCGTTTAAAGGAAGCTCAAGAAATAGGCATTCAGGCATCAACAAATGAATCTTATAAATCGCAGTTTTTAGCCAGAGCTGCTGAAATAGAAGGCGCTTATGAGGACTTTCGTTCATCACACAATACAATCATTGGTTTAATTTCAGATGAAGAATTTTCCGAGTACGATAAACTCAGAATCGCGGCTGATCAGGCATATTACTACGTGAAATCAATTAAACATGATTTGTTATTGAAAGATTCTGCGGGAACCTCTTCAAATACTTCATCAAAAACTAGTTTACAACCTTGCAAGCCTTCAGCCAGAATTCCCAAGCTTTCTATTCCAACATTTTCAGGCAATTTTCGAGATTGGCCTAGCTTTTTCGACTTATTCAAGAGCCTCATTCATGAAAATACTGATTTGTCTGATGTTGAAAAGTTTCGCTATCTTTTAACATCCCTCAGTCAAGAACCTTTAGCACTTATTAGAGGCATTCCTCTCATTGATGCAAATTATAAGATTGCATACGAAATTTTAGAGAAAAGATACCAAAATAAAAGAATACTTGCCAGTCAGTATTATAATGATATTTTCACTGCCCAACCAGTACAGAAACCGACATCTGTGAAATTGAGACATCTTTTAAATATATTTACGGAAAATGTTGCCGCTCTACGTGTTCTTGATTTCCCTGTCGATCATTGGGATTTCTTATTATTTAATATGCTTATGAACAAATTAGATGTTAAAACACGTACTGACTTCGAGTTAGAAAATAGTGTAAATCATGAGATTCCTACTTATCGACAGTTGGTTACCTTTTTAGAGAGACAATGTACAGCTTTGGAATCTGTACAATTCACTACTTCCAATTTGCAATCTGCAAACAGTGGGATCCCTCAGCGGGTTTCCCGAGCCCCTAGTAGAGGGCCTGTGGCTAGCTTCATGCTTCCGAGTCCCAGCCTGGTCCATCTGGCCAAAGCACTAAGTGTTTTTTATGTTCGTCTTCTCATCCCTTATACAAATGTCAATCATTTCTAGCCAGAACTCCCCAAGAACGTTTTTCTTTGGTCAAACAACATAATCTATGCGTTAATTGTTTGATTTCTCCTCATTCTGTCAGAAATTGTAGTTCTAGTCATAAATGTAGACTTTGCAAATTACCACATCATACTACTCTGCATTTCGATAAATCATCAAAAGGTTCAAGTCCTTCACTTCAGCCATCCAATCAGAGTGAACCCGTCAACTCGGTGGGGGAAACTCAATCTATTGTTCCAACATCTCTCGTCAGTACAAACTCTTCTACGGCTTCAACATTAACAACGATTTTATTATCTACTTGTGTGATACATGTTAAGGATTTCAACGGAAATTTCCAGAAAATTCGCATACTTTTGGACACAGGGTCCATGGCAAACTTCATTTCCGACGCTTGTGTTAAACGTTTGGGACTTCCTCGAAGAAGGATATCAATACCTGTGGAAGGGCTAAATGGGATGACATCATCCACCACTCAGGGTACAACTTCTTGCCTTATCAAGCCCTGTGATCAGTCTGGTCCAACTTTCTCTCTTGAAGCCATTATCATACCGAAGGTTTGTTCGAACCAACCCAAATTTCATATTAATCCTCAAGATTTGACTCATATTCATGGGCTCAAATTAGCGGACCCTAAATTTTATCAACCAGGTCCTATAGATATGCTTATAGGAGCTGAGTTAGTTCCTTTCCTTTTGAGGTCCAAACGAATTTTTGGTGGACCCAGTCAACCGGTAGCCTTGGAGACCATCTATGGATACGTTCTTCAAGGACGAACCTCTACATCTCCTCAAAAATGCCATTTGACATCTCTTCATTCGTCTGTGGATTTAAATCTGGATCATATTTTGCGAAGGTTTTGGGAGGTCGAAAATGTCCCTCAACCTCCTTGTGTATCACCTGAGGATGAAATTTGCGAGAAAATTTATTCTTCCTTGACTTTTCGGGAGCCTACAGGCAGATTCTCAGTTCCTCTTCCTTTCCGAATACAGAATCCGTCTTTCTGTGATACCTACACTCAAGCCTATAGAAGATTTTGTATGCTTGAAAATCGATTCCTGAAAAATCCAAACCTCAAAGGAAAATACGTTGAATTCATGACAGATTATATCAACAGAGAGCATATGAGTCCAGTCCCAACATCAGAATATAAATCCCCAACTTCATACTATATTCCACATCATGCAATTTTCAAAGAACAAATTGAAAATTCTTCCGTTATCTTCAAAATTCGCGTAGTATTCGACGCCAGTTTGCGTGACGTTCAAGGTGTTTCTCTGAATGATACTCTGTATACTGGACCCAAGCTTCAAAAAGATATATCTTGTCTTCTACTTAATTTTCGCTACTTTCGTTACTGCTTTACTTGCGATATCAAACAAATGTATCGCCAAATCAATGTAAGAAAAGAGTTTTGGCAATTTCAGAAAATAATTTGGCGATCTGATCCTTCTGAGCCTTTAAGGGAATATTATTTACGAACAGTCACGTACGGTGTTTCTTGTTCACCGTATCTTGCTTTGAAAACGTTACAGGAGTTAGCCAAGTCCGAAAAGGCACGCTTTCCCAAAGCAGCCAAAGCCTTAGAAGAGAATTTTTATATTGATGACGGGCTCCTCGGTAGCGATTCCGTCGAAGATACTCGCGCTCTTCAATTGGAGCTCATTAATCTTTTAAGAGAAGGTGGTTTCGAACTGGGCAAATGGGCCGGTAATCATCCCCGTCTTGTTCAAGATTTTGGGTCTGATGTGTTGACCGACTGCACATTCGATAAAGATGAACCTTCTTTCATCAAAGTCCTAGGTCTTAAATGGAATCCCAAAGCGGATGTATTTTCATATTCATACTATCCCCTCAACAAAACCTGTAGTAAACGGTCGATTCTTTCCGAAGTTAGTAGAATATTTGACCCTTTGGGTTTCGTTTCTCCATGCTTGCTGCTTGCAAAGCAGCTTCTCCAAAAGCTGTGGCCATCCCACATATCTTGGGACGAAGAGCCTCCTGAACACATACAGCGAGTGTGGCAAAAATTCAAAGCAGAACTACCCGGTCTCGGTGATATAAAGATACCACGATACTTTGGCTTCGATAGAACTTCTGAAGTACAAATTCACGGTTTTTGTGATGCGTCCGAAATTGGTTACGCCAGTGTGGTATATCTCAGGTTCTGGAATTCCAATAGTTTTAAACCACACTTGTTTGCGCCAAATGTAGAGTATCTCCTCTAAAAACTCAATCAATCGCAAGATTGGAACTCCTAGCAGCTCTATTACTTGCTAATCTCATAGCATTCGTGATAGAAAGTTTCAAAGGCATATTCACTTTCAATGACATATATGTCTGGTCAGATTCCATGATTGTTCTCGCTTGGGTTACTTCGTCTCCGCATAGATGGAAAACATTTATTGCCAATCGCGTGAGGCATATCCAAGAAATAATTTCAATTTCATCTTGGCATCATGTGCCTTCCCATCTGAACCCGGCAGATTGTGCAAGTCGTGGTTTGTCGCCGGCGCAACTTTCGCAGTTTTCCCTGTGGTGGGATGGTCCAGAATTTTTGTTGAAATCTGAAGAGCATTGGCCTACTCAGAATAACTTTCATTCTTCAAATGATGTTGAAATTCCGGAAGAAAGAGCGCCCACTGTTTTGTTGTCAAAACTTATTTCCACGGAAAATGTTATTCTTTGTTTACTTTCAAGATTCTCATCTCTTCCAAGAATACAGAGAATAACAGCATATATTTTGCGCTTTGTATCAAACGGATTGAAAAGGAATGATATCTCAGGATTTAACCTTTCTATTAGTCCTCAAGAAAGTGATAATGCGCTAAAATATCTCATTAGGGTGGTTCAGAATGATGTTTTCGCCGAAATTCGGCGGAAGATTAAACAAAATGAGGTTTCACCAAAACCAATACGCAAGCTTGCTCCATTCATTGATCAATATGATCTTCTAAGAGTTGGGGGACGATTGCAAAAATCACCATTTTCGTTCGACGTTAAGCATCCTTTACTTTTACCTAAAGTCCATAGACTCACGGATCTAATTATTGAATGGACTCATCAAACTTTTTTACACCCGGGCTTAAAGACCATGCAGTATTTATTACTTCAACGCTTCTGGATTCTTTCCCCTAGAAGTGCGATTTACAGATGTTTGTCAAAATGCATTCGTTGTTTTCGATGCAAACCCAAATCCTATAATCCATTCATGGGAAATTTACCGAGTGTTAGAGTAACTCCCTTACGCGCTTTCACCTCAGTTTGTCTCGACTTTGCCGGACCCTTTCCCTTACTGACGAGTAAGACTAGAGGTGCAAAAACGTACAAGGGCTACGTTTGTGTTTTTGTGTGTTGTAGCACAAGAGCCATTCATTTAGAGGTAACTTCCAACCTCAGTTCCGATACATTTTTGGCGGCATTTAGGAGATTCATATCTCGACGCGGACAATGTTTGTCAATAAGAAGTGATCAAGGCACCAATTTTAAAGGAGCTTATAATGAGATGATCAACCTAGCTCAAGTCACGGCTGAAACCCTCTCCATTACTTGGGATTTCAACCCACCAAGCGCACCACACTTTAACGGCTTAGCTGAAGCTGCGGTAAAATCTTTCAAAACCCACTTTTATAAGGTCATCGGTACCCAAGTTTTGAGTTATGAAGAATTTTACACCCTTATAACTCAGATAGAGGCTGTGTTGAATTCTCGCCCTCTTTGTGCGGTTAGCACAGATCCAAATGACCTCCAAGCTCTAACCCCAGGTCATTTTTTGGTTTTTGAGCCACTAGTCAGCTCCATTCCAAATCCTGACCTGAGCTCTTTAAATATAAATCGACTGAATCGTTGGCAGTTAATCCAACGCATTCAAGGCGATTTTTGGAAAAGGTGGTCCAGAGAATATATTCATTCGCTCCAAGAAAGATCTAAATGGTCTACATCCAACCCCTCACTTAATGAAGGTTCGTTGGTTCTGATAAAAGATGACCAACAACCTCCTCTTCGTTGGCCTTTGGCCCGAATAATGAAATTACATTATGGTGATGATGGTGTTGCACGGGTTGTTACACTGAAAACAGCGTCCGGTGGCACTATGCAGCGTCCAGTGGTCAAAGTTTGTCCACTGCCTGTTCATTAACATGGACATTCCTTTATTTCTGAAAATAAGTTATTTTTCATTAATTATTTCGTGATTGTATTCATTTTTTGTTTAATTTGGGTTAAAAACATTCGTTTTTGGTGGGGGAGAATGTTTGAGAATCTAAATTTCCAAATTCATAAACCTATCAATAAAATTTTGTTATTTGTTTTTGTGGGCCAAATTAAATTAGGAAGTATTTGTTTTCTGTAAATAATTTTCGAATTTCGCGGTGATTGCAAGTTACACCACGAAAACATCTGCAACTGCTGTTTTTTCGGACATATGTGAAGTCAGTATTGTTCTTACGGCCGAACTAGAGAGTACTCTCGCTCGATACATTAATATTTACTACGACAATCAGAAAATTACGATCCATTGCTGTGATCCATATCTACACTACTCCGAACATCCAGGAATCAAGAAAATAACGAGGTAAGCAGTTGCCCTATTTTTTTTCTCTTCGAGGTGTACTTGCTCGTATATTGTTTCATAGTTATTCTCTTTCTTTTTTTTTTTAACCAGCATTCATTCCTACGTTGACATATACATAGACAAAAAGAAAAAATGATTTTCTTAATTCGAGTAAAATATGAAATACCTGAAACTAACACATATTATCTATACCCTATTTTCAACTAATAAAACAAATATCTTTCTTAATTTTATTAGCCATGCTGTCAGTAAGTATCTTCGTGGCAATATACATTTCGAAACAATCTAATGCGGTCCCCATAGTTACCAGTGTATCCATTTTGGGTGGTACCCATATGTACCGGAATATATAAGAAATGAAAAAATCGATATAAATCAGTTTCTGCAATATACATAATTAAATGAATGGTTATGTATACGTCCAAATGCAAATGTATATCAATGTATGCGATCCATACGATATGTACATTCGGTCCCCATATGTCCCGCTGTATCAAGATATATATATATATATATATATATATATATATATATATATTCTTATGAAAATAGAGAGCTAAAATAATACAATAAATGTTGAAACAAAAAGTACCTAAGCTGAGGTAAAAAAAGAACGAGGTATCATAACATTCTTCGTATGATACTATAGAATCATACGATACTATCATCACTAGTATCACACGATACTATAGAGCCAGGGGAAAAAAACCTCATCCGAAAAAACCTGCCACCCCGTAAAAAAAATAACATAAAATATTAAATATCAGGAAAAATCTTGAAAGACATCAGTGTGAGATCATCTTCATGTTATCCGTCGATAGATTCTCCCCAAAACGGCTCGCGATTCTTAATCTGAAATGAAAAAAGAAAAAAGCAGAAAAGAAACCGAATATTCAGAATAAATCAAATAATTTTGAAATTAACCACCCATTTTAGAAATGCATTCGTTACTTTATGTATAGCCTCGAAACCATCTTGAAATTTATAAATGGGACAACTATTTATAAGATGTTCTATAGTCTCCTCATTTTCCCCACACTCACAACTAGGACTCTCAACCGAATTCCATCGGAAGAGCATGCTATTGCAACGTCCATGGCCTGTTCTAATGCGATTTAGAACAGACCATATTCTCCTGGGAAGGTCAAAACCAGGAACTCTGATGGAAGGATCAGAAATAAGATCTTTATTGAAAAAATTGGATACATTCCATTCAGATTGCCACATTTCTTTGTCGCTTGTATTCATACTAGTCAGAAAATTTGACCAAAAAGGTTTACGCGACTTCAATCTGGGGACCCTATTATCTGGAATATAGGTGAGTATGGGAAATGAATTTGGAAAGGAATTGAATTTGTTCCAAAAATTCAAAGCTGTTGTCTCTCTGCGAATATGGGGGGGGGCCAATATTTGAGAGGACTGGTAACCAAGGAGTAGGTGTAGACTTGATAGTACCAGTAATAATCCTCATAGAAAAATTTAGTTGGGCATCAATTTTTTTTACATGAACACTGTTCAACCAAACAGGACAACAATATTCAGCAGCAGAATAAACCAAAACAAGCGCTGCTGTTCGAAGTATTGTTGCATCAGCACCCCATGAGGAACCAGCTAGTTTCTGAAGAATATTGTTTCGAGTTTTAAGTTTCAAACGCAGATCATCTAAATGGGCGTTGAAATTTAGAGAGGAATCAAGTTTGATTCCCAGGTATGTAGGATTGAAATTATGTTTTAAGGGAGAAGAACCGAAAGTTACACTCAATTTTCTATATTTCTGGTGATTATTCAAATGGAAACACGAAACTTCGGTTTTATTTTCATTCGGGCACAAACGCCACTTCAAAAAATACTTTTTCATTATGTCCAGATCTGCGGAAAGGGTACTTTCTATTGTTTGAAAATTAGAATGATGAAAATCCAGAGCAATATCATCAGCATAAATAAATTTCTCCGAAGAAGTAGATGGAATGTCACACAAATATAAATTGAATAGAAGTGGTGCTAAAACTGAACCTTGTGGAAGACCATTATTCAAAGTTTCGAAATTACTACTGTTATTATCGACAAAAACTCGGAACCTTCTGTCGGATAACATATTTTCCAATAGTCTTACCATTTTTCCACATTTCAAATGATTATATAGTTTATAAATTAATCCATCTTTCCATACTGTATCATATGCAGCTGATAAATCGACAAATGCTGTCCCTGTTTTCAAGTTTTTATTGAACCCTGATTCAATAAATGTGGTGAGGCTAAGAACCTGATCGCAACAATTCCTATTTTTCCTGAAACTGCCCTGACAGTTCTGTAATGCTTCTTCAATAGTTGATTCTATTCTAAATAGAATCAATCTCTCTAAAATTTTGAATGGGACGCTCAATAAACTAATAGGGCGGTAGCTACTCGGATCAGAAGAATTTTTTCCACGTTTCAAAATTGCTACTACCTTAGCTTTGCGAAATTCAGTCGGAAAATTGCCGGATTTCAATATATCATTATAAAAAGATAATAACCAAGATAGGGCTTTTTTTCCTAAATGTTTGATGAATTCTGGATAAATTCCATCAAAACCGGCTGCTTTTCTTGATTTTGTGTTTTTAATCGCTGAAATTAATTCATCCATATTGAATGGGTTAGAAATAACATTCACGGTATGTTTTGATGTCCTAAATTTATGTAATTTCAACATCATATCTTTGATTTGGGATTTCGATATTTTAACTGAATTAGAGACATTAACAAGACGACGAGCAATCAATTTGGGGTTAATTTTCGAGGATGATATCGCGAGAGGTGCATCTTCACCTAGTTTTCTCAAAACATCCCATGAACTCCTACTGGAATGTGTAAAATTCATATTTGTGACTACACTATTCCATTTATCCTTCCGACTGGCATTTATTGAGCTCATGAGTTTTTCACTTTTATCATTTGATGGGGAATTTTGATAATCTTTGTATAATTTTTCAGTTTCCTCTGACCAACCAGGAACATATTCTTTACGAAAACCTCTCGGAATTAACTTTTTAGCTGCAGCTTTAACTACGCACACGAATCTAGAATAATTATCATAAGACGGTCTAATCCATCTTATGTCACTATCGACTTTATTCCCAAAATTGACCCAATTAGCCTTACTGAAATTCCAACGGGGTTTGTCCAAACATGGAGCAAAAAAAACCTCATCACCTAAAGTCAATAACATTGGCCTATGCTGACTATGCGGAAAATCCCCAAGAACTTTTCGATTTACTTTTAGAGGTTTTGAAGAAATATCACACGAAACTAGGCAGAGATCAGGATTATAGCCCCTATTCCATCTTGCAGAATGGAAAGAAGGTGTATCTCATCAAAAATTAAAAAATAATCATTATCCTCCATCCAGTTAGTAAGAGCTATACCACTTCTATCGACAGAATTATAACCCCACATTACGTGATGAGAATTGAAATCTCCGCAATAAATTGATGGGTGAGAAACATCAACATTCAGATTTCTTGGCCAAATAATGTTCGGAGGTTTATAAATATTTATGACAGAAATGTCACAAAATTTGAAAGAAATGAAAAAACTCCATCCATAGGGTAAGCGGTATAGTCGTTGACACCCCGATAGTCATTGCCACTCTACACATTTAATCCGTCGTAATAACATATTGGTATTTGGCAGCGACTTTTTTCTTCTACCTAAGTATGCTAGAAGGTCCAACACTCATTCCATGAATGTTTTAGTTGAGTAATTTGGCCCCCTACCGAGATCGCAATGAGATATTTGTCGCGAAGTTGTGTAGTAATGTCAATCAGTTCAATCGTTGACGTTTTTTTAAGGAAAGTGACTGCACATATGAGTGAATTTCTTTAGATTGGGGTATCTGGGATATATGGAGGAAATTTTTCAGTGTTTGAAAGATTTAAAAGATTGGATATTGATATAAACGAACCCTTCATTGATGTTTACTTTCAGAATAAATCGCATGTCAATGACTTTCTTGTTAATATTACATCGGAACAGTGATTGACATGGAGTGTTTATCACTGTCTGAAAGTATCACATTTTGATATTCGAATTCATCGCGTATTTGAAAAGTTGGAATATAACTGATTAGCTTTTTATTGTGTTCTCTTTCCTCCGGATCGGATAAACATTGATTGACACCATGTCAATAACTATCTTCTAGAAGGGTGTCAATCACTAAATATCCCTAGTAAACTACCTTACAGAGTGTTCCTGATAAAAGCCTATGGTCAAAATCGGCTATTCGTTCCATAAGGCCTTACTTGTTTCATGGGACTGCTGTCAGGATTAAAGGGCCTTGTTTCAAACTGACCATCCCACTAGAGAAGAACTATTCTGTAGTACAGGTTGAACTGTATGTTGTTCTTGTCTGCACGCTGGAGAATATCCGAATATCCGTAGATGGTACTCCGAGAAACTCATGTTGTGACAGTCAGTGAACACTAAAAATCCCTCGCTATGACAGAGGTCAAATACTAGGAGAATGCAGGAAATCTCTTTGTGAGCTGGGCTTTTGAAACTTTCTGAAAGTTATTTGGTTGCCGACTCACGCTGAGATCTGGCTATGAGAGGGCAGATGTATGGATGAGCAGGGGCACAATCAGATTGGTTGGGAGTCGACGCTCCACATCTACCGTACAACTTTCAGGAATTTTTCAGGAGATGGCTAGACAGAAAATTTTTCTCTGAATGGAGCACGGGAAGTGATCTTAGGCAGTCAAGGCTTCTCATTGGGAGTTTTTCCTCTGAGTCTGAGGTCGAACAACACCTGAACCTTGAGGGGAAACAGCTGTGACTGGTTAGTGGTGTTTTGAGAGATCACCTGTTTAATGAACATCAAAATCGCTAGTCTTTGGCTGGCCTCTGTACTGTTGGTGAAGAAACACAGATGTTGCTGTTGAACACACCCTGTTTACCTGTGGGAACTTTTATGAGTTGAAGACAACACATCTGGAAAACCTAATACCCACTTCCTCCCATTCCTATGGCGAGAGGGACTTCCTTTCTACTCGCAAGATTTTTGACAGCATTACTTGAAGTTTGACCTTCTTATCCTATGTACAGTCGAAGACTAGACCACTAGGCCTCAAATCAGCCTGGAGAAGGCACCACACGAAGAAGAAGAAGTGATTGATTTTATTCTTTTCGTCCTCCGAAAATGTGAGAATATTTTAAATTCTCATAACTTCATATATTATAACCGAAGTTGAGCACATTGTTTCGTTTGATCCTTTTCACCTTTTTCTTCGGCTAACAACAATGATAATAGAAATATTCTAGATCATCAACATGATCCCAATTTACTCCACAATATATTACAATGGCCGGAGACTCCAGAGAGAACAACAAGTTCGAGGAAACTGCTATTCGTGGAAATATCTTCCACCTGGAGAGAAATGACAGAAAAATATAGAGCTGCAGAGGGGAAGAAAAGACCAAGGCTCAAAGTCAACATTGACGTTGAGGAGAAAAAAAACTAAAAAAATTGACTGAAGATGAAGAAATCGATTTGTGAAGTCAATATTATTTCATGTGTGATTTATCAAACCGAGCACATCCACAGATATTGCAAGTGTAAAGAATTATGAAAATGCCGGAGTGGAATTGGAAGAAAATACAGAAAAATCGGTTGCTGCTAATTTGTATCGTGAGTAATATGGTTTCATACAGAACATTTCTGTGTTTTCCTGATGTTGCTTCATCTGCTGCAGCAAGATTACCAAAATTAGAGTTGCAAACGATGTGAATCATCATGTTAAAGAAAATACCATATTGTTGGTCCAATGCCAAAGTCACGAATGTGCCTTTTTGACGTTCCGGGAAAAACGTGTTTCAAAAATTGAAGACAGTGCTATAAACCCAGATTTCTTTTCGTTCTACTAGGCTAAAAGTAGGACATGGGGATAAGCAAACTCTTTCGCGATTTTGGCATTGACACCATGACCAAAATCGCGATATAGTTTACATATGCGAAAAGCACATTCGTGACTTTTGCATTGTACCGACGATATAACATACCTGGAAACTTACCCAAGTGGAAAAATTGTTACTTGTTCTATATCGAAAAAAGAACATGAAAATACACAGCCCCTGTGAATGTGTATCTATGTTTTTATCTTCATTATGGAATATAGTGAATAACATTATCAACATTTTCATTAATCGTTCGTTCTACCCCATGTACAAGAGTGTAAGTGAATGATATGAAGGATGTCAATGACTATCATTTTGTATGTCAATGATTGTCGAAGTTTGTCAATCACTATCAAATCTGACACTTCGAAAACAAATCATTCTCTTTCAGTTTTCAAACAACATATACCAAAAGTTCTGAGTGTTTATCGAAGAAGCATAAGTGAACTGTAATATTGTCAGGGTCCTCACCTTGTTGTAAGGAAATTACAAACTGAAATCATCAATTGAAAGTTTCTATGCGCTTAAGGTGTCGATCGCTGTACCTGTTACCCTATCCCCTTTCCTAATCTGTTGAATATTACGAACTGATAATTTTTTAACATAACAAGCTAAACCGTATATTGGACTCATTAAAAAATCAATTAATACATAACCTTTCAACTGTCCTCTTTCACGAAGACTTTTTTCTGTTGCCGTGTGGGTTTCTTGCAGAAGAATCACTTCGATACCATGTTCATCAGCTAATTTGGAGACGTAATCACACTTGTCTTTCGAAAATACTTCGATATTCAAATTCAAAATTCTCAAATTCCTGCTCTCTGGTCGTGAGGGTTTTACAAACCGGGTGCGACCTTCCAGGTGATGATTTTTCGGCACTTCAGATGTTTGAAGACCGCTATGGGACCCTAATGAAAGGAAATCATCCCCCATAGATAAACCAAACAACTTTTATTAGGATGAAAAATAGAATATTTGTCGGAGATCAAACACTACGACGTATTCCGAAAATTGTCAATTTATTAGATGGCAGGATTGCACAAAATACTGAGTCATATTGACCATTACAAGAATGCGGATTTCTTTCAAATCAGAAATAATAGAAGATCAAAAATGCTTGAAAAATATATGTGTATGCCGATAAATTGTTCCGTGCTGTATCTTTAGTTATGTATATTTACGGTTCGTCGTAAAAAGGATAGTGGTAAATGACGAAGTATTGGAAGAATGAATAGGCAAAAAAACTTTTCATGCCTCATTAAATTTTGCAATATTCTCAAAGGTATAATTTCAGTGATCATTAAACCCAAATTTATATTATAATAATATTTTCAGAGGTTTTAGAGCAGAATGGAAGTACTGACTTCATTACTGAGAAATCAGTGGAGCAACTGATTACCATGTTCCTTTCTAAGGCAACTGAGAGGTGGACGGGAAAAATGTGAGTACCTACTTAACCACCAGCTTTTTGAAAAATAACAACTGGAAGTAAGAGGCAATATTCAACCAAATTAGCGGTTTCAGAATTGAAATTTCAACTTTTTGTTGAAAAATAGTTACAACGCCATTGATGAATTCAACAAAACTATCGCCCGGATTATTCAAATTGCCAAATAAACTTTTTTTTTGCATTTCCATGAGCCTTTGATTGTATTGAGTATAGGTATAATCCAATTTTTTTTCATTCTCGAAACTGGCCATATTAACTTATTTTCAAAAAACAATGTAACTAAAACTTCGGACAAGATAATTGCTGTATTAAAACATTTCTCTCAACGGCTCTACCAATACCACAGTTTTCGATAACCTGAAATATTGACCCAAAATCAAAAATACCTGGAAAGGTTGACCAAAAACCTAACTCGCGTCGCATAGAAATAGTTCTTAGGGTTTGCAAATTCCATTTTTAAAACGATGAAAATGTTTTGGTGTCTTGAACGCGCATCTGAATTTAGTGTGGTAGTAACGTGAACGGTGTGAAATGTAATTCTTGTAATGAATAACCTAGATTAAACTTTCACTACACTCATAAATATGGAATACTAGCTGACCCGGCTGACTTCGTTCTGCCTCAATCGATAAAATATTAAAAAAGTCTCTCTTAACCTCTTGAATGAAGAGAACTCTTTTGATGTATGAATAACAATGTACATACCTATTTCAATGCAATGAAATTTCCTGTATATTTTTTCTTTTTTGCATTCCACCTAATATATTTCCTTCTAAAAAAAACCAATGGTTCGCCGGGTCAGCTACCTCATCTAATTGCCAATTGCCACAATTCGTCCCACCACCAGATCCCCTTCGCTCTTCAGTTTCTGGGATAGGAGATGATTCTTAACACTTCTTGGCCAACATTATACCATAATAGTTTATTATAATATTAAAGTTGCGTTTTTATTTATCGATTGAGGTAGAATGATGTCTGCCGAGTCAGCTAGTTTCACAATACATGTCCAATACTGCTGCAACAATCGACGAATCTCAGCAAATAGTTATCAGCAAACCATTAAACGAAATGAATAATTATTTATCGAGCTCACTTTCTTGGTGGTTTCTTGGCCTAAAATCAAATAATTCAAATTTGTATTAAGTAGACATTTTAAATTTTAATAAAGGTATACTCACCATTCAATGGATTTTTCATCTTGATATTGAAGTAATATAAATCATCACCTCTCCAAAACATTAGCGGGTATTGTAGAACATCGTATGATGTGTGTTTCATATATTCGTTGCAATTCTCCAGTATTGAGACGCGTAAGAATAATATCACGCGTTTCCAAGTTTTCTCCTACAATCACAATTGCCACTTCGTGTATTGTAGGGGCGTTGAATTCGCGTCATGTGCTCCAACAGGTCGTTTATCTGTTCTGCTCACAACCTTGTGATCGTCACTTGGCATCCGTTCCAAAGCAGTTTTAAACAATCAAACTAATGCACGATGTTCATGAAGTAGTTGCTGCAGATCTTGAAGAATTATTCTCACATCTTGTTCGAAATTCGAATATTTTTTCAAATTATTTATATTTATATTCCTCGAATAATTATCGATGGAAAATTCCAATAAATTCAACGCTAAATTCTCGTGCAATCGTGCGGAAAACGCTGACTCCAAGTAGTAAGTGGGTTACCTGTGACGAATGTTGGAATATTGTTTAATTTAGAATAGTATATAAGCGTAGATTGTAATGAATAAAATTATCATTCACCAAACGTTTGATCATTATACCTTACGGCAAACTGTGGAGTTAAGACTTCCCTTGAACTTCTGAGTCTGGTTGTTCAGTTTGCCCTTCATTCTTCAAGTGTTGTTTCGAGCGAAAAGAAACAACATTTTTTGGTCCTTCGAGCCGGATCGGGAAAAAGGATTTACAACCCTCATCTCGACCACACCGATAGCACTGGGGAAGAAGCCTTCCGGAGTCAACGCCAGCACCCGAGAAAAAGCGCCCCAGAGCCTCTACCAGCATTTGCGAGAAGCCCTCCAGAGCCACTACCAGCATCTGCGAGAAGCCCTCCACAACCAATACTAGAATCTGCGAGAAGCCCTCCAGAATTACTACAAGCATCTGAGAGAAGCCTTCCGGAGTCAACGCCACTGCCCGAGAAGAAGCCCTCCAGAGCCACCACTAGCATCCGCGAGGAAGCTTTCCAGTGCCTACACCTGCGCTCGAAAAGAAGCCCACCCGAGCTACCAACAAATTCCAAGCGGCAGTCTTCCGGAGTCAACGCCAGTGCCCGAGAAGAAGCACTCCAGAGCCACTACCAGCATATGCGAGAAGCCCTCCACAACCAATACTAGAATCTGCGAGAAGCCCTCCAGAGCCAATACCAGCATCTGCGAGAAGCCCTCCAGAACCTCTACAAGCATCTGCGAGAAGCCTTCCGGAGTCAACGCCAGTACCCGAGAAGAAACCCTCCAGAGCCACCACTAGCATCCGCGGGGAAGCCTTCCAGAGCCTACACCTGCGCTTGAAAAGAAGCCCTCCGGAGCCACCATAAGCATCAGCGAGGAAGCCTTCCAGAGCCAACGCCTGCGCTCGAAAAGAAGCCCTCCTGAGCTACCAACAAATTCCAAGCGGCAATCTTCCGTGGTCAACGCCGGCACCTAAGAAGAAGCCCTCCAAATCCACCAACAGCCCAGCGGCAGTCTTCCGGAGTCTAAGCCCGAACCCGAGAAGAAACCCTCCAAAGCCGCCACCAACACCGTGAAGAAGAAATCCATCGCCAAAAACAAGCCTGCAAACTACACTTCCGAAACTAATCTAGAAGATAGGCGCCTGAGATCCTGATTCATCTAATCACAATGGAACAAAAACTAGAGGAGTAGATCAAGATCGGCCAGGAGCTCAAAAAAATATTATCCTCAATGAAGAAAGATGGGTCAGCACGCAAAACAGAAGAGTACTTCAAGAAAAAATCCACGGCTGCCGCAAGTCTTGTCAATCAATTTCAAGAGATCGACACTGAACTCCAAGCATCTCTCAGCAAAGAACACTATTACTTCACCCAAGATTTACCTGGGCAAATGTCCAAGTGCTACCAGGAAATCAAAAATTATATCGACACATGGCCTCAATCTACCCCAACGGCAGAAGAAGACAGCTACCAGCATCCCTCCATTCTTAAAATTCAAATAAAGTTTAATTTATTCGAAGAAGAAATGAAGAGAGCCGGGGAAAGAATAAAGTCGCAGCTACATTCCAGAATCTACAAACTACTCGAGGAACACTTAACCAGGATATGGCGGGACATACAGGCACTCTATGAGCAGATTCTCGTCATCAATTCCGAAGAAACCATCAAATATACTAAGAGCGAAGTTTACAAGGAATTCAACAGTAGATATGAAAGTATCATAGAAAGCACAATCACAGCCTCCCCTGTCGAAACCAACCAACATCAACCCAAGAGCATGTCTATAAGTCTAGCACGAATCAGCATTCCAATCTTCAGTGGTGACTATGAGACTGGGATTACCTTTCGAGACATATTTCTCCAGACTATCCACCAAAATCAAGAACTAGGGGACGCTGAAAAGATGCAGTACCTTAAGGGACAAACTCGCGGTGAGGCAGCGAAAACACATCCAACATATAGAGGTGTCATAAAAAAACTACAGTACCGCATGGGAATTAATAACAAAAAGGTACAACAACAACCGACTCCTCTTCATCAAATACGCAGACAACATCCTGAATCTACCAACCCTTCAACAAGAATCAGCATCATCAATCAAAAGACTTCACGACACAGTTCAAGAAAATCTCAGAGCCATTGAAAATATGGGAATCACAGCCGAAAAATTTGGCAACAAGATAATTGCACACATGTTGCTTAAGAAATTAGATGGTGATTCAAGAAAACTTTACGAACAATCGACCTCATCACACAAGGACATTCAAGAGCTAGAAGATCTCTTAGAATTTCTGGAAAACAGATTCCAATCACTCGAAGCACTCAGAAGCACAATCAAAAAGTCAGATCATCAATCGACAAGTCATAGGAAAAGGTTTCAAAATTACCATGCTGACTTCCGTTAATGCAAATTGTGTGGCAATAGCCATGAGATTTATCATTGCTAAAAATTCAAAGAGATGCCAGTACAGGAACGAAACGACCATATAAAAAAGCAACGAATCTGCAAGAATTGTTTGAGACATTCAAACAACACAAAATGCCTGAGCAAGAAACTCTGCTTCAAATGCAAGAAGCAGCATCATACAATGTTACATTGGGACAATCATCAGAACCCTAAAAATGGCCCACAAGCACAGCCTGAGACGAAGAACGATACTTCCAAAACTCAACGTTCAAGCGAGCAGAGAAATGATGTCGGATCCCATCTAGGAAAAACTGATGGACCAGCCATCCCCCTCTTGGCCACAGCGTTCGTCAACATCAGAAACCACAAAGGGTACAATGAACTCATGAGGGTTCTCATTGACCCAGGATCACAAGTTTCATTCATAACTGGAGGAGCCGCCAATACTCTGGGAATTCCCAAGGAAAAGCAACATGCAAATATAACAGGATTAGGATCATGTAATGCTGGCACTTCGAAATGGAAAATTTACACCATAATGACGCCAAGATTCTCAAGCGACTTCGTATTACAATCCGAGTTATATATCCTACCAAAATTAACCAGCTCCATGCCTCAGCAGCCAATCAAAACTGACGAAAATTGGAGCAATGTAATCCTCGAAGATCCGACTATAACAAACCCGGAAAAATCGATATTCTCCTTGGCAGTGGCGTAACAAGACCTCAATTATATGTGGGCGAGATAGAATTTGCGAGGCCCCTTCATGAAAAAAGGTTTTCATAACATTCGATAAAATATATGTGACGAATTAGGAATATTCATGAAAACTTTATTTGGGTTTTCTCTCCCATCAGTCTCTGAAACAAGAAACAATTAGAATTTTTTTTAAATAATAGAAATGCGTAAAAATTTGAGCATAATTCGTCAGGGGCCAAAACTTTACAAGGAGAAATTGTTGCCTAACAATGAACAAGAAGAAAACACTTTGAATCCTAAGGGGTAACGTTTAGGGTATAAATCAGACTATTTCACTATTTCGTCAGACAATTTCTATTTTTCATATAACTTCGTGGAGTCGTGACAATATTGTGATTTTTCAATTGACAAATAAAGTTTTCAGAAATACGCAAAGACCCCCCAGACAATATTTCAAATAGATATACGAATTATGAAGTAAAAATCAAATGAAAATTGTCGGCTTCTAGCCTCACTCAACTTCTCAATCATAATCATAGTCCAGCTTTGATGTTAAATCTGTTTCGATTGTGAGGGTTCCCAAAGCAGAAAGTCTTTCCTGATACATTGTATTTCGCAGATTTTTTTTACTAGCTTTCATTGCGAGACTCTTCTTTCTGCAGAGGCCTGTACTCACCGGAATGGTCAATAAAATTCGAATGGATAAACTTCTTGCATGCTGTTTTTTGCTATATATTGAAAAAGCTGTCTCACATATTCAATGAAGACTGTACATTTGTTCAGGGTAGTACAAATTGCTTGATTTTGGCTGTTTCTGGTACTAGATATGTAAAAACGTTGAAAGGAGTCTTGGTCTAGAATTTCGTGAAAACACCAGTAGTGGAAACCGCTTCACCATATTTTTATTTGATTCGAAGATAAAACAAAATTTTGATATTTTATCGATTTCGAAGATGTGCCATAACTTTTTTTCTCCAAAATATCTGAAAACGATTAAAAGCAATTTTTCACTGGGACTTAGACTCTTTTTAAGATTTTTAATTTTTTTTATGATTTAAGATGAAAAAACTGCGTTCGTTTTCAAAAGGAAAAAGTTTTTTTTCCACGCTTAGTAGAAAAGACAAAAAAATGAATATATAGTGTATTATTTCCTGTGAAAATGGCCTATAAAAATTTCAATCATTGTCACATATTTTCGTAAATAAAAATGATATGGCACACTTTTGAAATCGATCTAATATCAGAATTTAGTTATATCCTAAAAAAATTAAGATATCGCGAAACGGTTCCCATTTATTGTGTTTTCGCGAAAATCGGGCTCAGGAAAAATTTTCCCTATCTATTCCTTTTCAACTTCAAATTGAGACTTAACACATTCAAATTAGGATTAAACAATTTCAAAACGGGAATGGGAATGATCAACTTCAAAATGGTAAACACAATCGAATTGAGAATAAACACATTCAAAATGGGACTAAACAATTCCAAAATGGTTATCACAATTAAATTGGAATTTAACAAGTTCATATTGACACTAAACTATTCCATATTGAAAAAAGTCGTTTTATTTCATGTTTCGAGAGAATTGTTCTGAAGTAACTGAGAATCGAAATGAGGATAAAATGCAGAGGTGTATAAAAATTTATGAAAGATTTCGTTGAAAAATGTGAGAATCGATAATCTGCAATCTTCTGAGTTTTTTTAAGGTTTTCTCTTCCAGTCGCTGGATCAAAAATCAATGAGAAAAAAATTTAGATACATAATAGAAGAAAGACCACAATAGAAAAAGAAATATCACTTCTAACTTTCAAAGATTGTAGCAAATTTTATTCATGAAAGTCTTCAGAATCGTGACAATTCTTTATGAAAAAAGACATGTCATTTCCCAATATGATTGTTTAGTCCCATTTTGAATGTGTTTATTCCCAATTCGATGTTTGAACCCAATTTAGTATACCCTATACAGGTTCATCGCTTCTTTCATAGTCAAATATTCTTTCTGATTTAGGGCGGTGGAGATACGCTCTTGTCACCCTCAGGTGGCTCTGTATGTATATAGGTTTGTATGAATTTCTTCAAATATACTGCGCTATAGAAAGTTGATAAGTAAGATGAGAGGTACGAAATAGAAATCGTCGTCAACAAAGAAAAGCGTCTTCATATAGATTCATCTGTAAATAAAATGATTAATCTTAAAGGGAAAGGAGATCATTGGGCCGCGAGGCCCTTGAGGGCGTGGGCGGTCGCCCACGTCGCCCACGCCCAGTTACGCCACTGCTCCTTGGAATCGATTTATACATGGAAATACTACTGAAAGGTGTTAAGAAGTCAAGAAGAGGCCTGCTTGCACAAAACACGGAATTCGGATGGATTCTCTCTGGTAGCACATCAGCTGGTCCACAACTTCAAATATGCAGCATGATTGCCACTGCCGAAGAGGAAAAACAAATAACTAAATTCTGGGAAATAGAAAAGGCGAACTCCTCAAAAATAAAAAGTAGCCAGGACAGCATCTGTGAAGACTTCATCGAGAAAACCTACGTACGAAATCAAGATGGTACATATATTGCACGACTACCATTCAAGGAAAAAGGTCAAACCAAAAAAGAACGCCATCGCTCGACTTTTTCAGTTCGAAAAGGACGAACAATTGAAAACAATGTACAAATATTTCATGTGGGAGTATATTCAACCAAATCATATGATACCAGCAGATCAAATGACCAACAAAACAAGGTTCTATATTCCGTATCAAGCGGTGATGAAAGAGGACAGAAAGACAACAAAACTTCGTGTCATATTCGACGAAAAATCGGAAGTATTCGACGGAACTCCAGGCAATGACCCAACAAATAGTCAACTCGAGTTTCAAAAACTCAACCTCTACAGTTTCTGACCAGGCTCACATGAATTATGTTGCCACTACAATGAGGAATGTTCACATTTTTCAATTTCTACATATTCTTATTTTCGTAGAAAATGAAAATATTGTGTCCAAAAATTATTTGAATACTTCAAATAGCGCCCGAGATATCGAGTTATAAACATGAGTTCGATGGATCCGTGCGACGTCACTTTACACCCAACGACTTGCGAGGTTCAGTACGTAGCCGGGTCCAATATAAGGGCCTCTCGTCTCACGGAGTGCGATTTGCGAATGTAGTATGACGTCACATCGCCGCGAGGAATTGAATATTCACGGGGTTGTAAAATCCGAACTACTAGGTCTTTTCGACTGAAACAAAAACAAGTGATTTCATATACATATAGCTTATACTGTGACGAAGTTTCGATCGATTTTGCATACCTGTGAACATTCCTCATTAGGAATCATGAACTCATAACAACATTGGTTCACAGTTCCCCCACGACGCTACAACAAAAATTCACAGCATTTGGCCCTTGGAGTAATGTTCGAAATTCGAACATTTTTTCAAATTATTCATATTTATATTCCTCGAATAATTATCGATGGAAAATTCCAATAAATTCAACGCTAAATTCTCGTGCAATCGAGCGGAAAACGCTGACTCCAAGGTAGTAAGTGGGTTACCTGTGACGAATGTTGGAATATTGTTTAATTTAGAATAGTATATAAGCGTAGATTGTAATGAATAAAATTATCATTCACCAAACATTTGATCATTACACCTTACGGCAAACTGTGGAGTTAACTTCTGAGTCTGGTTTTTCAGTTTGCCCTTCAATCTTCAAGTGTTGTTTCGAGCACAAAGAAATAACACATCTGCATTAAGTGATTGACGTTGATCAAGTTGATCATCCATATTGCCTATTTATTATTAAGATCATTCAATACCTTTTAAAACTTCTTTTTCGAATTAGTTTGTGTTGGTTTCATCAATACCATTGATGGATTTAAATGAACGAGTTGGGTAAAGAACAAAAGATCCTTACGGTCGAAGTTCCCGGAAGGCTGAACGAAGCCACAACGACCCCTGTTCATGATAATAATAAATAGTTTGTGTTTGTTTTCGTTAATTTCTAAAGGGATATACAGGGTAAATTTCGACAGCCAATTAGGCGTTTCTGGAGAACTGGACCTATTCGAAATCTGAAAATTGCGATTATGAAATTGTTTGCCAACTAAAATATTCTTGGTTCTTGGAACCTGACCACTTTCAGTTATACAGGGAGTGAAGAAAAAATTTCAAATAATTTTTTCTGTGTTCCGATTTGATAGAGTATGCAATTCTGAATACATTCATACTCCAATCGTTGCATTCGTCGAAATACTTTCCAAAATATTGAGAAAAAACTGAAGAAAAAAGGGTGATAAAAGTATTCGGTATCATGTTTGTTGTTCCTATTTTAAATATGTATCTTATGTACAAACCGTTTTCACAATTTTGAAGTCGAAAATTGTGGAAATATTGTACATTTCTAGAATTTGAAAAATTTGTCACAGGTTTTCCAAATGTTGGGTAAAAAATTTTGATCAAGATTGGCTCATAACTTTCCTTCTTCAAATTAGAACCCTATTTTTATGAATTCTTTGGATTCTGCGAAGAAAAAAAATGATTATGTTGATGCTCCTAAAATTAACAATTCTTGAGTATTTAGGATTTTCTGATTTTATGTCGTACGTAGCATCAAATTCATTAAATCTATTTCATATCAACAATGATAAATGAATTCAGAAAAGAACTGTGTCACTAGTGAGTTATTGGAATAATTTATCTTCTATGACCATTGTTGATAAGGAACATATTCTATGAATTTGACGCTACGACATGAAATCAGGGAATCCTGAATAACTCGAGAATTAGTAATTTTAGGATCATTAACATGTTGGAACATTCTCAACATTTTGCTTCCAATCCAACGCAATCGTATAAAAAATAGGGTTCTAATTTGAAAAACGAAAGTTATGGACCAATCTTGATCCCGAATTTTAACCCAACCTTTGGAACACCCTGTGACAATTTTTTCAAAATTCTAAAAATGTACAATATTTCCGCAGGATAAGGAATAACAAACATAATACCGAATTCTCTTAACTCCCTTTTTTCTTCAGTTTTTTCTCGATAATTTGGAACGTATTATGGCGATTGCAAAGATTTTAATACGAATGTATTCACAATTGAATATCGAATTCGAAAACAAAAAAATTGAAAAAAATATTTCAGAATTTTTTTCTCATTCCCTGTATAATTGAAAGTGGTCAGGATGCAAGAATATTTTAGCTCGGTAGGTAATGTCAAACAATTTCATAATCCCAATTTTCAGATTTCAAATAGGCGCAGTTCTCTAGAAATGCCTAATAGGCCGTCGAACTTGGTTCACCCTGTATACTTAAAGGAAAATATGATGAAAAAGAATACAAAATTTCATTCCAAAGTAGGTGAAATACTCCCCTGCAGTTCAATGCGTGCTTACTTCGCACCCTCTATCATACTGATAGTTCTATGCATTTAGGACAAAATAAGCCCAATCTTCGGACCAATTGATACAAAAGCAAATCAAGGTTTTTCAGGTAGGTCTCGGTGTTCCAAATGATGCCTCAAAACATAACATTTGGCAACGCTGTAAAGGGCTTAAATCGTGCTAAAATATGAGTTAGAGTAAATATTTCGTTCCTATCAAGAAAAATATATGAAGGTAAAAAGAAAGTCACAATCTTGAGTTAAATTTAAACGTATGTGATATTTTGGATTATTGAGGTATTCTATGCCACAACACCTATGAGTTTGAGTAATAGGCGCGTTTTTCTCAAAGTTCTCTCCTCTAAAGCAGTGTTTTTCAACCTTTTCACGATCCCCAAAGTATCGAAAAAAATTTCGCGACCCCCCAACCCTGGCATTTTCCATGTTTGTTAAAAATATTGAAATGTATATTATATTGTAAATTCGATTAGAGGAAAAGCGTTGCAGACTCGACTGTTACAAATCATTTCCATTTGTGAAGTTACAAGTATGGTTTCTCCATTAAAATTTGCTTTACCATACAGGGATAAGATAGTTTTCAAAAGCAACTGACCAGAGTTATGGAACTTCACGCTGAACTTTCTATATAAACACAAAAACAAACAAAATACGTTTTTCCACAGCCCAACTTGGAATTCAATTTTGATCTGGAATTCCTTTTGGAAATCAAGCTTTTTTTTTCTGACTTATTTCAGCATTTAAATAACTTGAAAAAACGTCTTCAAGGGCAAAATGAAAATGTCATTATAGCAAATGATAAACTAAATTGAATTGAAATGTGGCGGTCGTCTTTTTTATTGAAAAATTGGGAAGATAACATCAATTCACAAATCGGGTGTTTCGAAACTCTGGAAGCGGTGAATTTATTTCGTGCATAGATGGAAAATCGAAATTCTGATACTGATGGGGTCTTTCGTAATTTTGTCCGAGGAATCGAATTTGGGCCTGAAAAGACATACGAGATATGAGGCCCAACTTTAAAATTTAAAATACAAACCCATCTTTTTTATTGCAGATTCGGATTACTGGAAATATTGTATCCGAATTGGTGAAAACCAAAAATTTTTTCGTCCTTATTTGGGCAGATTGCAGGGTTTTTGTTTAAAAATCTGCGGCGTTCATTGAGACCAGGATGCGAATATTCATATTCTAATACTGATTAGGTGAATCAGATTTTGGGCCCGATGGGGCCTTATGCGAGAGATATGTTCAAACTTTAATTTTTAAACAAAAAACGCTGCATAGAGCCCAAATTTAGACGGAGAATTTTCTGGTTTTAACCGATTTTGAATAAATAATTTCCTACTTTATCCGAATCTCCAATGAAAAGGTGGTTTTGCATTCGAAATTTTGGGCTCAAAATCTCATAGGCCCATTCGATGCCTTGGGCAAAATTACCAAAGACCCCAGTACCAAAATTCCGATTTTCCAACTGTTCGTTCCAGACTTTTTAACCATCCCGTATATTTGAAATGAAACTGGTATCAGATAAAATCAAAAATGTGAAGAAAAAATGAATTGTCTCATAACTTCTCAGAGAATAAAAACAAGCGCAACCCTCACATCAAATAAACTAGTAATCGAAGAATTTTTTTTGTTCATTTATTTGTATGAATAACATTACCAGTATTCCTTTAGTAACTTTTTCTTGATAAACCTTTTTTCTTAAATTTATTGATGTTTTTTAATGAACTGGAACCTAGTACTCTCGACCTCTCGCGACCCCCCTACAAAGACCCCAGGTTGAAAAACACTGCTCTAAAGAGCCTAATCCACGACCTTCATGTTTGTTAGATTGTTAATTCTCTTCTCCTTTGTCTTTTCCTCCGTCTTCTTCTTCTTTTACCAATGCATACCTATATACATCTCACAATTTTGGAAATCAACATAAAATCAAAATATTATATTCGTCACAAAAATAACTATACTTAATCGACAAGGGAAAATCATACAAGAAGTAAGTAACATGAAGGAACTTTGACTTAATTGGACTCAAAACGAGCCCTGTAGCCAAACTTCAATCTTCGTACCACAGATTATAGTGACAAGTGACATTAGTAATAGTGACGATGACACAGTTTCGTGAATCTATTATTATTTGATATTAATAGAGATGATATATGATTTGAAGCGAGGCTTTTTCATTCTTCTGCCGGAAACTATGAGATATCTGAATTCATTACCAAAGATAATGATGAGTAAAGGGAAAATTTCAAATAATAATTTTTATATTGACAATCAGAAAGGCTATTCACTGTTTCCGACAAATGAGAGATCAAAGCAGCATTCCGACCTGAATGACCACGTAACTTTGTTTCAGTAAATTTTAGTTTTTTTTTCCTTATGTTTTTTGTCGTAAGTTTGATGGGGACCGATACATTTGAATGTTGTGCGTACAATCTCGCCTAGGAGACTTTTGATGAATCATTTGGGATCCAAGGCCTCTGAAAAACTTTCATTCGCTATGGTATGGATTAGTCTGGAGTAACTAGGACCCAAGCAAACGATTAAAAAGAAAAAATGGATGACAGACGAAATACTAGCAATGTTTGAAGAAAGGAGAAAATTTAAGAACCAAGGCAATCGGGACCAAAATACTCTAAGCTTGCAAAATACTATAAGAAGGTCAATAAGAGTAGCAGAAAATATATGGCAGGAGGAACAGTGCGAGAAAATTGAACATCTACAAGAAAGGCATGATGAGTATAAGTTGCACAGGAAAATAAAAGCAACAGCTGGAGTACACAGGAAACAGACTTCCTCAAACATAAGAAATGAACAAGAACAAATTTCACAAGACGACGAATAGAAAAAAGCTATCTGGGAACGATAATGTGAAGAATAATTTGTCTGGACCATCAATCACAATAGAGGAAATCACTAGAACAATAGATAGCTCGAAAGATTAGAAAGTGGTCATGAATAGGCTGGAAGCATTTGAGATTTGGATCTACAGAAGAATACTGAATGTTTCTTTGACAGCAAAGAAAACCAACGAGGAAATTCTGAGGATGATAGGAAGAGAACAAGAAATGCTGATCTCGATAAAACAGCGTTTCTGGGACATGTAGTACGAGAGGTACCATTTGCTCCAACTGTTAATTGAAGGAATGATAGATGGGAAAAGGGGACTGTGCAGAAAGAGGATGTCGTGGCTCCGAAATATCAAACATTTGACAGGGATAAGGATGATTGGAGAATTAATCCACAGCACAAGAGACAATTTTAAATGGTCAGAAATGATCCCAAACATCCAATAATGGATAGCAGCAGATGAGGAAGTTCGGAGGAAAATTCTAAATGCAGTGGACTATGATTACGACTCTTTCTGATTCGGGTGTAGGAGATCAAGAATCGCCATTGGCTCACTTCTCACTCTTCATGATTTTCAAGAGCAGCTATTCGAAATGAAAATCTGATAACTGGATTGTAGGCAAGATTTGGAAGTTTTTCGTCAAGAATTTACAATTCTGGAGTTAATTATTGATTGTTCATGCAGGGGAACGAACAATAAAGCTTTTCGGTTACCTATTTGTTGGTTGCGGATTTGATTGATGTTGAATTTTTTCATATACTCACCTCAAAGTAGAGCCAATGCATATCCTCCTCGCATATAAATCTTCTCTAGAATCACTTGTTTGTTTGAACTTATAATTGCAATGAAATTCGTGGAAAATTCACAGTGAAATTATTGAATTCGGTACAATGATAAAATTTTATGTTGAAAACTGCCACGAAATTGTGGTTTCGTGAGGAAGAAATCGATTTATGTGTAAAATAATTACTTTCTACCAGTATATAAAACTTGCATTTTAATATCTTATGATAGTCAAGTTTTATAGATCGGTTGACGAAATAGCTAAACAATGTTTGCGCATATTGTCTTTTTATTCTTGATAGCTACAGTCTACTCCGCGCCTTCGGCGAAATGTCCACAAGGTATTTTGGGTTAGTATTGCCTTTGATTAAAATTGTTCAAGAATTATGTGTAAAATTAATTCGCATTAAAAAATATTTCTAATATTTATCGGATCAATTTGTTAATTTATATCGTAGGTATATATTTAAGATTCATTATGGAGGATCATTTCATTATAATAAATATCCGAGGAATTCCAGCAATGCATTCTGATTATTCAGAATTGTGTTTCTGAACTCATTCATATTTAAATTCACATGAGATATCAAGAGAGTTCCAAAGTTGAAAACAAATATGATTGTTTACACATGTGTTGCCTTCTAGTTGTGTTTAATCAAATTTTTTTAATTCTGAATACATTTTTACTCAAATCGTTGCATTCTTCAAAATACTTTTCAAAATATCTAGAAAAAACTAAAGTAAAAAGGGAGATACGAGTAATTGGTATTATCTTTGTTATTCCTAATCTAGTTTTTCGAAGTCGAAGTCTGTGAAAATATTGTACATTTCAAGAATTTTGTTAAACTTGTCACAGGGTGTTCCAAATGTTGGGTCAAAAATTGGGATCAAGATTGGCTCATAACTTTCGTTTTTCAAATAAGAACCCTATTTTTTTATAATTGCGTTGGATTTTGCGAAGAAAAATGATGATAATGTTTCAATACGTTGATGCCCCTAAAATTAATAATTCTTGAGTTATTTAGGAATTTCTTATTTTATGTCGCACGTAGCAACAAATTCATAAAATCTGTTCCAAATTAACAATGATGAATAACTCAACTATTAATTTTAGGAGCATTAAAATGTTGAAACATTATCATTATTTTTCTTCGCACAATCCAACGCAACCATAAAAAATAGGGTTTTCATTTGAAAAACGAAAGTTATGGGCCAATTTTGATCCCAATTTTTGACCCAACATTTGGAACACCCTGTGACAAGTTTTTCAAAATTCTTGAAATATACAATATTTTCACAGACTTCGTCTTCGAAAATCTGAAAACGGTTTGTGCTTAAGATATCTAGATTAGGAATACTCCTATCTCCCTCTTTTCTTCAGTTTTTTCTCGATATTTTGAAAGGTATTTTTACGAATGCAACGATTTGAATACGAATGTATTCACAAATGAATACTCGATCGAATTCGAAAAGAAAAAAAAATAGAAATGAGATTTTGTGAAAATTTTTTTTTACTCCTTGTATAACTGAAAGTGGTCAGGCTCCAAGAATAGTTTAACTCGGTAGATAATGTCAAACAATGTCAAAATCCGAATTTTCAGATTTCAAATAGGTCCAGTTCCCCAGAAACGCCTAAAAGGCCGTTGGACTTGGTACACCCTGTATATAAAATATAACCTAGAACTTCCAAGTTAAGTTTCCGAATGAAAAATATCCAATCAAAGCAATTTGAAACAAATTGATATTTCTAGAGTTCGCCTACAGGAAATTTCCATTTTTTCAATTTAAAAGTAATAACAACTAATTTTATTGCCGTAAAATCTAAATACACAATCTTCCTTTTAATTACATAACGTGACTGTCCTACTTTTATTTTACTGCTTGAAAACTCGCTTCAAAGCATACTATTCAATTAATATATAAAAAACTGTCATCAAAACATATAAAAAATATACATACCTGTTCATCACATTGAACAAATACAATTTCAATTACTTTCCGATGGTTCGAATATGATCAATTTTCAACTCGCATAAGCTTTGAGTAGCTTCTGAAGGGTTTCACAGAAACCTAGAAGGCATGAAAACAATAATTCCAAAATAAATTTGTTCGTTCATACCGGAATTCTTAGACTAAATTCTAACAAATTTCTGTCCGTCATCTCAATCCTAGAAACGTCATAGGATAATGTTCTTCCTCAACACCAACCTGAATCCTGAAACTCAAATGATTCTGATGGAATATTACCAACATGATTTAAATTTTTTATGGCCTCATGAGATGACAATAGTAATTATAAGCATATGTGAAATAGTAGTAACCTGAATTGTCTTTCTTCAGAAAGAGAAATGACTGATGAACATCGACAGCTAATATTGCAGAACCACAATAATGCGAGGGACAACATAACTGCTGGTACATTTCCTGGCCAACCCAAAGGTACCAATTTGAAACGCATGGTGAGTAAACGCATGCTGTGATCAATGCCCTGAAAATGCACGTACACCTCAACTTTCAGAAATATTCCATGGTCCTAGAAGAGAAGGCTCAGGAAATAGCCGATACTTGTACATTCGAACACGTAATAGTGACTGGAAGTAAGTAGGATAAAAATTTTCGCAGTATATTTTTCAAATTCTGTCGCAAATTCGTTCATTCAGCCATACCTTGTAGAACAAAATCCTTCGGGAATATCTCAGTTTTACACAGATATCATGGTTATATTTCGTTATCATACAGGTGTCCCATAACTAGTGAATCAAACTTCACATAACGATAGAGTAGACCAACCTTTATCGAATGACACCAAAATAAGTAAATCAAAAATGTACCATTTCGAAAATAATTGGTGTTTTAAGAATATTCTTGAAATTACCGATTTTCGAACAATTTTTTTTTCAATCACAGGGCCAGTATGTGATTCACGATAGCGATTTTAAATCATATCATTCCTCGATTATTGTATTATCACTTCTGTTTAACATTATTCAAAATAGTTAATCTAAAAGCTCAATGCTCATTAAAAGAATTCTCTCTTCTACAAAATTTTTATTTCTCTAAAGAAATCCTCTCTGGTATTGAAAAATTACACCAATTTTTTTTGCAAACACTTTTTGAAACTTCCCCATTTCATGGAGATTCAAAATTGGCAAACAATATTTCTCAATATCTCTGAAAACTTAATTTGGGTTTTCTCTCCCAGTCTCTGAAACAAGAAACAATCAGAAATAAAAAATTTTAAATAGAAGAAAGGCCCCTGCGTAAAAATTTGAGCTCTTATTTGTCAGGGGCCAAAACTTTACAAGAAGAAATTGTTACCTTAAAATGAACAAAAAGAAAACACTTTGAACTCTGAATAGTAACGAGTCTAAATCAGACTCCTTCGTCAGACGATTTCTAATTTTCATACAACTTCGTAGAATCGTGACAATATTTTGATTTTTTAATTGGCATTTATCAATATATGATGAACATAGATTAATACTGATTACTAGATGTTGATATCGTTATTTTATTTCAAAATTCCCTGAAACCAAGCCTTTTTTTTATAAATCCATCCAAATTCGATCTATTCCTACTGAACAACTGGAAAGATTATTTGCCTCATCCAACAAAATACGAGCTGACTCCTTGATTTTTCTTTTATATTCAGCAGGTTTCGTCATTAGAATTTTTGTGACATTCAAATCCATCATGTGATTGCCGGTATTGGAACACACATGATCTGCTCTCTGTGATCTGTCAGATTTGTGATACAGAATACAGTTTTCCCAACCAACCTTTTCAATGCAAAAATCACTAAAGGATGGAAAGGAATGTAAATTTTCTTTTAATTTTCATGAACTTATTCAGTTAATTATGGAGAAAATAATGTGTATCTGGTACAAAAGGCTCATTCTGACATCCGCTCATTCAAAACCTCGCCCCTTAGTGGCTCGTTGTTGTATTTTAAATTCGTATAAGAATCTCAATGCTTCCTTTACGTATACTGTTTACTTCTGATGAAATTTTAAATGAATATTCATTTATTCTTCTTGGGAAACCATCAACCTTATTCACGTACCCCATTTTGTTTTTGAATTATGGACCAAAATTAAAAAGTTATTCCGTTCACCCTGTGTCCCATTTTGGTTGAGACTGTATCTCATTTATCATTAAAGATAGGAACATACGGTTTTCTCGACCATTTATCACTTTTTTGTGAAACTTTTAAAGCCACAAACTGAAATATTACAACTACCTTTTGATCATTAAATATAGGGAAAAAACAAAAATGTTCACTTTTCCAGATTTTTTTTTTTATTTCTCAGGCCTGTATGAGATTGAAAAAAAAAATGAAAATTGCTTATAATAGATATGTTTACATTAAAGTCAGTGGCATATTGAAAAAAATCTTGTCAGAGCACTGTTTTCAAGATTGGGCACTAACTAAATTCAGCTTTGAAAAATCGGAAAAATTCATATTTACGTTTGTTTATTCAAAAGTAGGCCATGAATTCTTTTACATATGCATAAAAATTGGACATGCTTGGAAGAATATCAATATTAATATCTTTTTTGTTTTCAACATTTTCAAGTTTATGTTAAAGAGTGAGATTTTGCGATTATGTTTGAAATATGATTACATGAATGGATTTAGATCATATGGCGTTTTAAAAAAGTTATAATTAAATGCATGTGGCCTACTATTAAAAGAAAAAACATAAATATGGAGGTGTCTGATTTTTGAAGAATCAAGAAGCACTACTATACACTCTGCAAAATCGAAATAAAAATGTTGAAGATTAATAAAATGAAGTGATATTATATAAAAAATGTGATTCTTCCTAATTAACTTTTTAATAACACTAAATTCATTGTGTCAACTTCAATATTCGATTATTTTCAGCTGAATGGAGATCTGTCGGTCAAAACTTGGCGATCCTTATGAGCTCTGATAGAAGAAGTGTAGACTGGAACTTCCCTTGCCAGAGCTGGTTAGATGAACATAAGTATTATCAGTTCGGAGCCCCATTTTCATCGGAAACTGGACATTATACACAAGTAAGTTCACCCCTCTATTTCCCAAATGATTACGCATTGCACACAGTAGCTCTGACGACCAAGAAAAGGCCTCATGAATCACAGACACAATCAGCAAAAAAATATTGTTTTCAGAAACGAGTCCGCACATTTCAAGGCCTTTTTATTTTTATATTGTGAAATGCTCAGTGAACTGTTTCAAATTGCTTAGTTCCTTGGTTTCCAATGGCAGGATATAAACTGTTTGTTGGGCTTCGTCACGAAATTTAATTTTGGAAGGACAATCTCAACAAAAATTAATTCCAATTTGATGAAACCTTACTCGAGAGAGTTACTGATTTTGATGATACCTATATACTAACTTTTCGTCAACGAAACGAATTATTTCATGAAAGATTCTAAATATAATATTTTCACTGTATGGGTGGGCAAAGTTGGTGATACCTGAACAACAACATTTTAACCGAAAGAGATAGAGGAAAATCAATGACAAATTTCGATCGTCTTTCTTAAAAAAAACTGATAATGTCATCAACTGCATTCCTGTATCTTCTTTTATTTTCGAGTTATAGGCCAAAATTTAAATTTGGGCGATTTCAACTTTGGTCATTATCTCAGTTTCTGTTTGTGCCAGAATGTCGAAATGAAAACAAATGTTTTCATATATATAATAACAGATACTTTTTTCATAGCAATCCAGTGGCGTACTATGTTTTTTCCCCTTGCAGAGCTATAACATAAAGTTGTGTTTTTTCTCATGGAAACAATAGTTCATTAATTTTTTTTGCGGATAGATCTTTTAACTTTTAAAAATGCGCTGTACATACTCCAAAAGAAATTAGCAATACACACACACACACGAGGCTCTCGTAGGTACTCCATATATTTTATTCCTTCGCTATCATTCAATAAATGCCTATCTCATAGAATTAAAACTTTGTTGTTGGTTATGAAATAACGATAAAACGGTCGATGTAATATTTCATAAGGATCCAATCATTGAAATATTGAATATATTTAGAATCTAGGAAACTTCGGAATTCCAAAAACAATACTTTCTGAGAAAAATGTTTAATCAGAATTCATCTCATTATCGATTCCATGATAAGGTTGAAAATATTAAATTTTTTGTGGAATTTCAGACATTTCGTAGGATTCTGTGAATCAATCTATTTTCTCAGTGTCGACTTCGTGGAATGACGACACCTTCACCCTGTTTTGTGGCACGCTGGATGCCAATTTCTGACTTCACGTGATTACTCTTCTCGAATTTTTTATTCAATATATTGAATATTCTGTAAAACCAACATTTCATACCACTTTTATTCTCATCTGAAATTAAGTTGAAAAACTCTCAACTTCATCTTCAACCTTATTTATTTTCATTCTGTTTATGTTAGAATCCAAGAAATAAAATAAACCTTTTCACCTTTCAATATATTTCTCAAAGATCCGAAAAACAGGAAATTTCGAACATATGTAGAAGCCGAAATTTTACTCAATCAATTTTCTACTGAATGCTCATTTTTTTCAGATGGTTTGGGCGGATACTGACAGTGTTGGTTGTGCATATTCTATTTACAGGAAAGATGGTTTTTACAATCAATTATATGTGTGTAACTACGGACCAGGGTAAGGTGTTTGTTTTTCCTTCTTTATAAGCTAAAAATTATAATGATGCCTGAATCTCATCCACATATTATATACTTTGCATATTTGTGGGTACTGCTACACGAAAAGATATTTTTTGGTATATTTATTCTTTTTTTTTTTTCAGTGGCAACATTATAGGTCAAAATCCATACAGAATCGCTTGAGGACAAATAAGGTTAAAAACAAATAAATAATATTCTTGTATCAGAAAATGTTGAAAATTATTTTACTGGTAGTTGAATAAACTTATTTTTGTCGCAGATACTGAATTGTCTATACCTAACGTATTTTCGAAGCGAAATAAGAAGTAGCTTATTCTGTTGAAAAATTGAAAAATTGTGCTCAATGAGTATTTAGGTTCCATCGAGTACGGAGTGTGAATCTATTGGAAGTCTTGGCATAAATCTTTGAGAAATGATGATTCATAGATATATTCTTAAATCTAAGTAGACATCAAGCTGCTGAAGATTAGCTAAATTAAATACAAAACATCAATCAATCTCTCTGATTCAGAGGGGACGTTAGACGTTAGGTCTAGCCTAATAATCTTCATTTGTCTACCCCAACCACATATTAAAAATGCTGAATATATGCGTATTCATGTTAACGTTCGAATGACAGGAAGAATCTTTTAGCCTTCGTGCACAGAATAAATCGGGAGACTTCAGGATTTACTAATGTTGGGTGAAAGGTGCACATGAGATTGAGTTGATGAACATTTTAACAAGTTTAGAGAGAGAAACATCAGAAATATCAATACTAGGGGAATCTGAGTTAAAAGTTGTCAAACATATATACAGTTCGGTCTTATTAGAAGTTTCTGGAGACCTGGACCTATTGGAAATCTTAAAATTCTGATTTTGATGTTGTTCGACATTATCTACCGAGCTAAAATATTGTTGAAGCCTAACCACTTTCATTTGTACAGGGAATGAAAAAATTGCAGAAATTAATTAAGTTTTCTGTTTTTTCATTTCAAATTTTGATAGGGTAGCTATTCATTTCCGAAACAGTCCTTTTAAAATCGTTGCATTCGTCCAAATACTTTTCAAAAAAAGAAGAAAGAACTAAAGAAAAAAGGGAGATAAGAGTATTGGTATCATGTTTGCTATTCCTGTTCTACATATCTTATGCACAAACCGAAGACTGTGGAAATATTGTAAATTTGTGGAATTTCGAAAAATTTGTCATAAAGTGTTCTGAATATTGGGTAAAAATTGGGATCATAACTTTCGTTATGGGCATCATTTTTTTCGTATCTCTCTTCCTTTTTGACTCACATGGAAAAAAAGGCAGATTTTCAAGAAAATTGAAAGCTTTGATCTTATTTTTTTACAAACTATACATTTTAAACCAGTCAAACCTCTTGAGCATATGAACAACAATAAAATAAAAGATTTCGTCGATGAAAATCGATCCATTCCAATTCTGATAGATGTGGGGTCAGTTTTACTACCTATTTTTTTGTAAAAAATATGAGTCAACAATCTTTTCTGCACTATATTTCGTAATTTCAAGTTGAATGTATCGATTCATTCACGAAAAAAATTTTTTGTTTTGTGTTGCACCTAGAGTAATTCTGAGAAACATAATCTCTTTGTTGTTCTATAAGCTACAAATATCTTTCCTACACTTCATTTCGTCTAATGCATATTTTTTGTATTATTCGTGAATAACTTTTCCAAAATGAGTAATTTTTCAATGAAAATGTCATGTTTTCAAGCACGAATTACTTAAGAAAGTATTGAGATTTCAAAAAACATTATTTGCTAAGAATTAAGTTTTTCATCAACTCCCGGTCATATTTTGACAAGAAAAAATGTCCACCCCTGAGAAGGGGTGGGAACTACACTACCCCTAAGATAAAAGCATACTTTGGCATATGGTAGACTTTGTTTCTTGTGCTACTTCCTACCTACTGTAAAAATTTCAAGTAAATTGATGCATCTTGAAAGAATTCGTGACAAATATCCTCATTGACTGGACTATAAAGCGGATGTCTGTATCTGAAAGCAAGCCCAGATTTCTTGCCTGATCTGTGAACGAAAGCTGTTGGGTGTCCAAGACTATAATCGTGGTCAAAAATTATCTAATTCTTTCATTGGTAAAGTACATCAGTTTTGATTTAATGGGATTCAGTATTAAATTGTGTTCTCGTGATAGTTTTTTTAGATAACTTAAATCCTCATTGACTCTACGTGAAACTTCTACATATGTATCCCTAGGCTAGGTAATCGGTTGTAGAGCTGTTTGTCATCCACATATGCCTGTGCCATACAATGTTTTGGACTTGTTATTAAATCGGATGTATAGATTATGGAGAGCAAAGGCCCTTATACGGTTCCTTGAAGAATCCCAGCTAGAACATCAAAGGCGGACGACATAGTATCGCCAATCGGTCAGATATTAATGATCTACCTCATCATGTTGTCATCAATAAATCAATAAATTTGATAATATTTGCTGATGATACATCAATGGCGGTTTCGGCCCACAGCCTTGGGGCACTCTTGTTTTTATGTAGTCAACTGGTCGATGGGTTTGAAAATTGGTGTCACTCCAATGCCCTCATATTGAACATCGATAAAACTGAATGCATGTACTTTCGCATCAGAAATCCTAGCGGAGAGCGCTTAGCTGTGAATTGTCTGGGCAGGCAAATGACATCCTGTGAACAGGTTAAATTTTGGGAGTACATTTGGATTGCTCTTTAAGATGGGATCGACAAGTTACGGCTGTTTGTAAGAAGTTAGGGAAGTCTTATTATGCAATAAGTAGAATAAAAAACTCTCTTCCAATTCAGTCCATTATAACGGTATATTTCAGTTTAGTATATAGCTCTATGAACTATAATATTTTGTTATGGGGTAATTCAATTGATTCTAGCAGAGTGTTCATAGCACAAAAAAGAATAATACGCCTCATTTTCAATTTGGGTTCTCGCGAATCCTGTAGACCTACTTTTAAGAAATATCAACTTTTCACGCTTTCTAGTTTATATATATACAGATGTTTACTTTATGTAAAAGAAAATGAAAATTCAATTGTTAAGTTGTCAGACTTTCATACTTACTCAACTAGAAATGCTGACACTTTGTGCATTCCATCTCATTCAACTACAAAGTTTAAATCATCTTGTGTTTATCAGGCAATTATTCTTTATAATCATTTACCACCATCCATCAAGATGTTGAATAGAGTAAAGTTTAAAAAATTGATTAAATGTAAATTACTTAGTAATTGCTATTATAATGTTAGTGAATATTTGGCTGATGACAGCTTTCTGGATTAGTATTTTGAATTTTGCATCACATTTATTTTTGTATTTTATTGACCTGTCCTATACATATTTATTATGTCATAATGGATTAATAAAGCTTATTATTATTATTATTATTATATGAATATACCAGTTCCACTGACTCTGGTTGGAATCCGTAAAATTGTAATTTGCACATAACAACCAATGATTCAAGGTATAGAAGGCTTTAGCGTCATCGAGTAGGACAAGAACACTTTCCAAACCAGAGTCATTCGCTTCGATAATATCATCAATAGCCGTTGCACTACTATACCCCTTTCTGAATCCGTACTAAGTCTGTAGAAGTAACTTGTTATTATTCAAATACTGTTCTATTTCATTGCTCAGAACTTTCTCGAACAGAAGTGGAAGTGCCATTCACTTTTCTCATTTTTCACTATGATTGGTCTACAATGTGTTTTCAGCTTGAGAGTTATCCCATCAATACCCTCGGCATTGCTACAGTAGTATGGTTGCAGCATCCTTGACAGTTGCAACTATTGAGAAGTGATCCCAACCGATTAGTCAGACAAGCTCTTGACTACGATGCATCAACTTCCGGATACAAACGTCAAAAACATGACCTCCCGGATGAATCCATACCAAACAACCGCCAATAAGCGGTAATTATCCTAAATTTTTTCTCTTCGTCCCATAGAACACCCAGACTCGCTTACCGCCTCCTCCGTAAATGCTCCGTGAGGAGACTTGCCCAACCATAGTTTCACCCCCTGCCATTTTCTCACAGATCGGGATGTAGAAATCTCAGACTTGAAAATCCCTAATACAGGAGTTTTAGTGGTTTGTCCATTAGATTGCTCCTGTCGTCAAAATTATCATGAAATGGAACCAACTACCATCAACAGTTGAAGAAGCTTTATCAGTCAACGCCTTTAAGAACAGTTTGGATGTATGGAGCTCGATTAGAAAATAATATCTTATATCTATATCAATGCATGCTGTCTCATGAGATTGTTTCTTTTAAAATTTTTATTTCAATTTGTATGGGTTTATAGGTTTCCTCAACCCTTGTTATTAATTAAATAAATAAATCCAACAATAATACTCTCAACCTCCTGAATAGTCGTCATATGAAAATGAAACGAAGCAGTAGAGGTGGTATTACCATACTACTCAGTGACAAAATATTCATAAAAAACTTCTATATTTGAAGCAATTAGTTGTGACGTATGAGTAAAATTTTGAAAAGAAGAGTCATCCAATAGCGTCAAAAAGAAGTTCCACATCCCCTTTCACTCCACGAGATTTTAGCAGTGGCTACTTTGTAATAGTTATTTTACTTAGTTCGTCACACCTAATTGCTTCAGATATAGAAGTTTTTTATGAAGATTTTGTCCCTGAGTGGTATGGAATATTAATGATGCCAAATAAGGCTGAAAACGGTATATTTCTCCTCTCAGTGGCAAAATCTAATATCATTTTTCCAACCTCATGATGAAAGATCTGTGAGCCTAGGAATTGAAAATGGTATTCATTTCGACAATTACTATTTTGAATTCATCCATGTTTCAAAAACGTTTTCGATGTGACCTCCGTAAAGGCCAAGAATTTTTTGTTTTTCGATTTATTGTTTTGCTCTGAAATATTCACTTCTGAACGCTTCTCACGGAATATCCGTATTTTGAAACAGAAATAAATAATTTTATCAATGTTAATAAATAGTTTCAGGCTTTCAATGTGGTAGTAAATCTTTAGAAAAGTCATTAACGAGCGGATTTTTCAAATGAAATGAAGCTCTCCGTTCTTGTAATCAATTGAAAATCTCAAAAAAAAATTTAGGGTTCATGTGCCTAACAACATGCATATATTTGTTGGGAGAAATTACCCCCCCTCCAGAAATTCACCCTAGGACCGCCCAAGCCAGATAAAAGGGATTTTTCCTCGAGCTAACTACAACAGTGTAGTTAGTCAACTTCATGACGTCATGGTTATCTTCGTGCCCTGTGTGGTAAGTTATGGCGGATGAGTGCAAAGGAAAGTGTCAGTCCCTCTCTCTCCGTTTTCAAGTAACTACACAACAAACCAGATTGATCTATTTTACTGGCGTAGTTAACTGTGACGTCATGGTTCTAACTACGCCGCGAAGAAATTCGTGTAGTTAACTATGGTATGCTTTGGTTTGGTGTGATAAGCTCGAGGAAAAATCCCTAAAGTGTCACTATCCGATGAGTGCATAAAGAATTCGAGGCAGACGTAGCAAAGGTAGCAGAACTTCAGATGATGCCTTGGCCCATGCATTAGAAATTCTAATGCATGCCAAAGAAGCACAGGGGACGGCCTATGATGAGACTACAGATGATTTCTCAAAAAGCGATGATAGGATAGAAGGAATAGTACACCGAAGGTCAGAGCTTTTCAATTTTGAATGTCCAAAGTATTGAAATCTCTTCTCTCCTTACATCTCATTTTTAATTATGTATTTCATTTTGATGTTGGGTAATCGGTGAATCAAGTAAGTAGGTTTTTCTGTGCATAAATTGTGTTAGCCAGTCTGATTTAAAGACGTATGAACAATCGGTTCATATTAATTTCTTTTGTTTTTTATATATTTTAGAAAATAGATATTTGAAGGGGCAAGTGGAAGAAGAGGTTATGTGACAAATATGAGTTTTTGAGTAAAATAGATTGTAGCAAGGTTAACTGGCATTTTCGATAGAAGCTAGTCTAATAATTCGCTATTGCACAAATCGGATTATTAACCTAGCTTCAATGTTTGATAATTCGCTATTGCACAAATCGAATTATTAACCTAGCTTCCATTGAAAAGTGCCAATTACAATGTGAAGAATCTATTTGTTCGACGCAAAGTCGCCCTTCCCTCAACCACTCAACAACATCTAAATAGACTCATATAAACAAGTCTAAATTTTATTAAAAAACTAACTGAACCGGCAGACTTCGTACTGCCACAATCGATAAATAAAAAACAACTTCAATATAACAATAAACTCTTATGGTATAATACCTTAAAAGTGGACATAAAATTCTCCAGTACAATATGTGTTGCGCCACTTATCTGTAGCACCGCGCTTAACCTACTATGTGTTTATCCCCCCAAGTCGTAGTTTTTGCCTATATTAATTGAACTCATCATTTTGTTCATCAGTATTATTTATATTTCTTTTCAATGTGTCAGTATGTGAAATTCAAAAGACTTTCTCACCAGACTTGGTGCGATTTAATATGAATACCTACAACTGAAACTTTCTCCACACTTCCAATACACTTCAATAACCAAGTTCAGTGCACACGAAATCTTCCATTAATGACCCCTATTAATGCTTGATTTCGCATTTCAATACGTAATTGTCTAGGCTAGGGCAACAGAACATAGAAAAATCAGAAATCTCAGAAATAATTTCATTTTTGAACCGAGTTATAATACCTAGGTGAAATAAGTCAATTGTTCCATTCAATTTGGTTAAACTAAATTCATAAATCATGTTTTGAAGAATGAAATACTTATGTTAGAATTTCTTAATTTGATTATTGCAATCCCCCCGTTTATTAATCTAGCGATTCACACGTTAATAAACTAGTTGATCAAATTACTTTTGTAGGATTATTCTCATCTTCATTACATCTTTCGATCAGTCTATTCTGAATCCCAACAATCCCAACTCACCAAACTTATCAAGATTTTGTATCCTGAATTTTTCTGGAAAGTAAATTAATCGAAATGACTGTAAATGCAGTTATCAAACCAGAAATTTTCAGTTCATTGCTTCAAAATTAAATAGTTCTTTTATAGAACTTCGTACCATGTTTCGATCTCAAAAATATTTCATTTGGATGCTGCAGAATATAAATTACCTATATTATAGCATAGGTAAGTCGAAAAAATCTGTCTGGCAACTACATCTACTGAAAAACGTCATGCTAGGCTCAAAACATTCACAATTTGAAATGGCTGAATAAAGCAATCAGTAAGGATTCATTCGTCAACTTTCCCACTTTCAATTAGCCGATATAAGTATAATTGCTGAATTAAATGATAAATACAGCTGAACTCTCGCTTATTGTACGTTTAATAAATTTTGTACTCGAAATGTGATTGGTTTCTTAATTCGTGCTCGTCTGACCAATGGCATAGCGCCTATTCGCGTAGGGTGCCCAATACGGGTACGGAATGTCTAAGTGCGCACGGTAGTGCCCCCGCAAAGACGAGCCAAGCGAAGCGCCGCGCCGGGGCACTACTTATATTGTCCCGAAGTGTTTCGCCGTATTTTTGAACCCTCATAACTTGAGTTTGGAATTTAGTAGATGATCAAAATTCTTAGGATATAATGCCAGTAGTGAATTAAACGTGCGAAGTCTCGAGTGCATAGCTCGTACACTTCAGACTTTATAGATATGTATTCACTTATGATCATAAAAACTTTTAGGGTACTTTCCGATGTCCTATCAAGTTGAAATTTGGTATGTAAGCTAGTTTCAGTACACAAAAAACGGAAAAATTCTTAAATTTGAAACTTTCACCTCTAACCCTTAGAACCAGGGGATGTAAAAGTTTGTATGATACTTCCGCCAATTTTGATGCTAGTGGTCTGAAAATTGATATATATGGAGGACTGCTTGTTATAAATTTAAAAAAATAATATTCAAGAATTCTCAGGGAAAATTTCCCCCACATTTTGAATAAGGGGATAAAATGAAGCGCTCGTAAAACGCACTGGCGTCGATACGGGGGGGAGGTAATGGGGGTAATTACTCCCCCCTCCAGGAAAATATTTACTTTCGAAAAATAAGTCGTACAATCATTACATAGGAACATATCATGACAATATACTTTATTCTAAGTTTTTTTACCCCCCCCAGAAAAAATTTCTAGCGACGCCCTTGGTAAAACGCCTCATGTGTATTTACACCAAATACAATTTCCCTGTAGTAACCTCAACCACAGTTTCCATTGTGCAATTTCCCGTTGTAATCATTATATAATGATAGGATTCTTCATACAATTTTTGTGATGGCAGCTCTAAATTACATCGCCATCACAGCTTGAACCTAGGTAGGTAAAGGTATATTTCTATACTTCGTACATTGTTGATTTTGAACATGTAATGTGAATAAGTTTGACCTGAAATAGATCTCGCAATAATTATTTTTTATTTAATTACTAGCTGGCCCGGCGAACTTTGTTTCGCCTCAGAGATTCATAAAGTTTGTATCAACCAAACTGGTACTTTTTCAAGTAGGAGGTAAATAAGACAAAACTAAAGTACAAAATATACAAAAAATTTAATTACATTGGAATAGGTAGGTATGTTCATTGTTATTTACATGAATAGACTTCACTTTATTTAAGCGGTACCTTATTATTATTTAAAAATTGTCTCATTGTTGTACCTTATGATGAACCACATTTTTAGTTTTTTCGTCATAAAATTTTCCGTTGTGTTCGGAAGAAAGAAAGGTGTGATAACACATGGACTCAGATGCGTCAATATTATTATCAAATGTAGTTCACCGAATTTATATCAAATATAATACTTACACGAAAACGCAATCAACCTCAGCGACATCTACTGGCTGAATTTCTTTATGATGAGAATGAAAAGGTAAGTGAATCAAATTTGATTCTTTATAATAAGTTGAATTTGACCATAGACTGTCAAAGTTCGTACACATAATTATGTTTATAATTTTAAAGTATTGAATTTCTAATCACGGGCTATCACAGTTAGCGTTATTTTGAATTCAATACTTTAAAATTATACCTAAACATAATTATGTATACGCACCTTAGAAATCCAAGACGCTTAGGCAACTCAAAATACACAGTTCACATTGTAGTGACATGACAGTAAGTTGATATTTTCTAATCAAATTGAAAGTGTTGTTGCTGGCGCCAGTAAAATGCTTGGTTATATTTTAAGAAATTGTCGCTGTTTCAGCGGCAACAGTTCATTTTTGACTTTATACCATGCATTCATTAACAGTCGTCTAAATTTTGGAGCGGTTGTATGGCATCCACAATACAAGTGTTACATCGATAGACTCCAAAAAGTTCAAAATAGATTTATTCGATTTTTGGCATTTAAAAACAATTTCAATATAGAAAACCATGATTATTCCCATGTTTCAAAATACTTTGGCTTGTTGACATTAGAAAATTGCAGGAAAAAGTTCGATTTTCTCTTTCTTTATAAAGTTATTGCTGGTTCCTGACATCTTGCAATGTATTCCTTTCAAAGTGAAGGACTTGAGAATGAGAAGTACAGAGTTGTTTTATTTACCATTAAAGAAGACAAATCTTGCTAAGAATTCTCCAATTTGTAGGATGTTTGGGGTCTGTAATGACGTAGGTGAGAGTATTGACATTTTTCATTCTTCTTTGGTGTCGGTAAAAAAACTGTTGAAAGTGAAATAATTGATTTAGTTATGTGCGTTATTATTGGATACGAAAAATGCTCATTGTATTTTTTTTCTTCACTTTGATAGTTATTAACTCCCTTTTATTTTATTTTATATATTGTACACTTTCATACTGTATAATTTAGTAGACTGATGCAAAGTGTATTTCAATTGTTCTTTTTTCTGTGTTAACTGAATTTGCTTTTTTTATTTTGTAATCTGGGGATGCAATTTGGGCTTCAACCTGTCGCATTCCAATTTCATGTAAATAAATAAATAAATCTAGCGGCTATGTAGAAAACATGCTTTCACGAAAATGCTATCAACCGTGTCGACATCTACTGGCGTTATTCGCAAGAAGGAAAATTATTGCCAATTTTTTTTTCATAATATCAAATTTTCCATAGTTTCAATGTTTTTTATGTTAACCCCACCGTAGAAGAATCCAACAAAAAAACTTTCATAACAAACCGTTCATCCAATCTTGAGTTATAAATGGTGTAACCAACAATATGGCCGACTGAGTTTTATATATTAAGATTATTGAGGAAAAATGAACGCATTTTTTCATGAGCAACATACAAAAAGAATTGAAATCCAACCAAAAACATTTTCATGTAAAATATTACTAAGGCGGGGATGTATTTCTTGAATTATCAAAAAGTGATCAGATCACATGTAGAGCCAAGCTGATAACTCTACTCTCTTCATCTTCACAAGTCCTTATTTTACAAACTCTATGCGTTGGTAAAAATAAGTGACTTGGCCGTTTCGTAACTATAAGAACTATTGTATAATAGAAAAGTTATGAACAGCGAATGAATTTTTCACTTTAAGCTCACGTGGCGAAAAGGAAACGTCTAAGTCACTTATTTTAAACAAGGCATAGTTTGTGAAATAAGGACTTGTGAAGATGAAGTGCGTAGAGTTAGCAGCTTGGCTCTACATGGGATACCTCTTTGACAGAGACGCTAAAATGTGTTCTTCTTTTTCTTTAGTGCCGATTCTCAATGGACGTAACAGAAAAACTCCTGTCAAAGTTCGTACACATGATTATGTTTATAATTTCTTGTTTTTAGAGAAGTACTTTTCAAAAGGGACCGTCGTGGCTGTCCTACAAACTCAGTCTTTTCAGACTAAACATTACTTTCTGCAGCAAAACGATCTACGAATCAGTCTTTTCAGCAGACTAAGGGTCGGTTTCACAAAACTTTGATTGTGTGATCAAAAAACCTTAGATCAATTCGAACCAATCGAATCCCTTGTTTCGAAATGTCAACGAATCGCCGTGGCTCCAATTAATTTGAAGATGCAATCAAAGTTTTGTGAAACCGACTCTAAGCGTTACTTTCGATAATCAACGATCTACGAACTAAACTTATCAAAATTTGCAGCACCTCCGAATTTGTTTTTGTTAAACAAATTATTAAACCGTTCTACGTCCTTACTTAATCCTTTTATTAAGTTGCTCTTCTTTCCAGTGTGGAGGAAGGGATAGGATTTCAGGAAAAGACGTAGAACTGTTTAACAATTTATTTAACAAAAACAAATTGGGAGGTGGTGCAAGTTAGTTCGTATATCGTTGATTATCGAAAGTAACACGTAGTCTGAAAAGACTGATTCGTAGATCGTTGCTGCAGAAAGTAATGTTTAGTCTGAAAAGACTGAGTTTGTAGGACGGCGACGACTGTGGATAGGTGTAAACTTATTAGTCTGAAAAGAATGACTTTTGTAGAATATATCGGATTCTACGCGGCGAAGGTTCAGTCGATAATTCGTAATGACTTTTAAAATCTGAAAATACTGTTTTTCGACGGCTGGATTACTCGTTGTTTCAGCGGCTGAGAATTTCGGCTGTTGGACGGATTCGGTGTAACGCATGTAGTCAGTTGAAGAAAATATCTGGTCGAAGCGGTAAGAAAGCTGGATCGGCGTCAAGAGCGAGAGTTGAATGTTGCTGGTATCGAAAATGTCGGAGAACGTGTCCTACATACTACTTGGATCCTTTGTTCAAATTTAAGTTAGTACTTTAGTACTCTCACTCATTTTATCTGATTATGTATTGATCGGCTCAGAAGAAGTGTGTAGTGTATGATGGTTCACTACGGATTATTCACAGTGCATTTCACTGATCTAGGACCAATTTAGGTCGTTTTATAATTGATGGCTCCTCATTGGTGTAATTGAGTGCTTCTACCAATGTTGGATTTGTGTGATGTTGGCATTTCTCTAGAACTTTTTGGTTTCGAAGTCGGATTTGTTTCGTTATTGTGCTGATCTTGAGATCCTTTCGTATATTTTTGTTTCGGATAAACCACGGAGCGTCCGTGATTTGTCGAAGAATCTTCATTTGGGCTGTTTCAAGTCTATTCATATGGCTCTTAGCAGTTTGTCCCCAAACTATGGAGGCGTACAGGATGACTGGAAGGATTATCGACTTGTATAACCTGAGCTTATTTGCGATGTTAAGCTTGCTCTTCCTGGCCAGAAACGGATAGAGTTCAATGTTTCTAACGGCTATTTTCCTTCGCAGTTCCTCGATGTGCGCTTTCCATGTTAATCTTCGGTCAAACGTGACACCAAGATATTTGATTGTGTTTTTCCACTGTACTCTCGTTCCATCTATCTCTATTTCCTCTGATGGTGTAGCAATTTTATTGCTGAAAACAATGGCTTGACTTTTGGAAGGGTTCGTTTTGATTTTCCATCTGGTCATCCAGTCATTAATCTTGTCAGAGGCCGTTTGGAGGTATCTGCCGGCTAGATTGGCGTTTCTTGAGTGGGAGAGTAGAGCTGTATCGTCAGCGTAAATGAATATCTTGGTGTCGTTGCCGAGGTTTGTCGGGACATCCGAAGTGTAGATGTTGTATAATTTTGGGGACAGGACTCCGCCTTGGGCCACGCCCCCAGTGATGGGGAACTTAGCCGATTTCGCTACTCCGACTTTGACTTGAAAAGTCCTTTTGTGAAGATAGCTTGCTATCATCTTGATTATAGGCGTTGTAATTTTAGCCTCGTTCATCTTGACAATCAGTCCTTCATGCCACATTTTGTCAAATGCTTTTGACACATCTAAGAAAAGGGCTGTGTTGAAATGATGCCTGTTGCAATTCAAGATGATATTCTCTGCAAGTCTCAGGGTTTGTAATTCTGTTGAGTGTTCCGCTTTGAAACCAAACTGTTCTAGAGGTATAATGTTCTTTTCCGTTGTTTCTTCTTCAAGGCGATTGAGGATGATGCGTTCTGCGAGTTTCGACATTGTGCAGAGTAGGCTGATCGGACGGTTGTTTTGTGGGAAAACTGAGTTCTGACCGGCTTTTGGAATCATGATAATAATGGCGTTTTTCCACGCTTTTGGGAAGTACTCAAGTCGAAGGATGCTGTTGATTAGGTTCGTCAGGTATCTTAGATATTCATCCGGAAGATGTTTGAGGTGAATGTTTGTGATACCGTCCTCCCCTGGAGCACTTTTCTTCTTCAGTAATTTCACTTCGTCTTTGAGTTCATCAGTGGACGTGGATCTGATTCGTTCAGAGATTCCTGACGGTCGGTTTATGATTCTTTGTGCCTTTCTCTCAGTTTCCGTTTCGAAGTCAATGTCGTCATCCGGATCTCTATTAGGGCTGAATTGAAGAGCCAGCCTATCTGCGAATGTCTCTGCCTTTTCCTCGTCAGTGTAAACTACTCCTGATGGGCCGTGAAGCGGAGTTGACCGATTAATTCTTTTTGTTATGAGTTTTTTGAAATTCCAGAGAGGTTTGTAGTTCACACTGAGATCATCGCAATCTTCGTTTATGCCTTCAAGAAGAATTTGCCACTTTTCATTTCTGTATTCATCAATTCTCTTCTTGACCTCGTTGGTCAAGTTATTAGCTATTCTCTTGTGAGCCGGATCAAGTGTTCTGTGAGCGAGTCGTAGAGCCTTGTTTTTCGTTCGTATCAGTTGTTTAAGTTCAGGTGGAAAAGCATTTGTGTCCCCTGCCCCCCTGTTCTCTGATCTTGTAGATTCTTGAATGGAGTTCTGTATTTCTTCGGTTATTCGGCGGACTTCATCTTCTACGTCAGCTCCAGTTCTCAGTTCTGGGAGAGATCTTTCAATCGAACTAAGTTTTCTCTTATATTTTATAAAGTCCATTTTTTTTGAAGCATCTTTGGATGGAAATTTCCTGCCAGTTCTCGAGAGTTAAGATGACCGGGTTGTGGTCTGAACTGAGTGCTGACTCTGTAATAATGTCTGTGGCCTCTCTGATGTTGTTTAGAAGAAATATGTCTAAAACATCAGGTCTTCCGAGTCCGTAATGTGTTGGCTGCTGCGGACCTATTACAGAGTAGTGATTGGCCTCGGCGTGTGAGGCCAATGTTCTGCCCCTTAGAGTGGTCGTTCTCGAGTTCCAGATGCTGTGTTTGGCGTTCAAGTCTCCGCCCACTATAATTTTCTTGTTCGATGGAAAGATCTGATCCAAGTCACTGCTCAAAATTGGTTTCGTTGGGGAGATGTACGCAGAGACAACAGTGATTGAAGTGTTGTCCGCCATATCGATTTCAACCGCCGTGTTTTCAAGGTTCGTAGTGTTGAAATTGGCTGTTCTTTTGTGTTGGATGCAGCTTTTGATGATGACTGCTACGCCGCCGCTTCTGCCGGTGAGTCTATCACTTCTGTAGATCTGGAAGTTTGGGATGGCCAGAGTGTCTTGTGGTTTCAGCCATGTTTCATTTACTAAAACGACGTCGATTTGTTTCTCGGAGATGTAGTCTCGGAGTTCCAAAATTTTATTTTTAATTGAATTCGCGTTCCATGCGAGTATCTTAACTGAGGAGGGCTTCACTCTCTTAGACATTTAAACAAGCTGCTATCTTCGTTAACAGAAGTGTTACCTGGGATAACATTTCTGTTAGTTCAGGTTTTTTGGGTTTTTCGATTTGGGAGTTTGTTGTGACGGCTTTATATGAGATGCCTTCTTTTCGTTCACTCCGTTTGAACGTTCTGGCTCCATTCTGTGGTTTCTTCGGTGTGTTGCCTGGGTAGGAGGTACATCCTCTATAGTTTGCAGGATGTGCTTCTCTGCAGTTGGCGCAGGTTGCCGGGGTTTCACGTGGTTTCTTACATTCGTAAGTCCAGTGATCTCCTGCACATTTCACGCATTTCGGCGAGATGCGGCATGTTCCCTGGGAGTGTCCGAATTTCTGGCATCTATGGCACTGTTGATGATTCTGCGATGTTTTTTGGGTTTCCACCCTGATTTTAAAATGTCCAATAAACTCGAGATTGTAGATTTTGTTTACTTTTCTCGCTCCTAGGTAATTTGACCAGCATCATCGGGTACAGATGCTTCACCCCGTCTGTCTTTTTATAAAGTTGTTTCACTTCGATTACTTCGAAGCCTTGTCCTCGAAGTTCAGCTTTAACTGAATCCTCCGTTTCGTGAGAGGGGATGCCGCGAATTACCACTCTTAGGAGTTTGTCGGCTGGTAGAGTGTATGTGTAGTAGTCCTGTTTATATTCGTCAAGCCCTTTTGTCAGCTTTCTGTGATCATCTTCAGTTACTGTGTATATGTGCAGACAATCAGGTTTTTCCACTGCGTATTTTATGGAAATTTTTCTTTCCTTCGCTAGTTCGACAATTGACGGGAATGAAGCCTTGTTCAAAACCTTTATGGGAGGTATCCTCTTTTGGGATTTAGTTCCAGGAACAGTCTCAGTTTGGGTAGGTTTAATTGCGCTGGTTTTTGGGACAATGTTGGGTTTAACGTTTTCCTTTCGAGGAAGCGGGGGGAATTCTATTTTAGAATGGGTTTTATTCAGAATCGACGTTGGTTCGTCAGGGGATTGTTCCGCGATTACATTGGTCTCCATGAGTTCTTCTTCTTCAGAATCTTCGTCTGCTTCTGATAGAGCCGCGAATTGATTCGATGTTTCGGTCGGGGGGATTATTTCTGCCGGTATTCTTGAGGGGTGGTTTTCGGTCTCTTTCTTTTTATTTGTACCGATTGGAATTCATCTTCTCCAGATGATTCACTTTCCGTACCAACGTTGTTTGATTTTATTTTCACGTTTAGTTTTTCCGCTAGTTTCGAAAATAGTTCAAGGAGCAAAGCCCTGTCGTTCGAGAACACGTTCAATATGCGGTCGACTTCGGGAATGTTCGACATCTTCGACATTTTGGCACTTGCGGGGAGACCCGCTACACTTTGTTCTGGGCACTATGACACTTCGTGTTAGACCGGTATTGTTCGGCACCACCGATCATCCGATCGCGTCACCGCACACAGCACAGCAGGGGTGCCAGATCTCACGATTAATCGTGAGATCTCATGATTTTGCATGATATCTCATGATCTCACGATTATTGCCCCAGATCTCACGAATTTTGAACAACATTTCCAATCCCCTTGTTCGGCAATTTTCTTGCTGCTTACGCAAAAAGATGCCTGGGAAATACATTTTTCTATCATATTTAAACACATTCACGCCATCTGTATAAAATGTATCGAACTAATATAAACGATAGCGCAAATATTAGTACTCTAGAGTATACTCTATAATCTTTGCGATAGCGTTTACAGGCGTGAGGCGACTGCTTTGGGAAAACGGAGAATCATCCGTACTATGTACCTATAGGTAGGTTTATTTATTCACAAGAATGTTTATCTTAACATTGAAGTCCTCTCTAATTTGGCGAAAGTAGAAAATTTTTACATTGTTTTGAGAAGAATTCCCTGCATATAGGCAAGTAAATCTGAAATTAATCAAGCTAAAGCAATTAGAATATTCAAATATTTAAAACTTTGGCCGCGCTTTACCTTCAAAGCTGACGTCACCCGAGATCTCACGATTTCTCACGATTTTTACCGACCAATCTTACGATATTAGATTGCCTTCATCTGGCATCACTGCAGCACAGACACAAAGTCTTCAGTCACTCAGCACAAACACTAGTTGGATTGGCACATCCGTACACAAGCACATCTAACGTCGAACCAGTTGAGTTAGTTCAGTTGAGTTCAGTTAGTTCACGTGTCCTACATCTGTTCTCTTGCGATCTTTATGCCCGTTTGTCTTACACCTATTAAGGGAAGCTAATTTCACTTCCCAGAGAAGGCGTGACTTCGTCAGATCTGCTCAAGTCGGATTTTAACGAATTAGAGGTTTTCGTCAATTCGACGTAGGAAAGGTGTGGTTACTTCGATTTCGTTTCAGCTGGACTTGAAGAATTCTTGGTGTTTTTTCGTCAACTTTGTTTTAGCCGGACTTGGAGAAATATTTTTGTTTCGAGCTTTTTCGCCACACCAGTTTCAATGTGTATATTGAACTATACAGGGTGTCCCACCGGGAGTGAACATTAGAAGTTTATGGAGAAATAATAATTCGATCATTTCCAAATTTTGTGTGAAGATATAAGCGAAGAAGACCTTCATTTATGATATATTTCTGAATATCAATGACCTCCGCTTTCACCGGAAGTGGTATCAATTTTCTTATTTCAAATGGAACACCCTATATATTATGACTTTTTCGGATAGATCTTCGAATGTCATATTAATTTTATGTATCACTCCCTATAGCCATCTAGAGCCGTTTTCAAGTTATTCACTGTTTTTCCAAAAAATTTACAAATTGAGGCTTATAGAACACTGAGAATTCAATGAAAGCGCAACGCACAATCTCAGATCTGTTTTTTGAAATGGGTTACCGAAAAGATATTCAACGTCACTCTGTAGAGAAAACAACGTTGTGATATACTGGGAAGTAAAATGAGAATGAAATTCAAAAAAAAGCCAGAAACTCGATTTTTTTTAATGGAAATCATATTTTTTTTACTCACAATCAATTTATTAGGTAAAAATAGGTAGAGTTTATTGAAGGCTATATTCAAAATGTACCATTTTGGAAATATTCAGGAAAAACTGTTAGGTTGTCAAAGTTTGAAATCCAAAAAAGGAAGAAATTCGATTTTTCCAAAAGGAAACCGTATTTTTTCCACTCCCATTTCAATTTGTGAGGAAGAAATAAGTAGAGTCTTTCAAGGGTTTCCTATATCTAAAATATACCATTTTCGAGATATTCAGAAATAACTGTTAGCAATAACGAGCATAATTATAATATGTGAGGTATCAATTATGATCTATGTTCACCCTTTCATAAGAATCTTCATGACTTTTTTCAAAATAATCCAGGTTTGTTCCAACTGAAGAATTTATAGTGCAATGTATTGGCAGAATTCTGTTCCAGAATGAATAAGGAAATTCACCAACCAAGAAATATTGAGAAGGTGCGAAAAATGTTTGGAAGTAGCTGGACGAAATTCTCAAAATGTGTTATGATTCAATTTTCTATTCTGATATATCTGAATAAAAGTTCGGGAAACTTCATGACTTGTTTTATAAGTTTTGCATTACAATTTAAGTATGTCATATTTACAGAAGAATAACTCGATATTTTCATTATGAGCATTAAAAAAACTAGTGGTCGTTTTCTTTGAACAATGAAATAAGTTTCGAGGAATATCAACTAGAGTAGCATGGAAAAATATTCTGAATAAAGTCAAAGATTTTTATGAAAGGGCGAACATAGATCATATTATAATAATATTAAGCTCGTAGCAGTTATTTCTGAATATCTCGAAAATGGTACATTTTAGATATAGGGAACCCCGAATAGACTTCACTTATTTTCACCCCACAAATTCATAGGTAAGTTAAAAAAATACGGTTACCATTTGAAAAAATCGAGTTTTTGGTTTTTTTTTTTAATTCCAACATTGACACTCTCATTTTATCTCCCAATATATCACAACGTTATTTTCTCTACAGAGTGACGTTGAATATCATTTAGATAACCCATTTCAAAAAACAGATCTGGGATTGTGCGTTGCGCTTTCATTGAATTTTCATTCTCCTACAAGCCACAATTTGAATTTTTTTCACAAAACAGTGAATAACTCGAAAACGGCTTTAGATAGCTATAGGGAATGATACATAAAATGAACGTGACATTCGAAGATCTAACAAAAAAACTCATAACATACAGGATGTTCCATTTGAAATAAGAAAGTTGCTACCATTTCCGGTGAAAGCGGAAAATATATCATAAATGAAGGTCAGCTTGGCTTATATATCCACTCAAAATTTGAAATTGATCAAATAATTATTTATCTATAAACTTCCAATGGGCACTCCCGGTGGGACACCCTGTATAGAGTGTCCCAGAAGTCGACGTCAAGTAGGAATCGAGTAACAGACTGAGTCATCAGAAAAATATTCAAAAAAATTTAAGTCGTGTATTTTTCAAATAATGCATTTTTTTGCTATTCTAGAAAATTCACATCCAGCAGGCCCAGTGTTATAAATGGGCTGACTGGGCTATAGCCCAGGGCGGCACTCTGTGTGGCGCGGCAAAATATGGTAAATTTTTACCTAAAAAAATTTATTATTCCTTTCTGTAATGAATTCATTCGTTTGCAGTCGAAAAAGGCATCAAATTCTATTGTTTTTAATTTTCGCGTGTGACTGTACTGCCTGCCGGACTTTGTTCAGTTCTACAATATAAATTTTGGGCGGGATCTTGAGTAATTTGAAAATCGAAGTCGTATTCAGAGATGAAGTACCGTCTTTTTTTCCTCTTTCGATGTTCATTCACCTACTTTAATTCGCTTCAGAAAGTAAGATAATTTTGATTCTGATTGTAATCTTGTGGAACTCAATACAACAGCTATCTCGTCGTGGTGAGTTCTGGATTATTTGCGATAAAATATTAAAAAATTTTTCGTGGATGAACGAAATGCTGTTTTGTTTTCCTCCCTACAGTTCCTTATTGCATATGTATTGTGATGTATAAAAAAAACATAGTTGGAGATATCAAATAGCCCGCTAGCTAGCGTTACGAATCAATGTTGTGGTGGGTCTTAATTTTTCCCATACCCTAAGAATTGAAACAGAAATCTGATGATAATATGGTTTATACTAACTTGAAAATTTCCTTTGTCTAGAAAAGTTTAGGGATTGGGGAATAATTCAGTAGCCAGAAGAAACAATCCGTAAGGCACCTAGTTTTTCAAAAAAAAGTTGATCCCGTCTCTAGGATAGATAGACACCTGAAAATAATTCGGGTTTATTCAGTGAGAATTTTCGTAATTGAAGAAAAAAAATTGTACACATTTATGACGAAGCAGCCGAAAATACTGGCATTGTAATGAAATTTTATACATATACGTTTTGAAAGCTGATACATCCAATGAATTTGTTTTTGTCTGATTATCTTAGAGGGCAGTAATTACACGGTTCGTACTAAGTAATATTGAACATATACTTTTTCAATATTAGGTTTATTAACAATATTTCAAGTAAACTTAAACATAGCTTAATTTTAAATCAAAAATGTACGCGTGATAAAACTCTATACTGTGTACGTTTTCGGAATATTTTGATTGGAAAATTATGAAGTAATAACCAATGCTGGTATGAAGTAATGATAAATGTAGTAATTGAACAAAAACAAGTCGTGGTTCCAGTCTCCGCCAGGAAAGAAAAAAATGTCTGGTATGGAGAACCCGCCAAACCATTCAATTTTGGGTAAACAATTAACAGTGCTGTGCCTAGGCCATTTTTATGAGAAGAATTCAGCTTGAATACTATCACCAATTACTCACAGACCTACTATCGACACTAATATTCTTCTTAGTGAAAAATTTAATTCTGCAAGAGCGGCAAAATTCCTGGCAAGTTCCTTCAGTTCAGTGTTCAAAAGAACAGTAACAACTTTGGTTCCTACTGAAGCATTATGAGGTAGTTCATCAATATTCCTTTTCTCAAAATTGATATGATAATGTGTAAATACAGGAATTATACAACGAGATTCATTATTGTCTTTGAAAAATAACAATAAAATTTTAAGTAAAATTATTTGGTACTTGATAGTCGCTACCAATTTCTCTCAAAAATCGGACTATCCTCCCATTTAGTCTACTATAATAATACAACGTATATAAAGCAATCCCAACCCTGAGTCTGATTGAGTTATTAAGTCTACAAGCAGCTTTCAATGCACCAAAATCTTCGGTTTTCACAACCTCCCTCAACTTATTCTTGAAATCTTCCTCAGTTCCTGTGAGCAAAGATGTGCATGTTTCTATGATCAAGATTTCTATGATAAAAAAAAATTTTTTAGAATAAAATTGAAGTAATTCCGGTTTCTGATCTGTAACAAAAAGAAAAGAATGTTATTATAAAGTTTTTGCTGTACTAACAAATTTTTTATTTTATTGCAAGTGCTGTTACTTCATCTATGGTGTATCCATTTAAAAACAACCCTGAATACCCCAGCTTCTACCTCTATATAAAATCTAAGTATGCGAAAACATATAAAGATGACTTTCCCAACACAAACTTGGCCTCCACTTGTCCCTTACTGAATTAAGTATGTAGTTTTCAAGTTTTGACTCGGAAATGCTTCCATTTTACATATTGATGAAAGTCGTGGTCAACATAGGTTTTCATAAGATTCAGTACCCCAGAAAAATTTCGAGGTTCTCTCAAAAAGAGAAGAATCAAAAAAACACGTGTGGCACTCGAGGACTGCCGCGGTAAAGCTATTGCATCCATTCAAAAATAAGAAGATAATTTTGTTGATTAAATTTTTTTTTTCATTTATCTTACAATACATGTAGGTTATTCAGGAATGTTTATCATTGAAACTATATGTTTATGGTAACTGAAATAAGAAACATAAGATTGAGACTTAATGCCTTTCAAATATCTGGAAAATACAGCGTCAATAGTGGTCCCATATTTTGTTGTGTATTCTTGTTGATCATTATTCATTTTTTAATTCAATTTTCCTGAAAGAAAAGTTGTCAACCGCTCTGATTTTTTATCAGCGAATTTAATGTTGAAATCGCCAGCCAAGATAAGTGGAAATTTATTACCATTTGTACCAAGTATTTTCGACCCTTCTTCAGTGTACTCCAGTAAAGTGCGATTAATAAAATGCTCTACCTCGTCCAATTTTGGATTCGGAGAAATGTAAATTGCTACCATGACTATGTGTAGGCCATTTCTAAGTTTGCATAAGCATGCATAAATAAAACCAACAAATAAGCGTCTAACATTAACATCGCTTACGTCTTCAATATTTAATTAAATATTCGGAGTCATAATATTAGTAATACTATTACTTTTGGAACAGTATCTCGTTTGAATTGAACGCGATTTTTCACGCGTCATGCTTGTTTCGGTAAGAAGTAACACATTGGTTTTTCTCGTAACTGAATCTTGTAAATCGTATTTGTGACTATGTAGACTTTGGCAATTGTTGACAAAAACAAAATACCCAAAATTTTTTGTTTTTTTCGTTATTTATTAATGAAAATGGCACATGTGTACACTGACGAGGAGTTAGTGGAGATTGTTTTAACCTACAGAGAAGCAGGGCAGGGCTTTTCAAACAGTATTATTATATTATCCTGATATCTGTAGGATATTTCTTTTCGAGAATTAAATTTTTTTCCTTACAGTGCACATGTGGTTAAAATTTGTCGGATAAGTTGTGAAACACCTTGTATTCAACTAGTAACGCCACAAATTTCTGGTATTGGTTACATACACCGCAGCTTGTTTGTCATAAGTACAGGGTGGACATATTTCGATATTTTAGTACTACATCTCCTAAATTAAGTGAGATATTTTTTATTGAAGGACATCGCGATTATCGGAACGGCTCTTCAGAGGAAGGATTTCCAAACACAAACTCCAACCTGAAAATGAAAAATGACAGAACAGCAAGAGAATGCAATTCATACTTTGTCAAATTGATCTAAAATTTTCAACCCATTGCAAAAATGAATTTGATACATTGTGTATGGCTCTTATGCCATCTTGAAATTTATAAATCGAACAATTATTAATTAGGTGTTCAACTGTTTCCTCTGATTCACCACATTCACAATTAGGACTGTCAACTGAATTCCATTTGAAAAGCATGCAATTGGTACGACCATGATGTTTTCTTATTCGATTAAGAAGGGACCATATTCTCCTGGGAAGGTTAAAACCAAGAACTTTATTCGATGGATCAGATATTAGATCTTTAATAAAGAACATGCATCCCATTCGGATTTCCAGATTTCCTTGTAGCTGAAGTTCGAATTCAGAAAGTTATTCGACCAAATAGGTTTACGGGATTTCAGTCTTGGAATTCCATTTTCTGGAACATAGGAAAGTATCGGAAAAGAATCCAGAAATAAATTGAATTTATACCAAATTGCAGACTGTCTTCGAATATGGGAGGAACTATATTTGATAGCATTGGTAGCCATTAGATAGGTGTAGATTGAATGGTTCCAGTAATTATTCTCATTGATAAAATGATTGTGTATCGATTTTCTGAACATGAACACTGAGCCAAACAGGGCAACAATATTCAGCGGTGGAAAAAACCAGGGCAAGGGCTGCTGTGCTAAGAGTAGTCGGGTCAGCACCCCATGACGTACCAGCAAGTTTCTGTAGAAACTTAATATTGAATGAATTCTAATAATGTTCATTCTTCAAATGATTCGGCGGTTTTAGCCAAAAATTATTTTAATTTCTGATGCACATACATCTCAAAACGTCTAAACAGGTATTCATCGCAGATAGCAAAGAAATCCCATAACATGATGAAAATTGACATTATGCATTTGACAGTTAGTTTGTTGATAATAATACATTTGCTCATTCTTCATGGTATAGGATAAATAATAAGTAAAATGGAAAGGAATACCTATTCAAATTAAATTTTTATGAATTTGTTCATTCACCATGGGCAATGTGACCAAATAACAGCAAGAACTTGCAGAAGGTTCAATGAAATGTTTCCCCATGAACAGGTTCGCATGTGTGCAAATATAAAATATCGGTTCAACGCAGAATCTTACAATCTAGGTATAGGAATATATTTCTTTGGAAGAAAATTTTTTTTCAGTAATTCTTGAAATATATAGTGCATACCATTTGAAAAAATGCACTTTCAACCGTTTTTGTTTGTATGTCTCGAAAAACCATTGAATTTTGATTGACCCTGTATAAAGAGAAACCTATTTTGTAACACCTGCATAATGTATAGGATCTTAGCATTCTGCATATGAAATAAGAGCTTCCTGAAATTGAAAGTATTGCAGCTATGAATGTTTAACCAAAGCTATGTTTTGCACAAGAAAAGAGGAAATCAGTTAATTAACCAGGATCCGCTGAAGATAATTATGAGAAAGTGATACCAAAATTATCGTATTGCTATGATGAATAGAAGAGTGCAATAAAACACAGGTGTGCCATTTGAAATAACAAAGTAGTTACTACTTTTTGCATCTGTTCTTGTCTAAGAAATCAAATTTTCAATGAATCCCTGTATAATTCCGAATATTAATTAAAATTAAATAAGAGTTATAAGTACCTATAAACTTGAATAAGTATTTGCAGAATCTTTTTTCATAGCTGTACAATTCTTCATATCTAGATAAACTTTTCAGTAAAACTATCAAATGAGTTGTAACTGGACATTTACTTCCAAGATTGGTAAGAGCATATCCAAATTGTATATGTCGCAGCCTATAATTGTCATCTTTTTGAAAGGATTTCATTTTTTTTGGAGGTACTTCAACATTCTTTTCAAATGGATTTATAAGTATATTTGGATCTACTTTCGACATTTTCCTTTTAGTTGGGCGAGTCCATTCAATACCAGTTTTCATCTCTAGTTCTTTAACTTTATTGCTCCAGAATTCTAAAAAGTTCATTGTATACAAAATCTACCACTGAAAACATGTATCACTAAATTCAAACAAAAATATCTATGAGACTACCATGGTGTTCCTCCCTTCTCTTTTCCATCATCTGTTGTCGCTTTCTCACATCTGCCTTGAACTTTTCCACCTTCATAGCAACCTCTTGAACCCAATTTTCCACTAATTCTGACTCATCATCATCTGTATTTTCAAACGATTTTCCCAAGAAATCTAAGATGGTTGATATGTTGGTACTATTCACCTGATGATGTGCCTCATTTTTCATACTCAATTTATAAAGTAGCATCTTCAATCAGAAAGATTTTATGAATGGAAGTTTAAATTGTAGAATAGATGCAAATTATCCGTTAGGATAATTTGTTTCTGGTGGATTAACATAATCTTATAGTGGGGAAAAGTACTTCACAAAGCAGATTTTAATTTTTATACTAAGAATACACTTTTATTATAGAAAAAATATTCCTGAAGCTCTAACATGTACCACTTTTCAATAGCTCAATAAGACCCTTCTACATTAGCATGTAGTCGAGCGGAAAGTCAATGTTATGAGTGGACGATTGAAACAAATGCAATTTATAACAGGAAGATTACTTGAACTGTTAAATAATTGTTCTGTTGAGTTTCGAAGTGAGAGGTTTTCTGTGTGTATATAAAAAAGTGTTTTAAAGACAGAAATGTAGAAAAAAATGCTCTGCAGTTGCCGAAGTCTCTCCTTTTTTTATAGTTGTGGACAATTCATTGTGGTCTACTATGCGACCTGTTCCTCATAATGCATATGTGCCAGACCTCTGGCACCTTAAGACCTTTTGTACACCCCAATTTTTTTTTGTAAACCAGTGCTATTTTCCAATGTTTGAGGCTGATTATCTGAACTAATATGACCCTATTCTCAGACAATATATGGAGTAAATAGTCATTATGTGTAGAGAAGTCTTTACATTGGTCGAATATTGGGGTTTTGTTGAAGATACTCCAAAAAAAAAAATATCTGAATACTTGGTAATACAAAAAAAATCATACCAAGTTATCCTTCCAATGATGAGTGGGATAAGATGAATTCCGTCCTGTTACATCTGTGTCATAAGCAATTGCAGAACAAATTTTCTGTGCAGCCTCTGGAATTAATAAGGGATTGATTTGATCTAAGTTATATTCATCATCTCCGAGTAAAATGTCTAAAACTGATCGTTCAGTCATTTTTAATTTATCAAAAGAGTTATTCGTATCAAAAATCAAACTATGATAAAAAGGGTATCCACTACGTCATAATAATAGAATTTCCAAACTGAGTTTTCGGCTTTCGGCAAGTGACATGACTCATGACTGACATGTGACATGTAACGTCTTGACGCAGCAACGTTGCGAGATTGGACAATTATTCGAGTATTTGAAGAGTTTGAACCCCAAGGCCGGACTCTGCAGGCGGGGTACAAGGAATTACCCGGTGAGCGCCCTTATTTATGAGGACCCTTGCTTAAAAATATGACACTTACTAAAGTATATTAGATTTATTTCGGTTAACGGATGTACCAAAAAAGTGATTTTCTGTAGTATTCCTAGAAAATTAATCAATATTCGTTATACTAATGTTTAAATAGTTTTTGCTGTTCATTTCAGTTTAATTTCTTGGGTTTTTTCTTGTAGAGCATGAGGGTTTATTATCGTTATTACTTTGTTGGGACTGTTAAATTGAGGTGTATTGTAGAATCAACAATTCAGGTAGGTAAAAACATTTCAACTGACGTTTATTAGTCTTACAAATATCATGAAACATCTTTTGAAATAAGTATTTCTTTGCCACTGTTAACAACTTTTTTTGTAAAGCCGGGTCCAGACGGGTATAATATAACGCGTAATGTAATGCGAATTTTTCGTTGGCAGCGTTACGCGTAATGCTCATAATGCCGTCAAAACGAAAGAATTCGCATTACATTACGCGTTACATTACACTCGTCTGGACCCGGGCTAAGAGTATCGTTGAAATTCCATTTTTATCATTTCACATCATCATCAGAAGAAACATAAAATATGAAATAGCATGTAGATACATTTCAATATTGCTTTAGGTGCTTTAGGTTCCCAATTACTCAACTGAATTTGACAGGAATATTTACACTGTACTGAAACAAATGATAATTCCCTCCGCCTTCGCCTTCACAAAAAGTGATAATATGTACACAGTAACACACTCCTTCACTATAGAATTCAAAAGATTTTCATATTGAATGTAATTGCAAATTTCATCAACGCGAATATGCACATAAATTGTACAACGAAAAACTCCAATGTCAATATTTATGGTTCTACTACTTGCCACCTTGGCGTTGCGATCATAAATTCCATCATCTATGCAATCAGAGAGCACTTGAATGAAAGAGGCACAGACAACTTTTTCTATGACTAGATGTTAGGGTTAGGATATATGTATAAAATAAATTTTCGAGTTAGCCTCACTTCTTTGAAGTCCTAGTTTTGTGTATAAATTTTATTATTTATAATCATTTGAAAATGGGTAAAAATAGGTCCAATAAAGTACACTTAGTATTTGATGAGAATAAAAGAAGAGAATTCCTGACAGGATTTCGCAAACGAAAATTAATGAGAAAAAAAAACGCCAAAGAAGAGTTTGAGAAGGCCCTGAAAGAAGAAAGGAAAAGAATTAAAGCAGAATCCAAAGAACAGTTTAAAAAATTAGTGGCATCCAACCGCGATATTCCTGGGCTTGAGAATCTGATGGAAGAAGAATATGAAGACGAAGAGGCAACTGTGAAAATAATAACATTGTCTAGTGATGATATTGCCAAACAAAATTATTGGATTGGGGAAAATCGGCCAAAATATTCATCTGAACCAGAAGATGAAGTAGAAGTTGATAATAGTATAGTGGAAGAGGTCCCAGGTATGGGATTATCAGAGAAGGTCGTGAAGAAAGACATTGTAAAAAAAGAACAATTTGATTCTGAGAAAAATCTGAAAAAAAAATTGAAGCACCTGGCAACGAAAAGAGTACAGAAGAGCAAAGTTTTTCAAATGAAAAACAGGATGGAAAGAGACAAACAACGAAAAAAATCTTCCAAATTGAGAATGTTCAAGGAAAAAAATAAAAATAAAATCAAGCAAGGTGGTAAAAAGCGATGATAATAGTTTTATATTTTGACATTTTAAGTTTGTTGCTATCTATATAATTTCTTTCATCATTGAAAAACTATGTTTTGATTTGTACTACATTACTCAAAACAATAGAAAAACATAATATGGCTGTGTTTCTCTTTCTAGCTTGTACTGCCGTGTTAATTGAAAAGGGCGTATCTGCAAAAAAGCACTTTTGAGATATTCTCTTTCTAGCTTGTACTGCCGTGTTAATTGAAAAGGGCGTATCTGCAAAAAAGCACTTTTGAGATATTCGACTTTAAAGACAATTTTAATTGAATTAAAATTGTTGATGGCATAAATGAAAGTCTTTAGTCAAATATCTCAAAAGTGCTTTTTTGCAGATATGCTCTTTTCAATTAACACGGCAGTGTATGTGACAATCTCCAACTAGCTCACACCTAATTTCATTACAAAATATGGTTTCATAAATGAAATAGTATAAAACATTCAATTATTACTGAAAATATACCTTGAGAATTATTAAAAAGTTTGGTTGTAATAATTCATGTTTCTAGAAAGTTTTTTGTGGATTATTCGTAATTTTCAATAGAAATTGGTCATTGGAAATTATTTAATATAATCTTGTTCTTTTCAATAGTGGGGTTCACCTGATGATGGAAGGCTTATTAATTTTTCTTGAATCAATCCAAACCAAATCTCACATAAATTTGATCTATTCAATGAAGTTGGCAATAAAACAATATATTATGTTCTCTTGCTTGCAATAGACCTTCAAGCCTACTTGGCTTTTCTATAAAACATAAGTGAATCTGACAGAAAGATTAAATTCATGCATGTTAGGACATTATTTGGGCTATTTCCATTATCTTTATTGTTGGTATTTACCGACGTTTCGGCAAGTATTCGCCTGCTGTCATCCGAGTGTTGTTGGTCTTGAAAAAAGGTAACGAGCCACAATTGTGCAATTCATGTCTCGTATAGATCACAGGTGGACAATAAATTTGATTATTTATATTTTTGTGTTTTACTGATTAAAAACATTCTACCATACAAAAATGGATAGTTTTTATTAAAAGTGTTTTTTCTAATTTGTTAGAAATTCAAAAAGTATTTATATCTCCCTGAATATGTAATCTATAAGTTGAATAATTCTACGAGAAGTTGCTTGGTATCTTCAGGATTTTTAACAGTATGTCCAACAGTTCTTTCATCAGTGAATATTTCATAATCATTTCCACCTTGGTAGGTTTTATCTCCAAAGAAATGAATTTCTTTGAAATTCTCACTCTCTAAATGTTTCAAACAATATGTTTTGTCCCAACCAATAGGGAAAACATCAAAACTGATTTGCCCTCCAATGCTATATGTGAACCCAATATCTGGAAACTGCAATTTCAAGGCTTCAATCATCTGCTTTCTGACATTATGAATTTTGTCATACTGCTCAAAAGCATCTCGTTCTGCTTGAGAACATGATCTTCCTATAGGGGATATATTAAGCATACCATCCCTGAATTCCACAAATGTTCCTCTTTTAACAGGAAGTATAATTGTTGAAAGATATTTCAGAACAAAATTAATGAAATCTTGGAGCACCTCTTCCCCCATAAACTTTTGGATGCTTTGCCTGGATGTTTCTAATCCATTTTTATACGAAATCAAACCATTTTCTGGAAAAACATAATCGTACTTCTTTATGATATCATCACCATTCATTTGTTCCGAAATTTTTTTGAAGTCCGAACCCCCAACTAATCCAATTTTATATAAAGGTTTTATTTTATTCAACAAGAAATCTTCCATGTCTTTGGTTATTCTGTTTCTAGGTTTTGTGAGTGTCCCGTCTATATCGAAAAGACATAAGATGGATGTGTTTCTGTATGAATCAGGCTCCATTCTTGTGTTTTAAGTAAGTTATTCGAGCTTGTTGATCTCAAATCATAATAAAATGTGAGAAGTGAATGAAAAACATGGAGAAGAGATTGTCTCTGATGAAAAATGAAACAAACAAAATATTCAAAAAGTGATCTAAAGAATCTGGTACGTCATCATTGACGTCTGACATCAATATAACAGAACACTATATATATTATATATTCTTCTTCTTCTTTTTTACGTCCACTACATTCAAGCGATTCAGCCACACTCACAATGCAGATCGCAGCGCCAAAACGGCAGAGAGCGGAAGTAAATGAAAGTACATTGTCTTGTTATTGTTCTATTGCTTATGTGTAAATTATGCATTCTTTGGCGGCCATTTAAGGAAGGCAGAGTATAATTTTGGTTCTATTTCTGTGTTGTTGTAAATTATAAGGGTCTTTTCAGCCGATATTCGTTCGATAAGGTATGTTTCATTGCTTGTAATAGGTATAATTTAGTAATTTTTGTAACCATATAATGAGTGCATGTTTTAGACGAAGTAGTCAATGAATAATTATTGTTGAAAAACTGTTTTTTCTTCCAGTGTTATCATTTCAGATTTAGATATGAGATTTGGGGGCCCACCAAGACCTCATTTCAGCAGAAGGCCGTACCCACCCTCTCTCCGAGGTGGAGAGAGCCCAAATTTTGTTGTTAGGTTGACGTGAAGCCGCTCTCATTTTTCAACCCCTTTGACACCTAGGCGGCGTTCGGAATCAACGTCGGATAAAGTGCGTGTGTCGAACGCTGGGCGCACTCAGTTGTTTGAAATGTTGCCGATCGTTTTCGAACGACGTCGGGTGTTATCTACCCTCTCTTTCTAACTGCAACGTGAGGTTAATTCAATATTTTTCAAATGATATATCAAGAGTATGAAGATATCTTATTTAATTCAATTTTCTATCAGTGAATACTAAAAGTGGCTATTTTATTTAAATTTCTAGAATAAATGCAGAAGTAGCTGGTTGATATTCGCAGGAAATGAATACGATTGAGGGTTTTTATTTACACCACTTTGAAAAAAATTAGATGACTCTCATTCTTTAGATTTTTCTCTCCTGGAAGCTACAAATGTATTTTTTATTCAAAAGTATCAGTGGATTTCACACCAATAAGCAAATGAAAGTGTTCTAGAGTGCTTGACAGCCTATAAATAAATAAAATTTTTGGAGTAAAATATTCAATTGAAGGAAATGTAAGTAAACGTACTACATTACTGTAATATATGTGATAAATAGACTTTCTATTTTTTTGAGGTGGAGCATTCACAAAGGAAATAAGATACAGCATTGCTGATGAAGCTAAAAGTATCAACTGTGGCCATTGAACTGGCCTGGCCGATCTTGGGGAGGTATGCAGTCTTGTTCATGCTATTTTGTTTGTAGCCAAATTTGTTGTAAAATCCAGGATGAGCAATTGTCCTGATATTCATTTATTGAGGAATGTACCCAAAATCAGTAAGGTAAATGGTACTGGTATTTATATTGGAAGTAGATATTATCAGTAATCAAAATGATTTTAGGTTAATGCATACCAGTTACAGAAATTAATTTTGGTAAAACATTCTGTGGAGCAAGACCAGGCCTGATGACGAAGCAGCTATCCTCAGAAGAGAAAATATTAATAATGCATGAATCGTAGTGGAAACTGCAATATGTCGTATGTCCAACATTCCAAGTATTCAGGAGAGACAGCAAATTTTTTCAATACGCTTGATATTTATTTCACCTATGAATGATAATACCATAGTTTTTCGAAAATTTATTGAGTCATGATTCTTGTTGACATTATGACTTTTTGTATACAAATTTTTTCTGTTTTCATCGATTAAGACTTTTTCTGAGTTGTTTGGAAAATGAATGATTCAATTACATAACACCTATTGCATGTTGTGCAGATTAACAAGTTGGCCAGAGTGGTGCAATAAAATAATCTTTGATTTTTTTTTTTGAGATACCACATACTGCGGTTTCCATCACAATATATTAATGTAACTTAGTATTTATTAAATGTTCTTCAAAAGATACACTGTTTTATTTAAGAGCTTTATTCACTGTAAAAAACAGGGCAAAAATATAAAATCCATTCATGACTCTAATGTTCAGTGTTTCTATCATGTCTTGCATATTTCTCAACATTAGGAGAACTTCTATTTCCTGGATTATTTGTCGACTGGGCACCCAGTCAGAGTTATCAATATTTTCTTGGTAGCCGTCAAATAAACCAGATTTTTAAATAATCAGAAAAATAATTAAGAAATAATGTAGTGGTCCAAGCAAACTCTTATCTCTAGACTGTTTGTTGTTCTGAAATAATGAAGTAAGTTGCAAAATTTTAATTCGAAAAGCCATGTTGCACATACCATGATCACGTTTGCTGCTTCGGTTTCTGTATTTACAAATGAAAGAGTTGGCAAATTGAACAATTCTCTAACTTATTCATAATCAGCGAGAATTAAGCCTTCATCTAAGGATAAATAAATGACAGGCTTCCAGAACACTTGAGAAACATTCGGTAGCATTCCAACTTCAGCAACAGATAAGAAATTGGATAGAACGTCAGCACTGGAACTTCTGGATTGGTATCTGGAATAGAAATAATTTCATTTGATAATAAATTTTAACTTGTTCTGGAAAATACTTACTTGCTTTCTCTAAATACTTACCTTCATCACTGAATTTGGATTTGTAACAGATGAATAAAAAACTCACCACCATATATATGTATTTATCAATGTATATAAAAATATTTTTTTCACCACATACAAGTTCTTGGCACTTTTTCTCCTGTATTGATACTGGTGAATATACATAATTCATTTTTCATAAACCTTGAATATTTTGGAGGTGTACTTCATTTTCCTTGTGAATAAATTATTCCATTGAGTATATATCCTAGACTATCACGTGTGTAAAATTTGAAATTACACTCATCTTGAAAAATAAAAATAATAAACTACCTTAAGAAACTAAATACTAGAAATTCCTCCGTAAAACAAACTTTTAAAATTCGAATGTGTAAATAAACGATATCTGCGCAAGACGAGTAATTGTTACCTACCTATTTTCTTGGTTGCAAAGTTGTACATCCGGACCAGGGATGTTGCGGATATTCGCATCCGCATCCGCAAATGCGGAGCTTCCGCATAGATTTCTACTTCCGCATCCGCATCCGAATCCGCAAAAACCAATGCGGATTTTCATGCGGATGCGGATGTAATATAATTTGTGAGTTGTGCAGTGTCGCCATCTCAGGGCCAACAAAATATGTTAGTATTTCGTTTAGAAAATGCTAAATATATATTTTTTCAATTTTGAAAGTGTCAGAAAGATGCTAGTTTTTCACTGTTACTTCTTTCTGTAGCTATTTCTGAAACCAAAAAATCTTCATCCAAGAGGGTGGAATTTCCGACGCACCCCTCTATTCTGTTTATATTCATACTGGTTATTCTCTTTTCGAAACACTTTCCAAATACATATTTTATTATACCATCTGTTTTTTTTTCCGGTAAGTCCGAAATTCCAATCCGTCTCCTTTCTAAGGACCGCCTGTGGTCCCAGTCCCAAGATTTCTTATCGCCCGTGATATTGAAATGTTATATTTTTTGCGATACCTGTTGTTTCAGAAGCATTTGAAATGTTGAAGGAAAGTTCAGGGACCAAGCGTCTTTGAACATGAATTATGATTCGCGAATCGGGGGAAACATTTTCATCTGAATTGCGTATTTTTTGGTTGTTGCGGTTTTTTTTTTTGATTTGACAGAGATCTCCCCAAGAAAAAGAGCCAGATGTTCGTCCGATCAGTGAGAATTGTCTACGTTTGTTTACCTAAACAACCCGGGTTGTTGCAAGCTCATAAATCGTTTATAGGGGTTATAAAATTCGCCTAGTTTGACGATTTTTGGGCATCTGTTGATGATAAAGATTAAAAAAAATTCATTTTTTCTTTCGGAATATGGCATATTGGAAAACGTGAGAGTTGCGATAAGAAAAAATGGGCCTGTGCTCTTCGCACGAGAATTTGAATAATGGGAACGAAGAAATTGGTGAAAAAGTTCCGATGCGTTTGTTATGGTGCAATACTTATTTATTGTAAATGAACCATAACGTGTTTTTTGGCCTTGTGGATTACTTGTCGAATAGTAAATTTTTGTGAGATTTTGAATAATATTGTGACTATTATGATACAGATGATTATTGTTTATTGGGAAATATTAAGGTAAATGCCATTATATTTCTCCGGTAGTACGTTTCATTGTTTACGATATTATCACCGATAGCACGAAGAATTTTGTACACTCCACCAGGCAGTGTTCCAAGCGAGCAATTATTCAGTAGCGCGGGTTTAATTTACGAACCTCTGCGTAACCGCCTTGAAACAGAAAAGGCGGCAAAATTACTTTTCATAAAGTATAATGCTCCAATTTTCAACTTCTCTTACTAATATAAAAATAAGTAAGTGAAGTTAAAAAAAACATGTAGGTAAATACTTACACTCGATATACTTAATACTAATTTACTTCAAAAATGTTAATAACTGCTTCATCGTTGTTTTAATTCTTTACTCGTATACTATTTTTAAATAAGATCTTAAACATCCGCATCCGCATCGCATCCGCGGATGTGAGTTTTCGAAAATCCGCATCCGCATCCGCATCCGCGGATGTGAAAAAATCGGCATCCGCAACATCCCTGATCCGGACGAACGTCCCAAGTGATTCCGAACGGGGGTAAAATTTACCCGACGTCGATTCCGAACGGCTTGGGCTGGCTTGGGCGCACACCGGACAACGTCCGACGTTGATTCCGAACGCCGCCCTAGACAACCCATTATGAATATCACTTTTTTTACACAAAAATGACAATGCTCATATAGGGGTGTCTATAACAGGAAACTCCAATCCTTTCTGTAATTCTTGTGTATGTCCACCCTTCTTATCGCAAAACTACGACTGCTTGGCGGCACATTCCTCTTGGGTCAAATTGCGTGTTTCGCGTTGCATAGCGATCGAGTGTAGAAAATCAAACGAAAGAAAAACTATTGATTACTAAAATTGATCGAGAACAACTGATTTCAGAATGGAGCCAATATACATTCAAAATCTGATAATATCATCTTTTTTTATTCCTGCTGGGAAAAAACATCTGTATTGAAGAAAAAAGTTGAAAGTGGATATAACATATGCATGCATAATTCTGATAAAAATAATAATCATTGAGAATATCTTCAGTTGTAGATTAAATTTGAGATTTCCATAATGTGCGCAATTAAAATATGTTGAACCAATAAATTGAATAATTTAACGAAATTGTTCAAATTACTCAAATTATAAATTATTGTTCCTCAATCACTTATCGATTGGAGAAAATAAAGGTACAATACTTCTATAATCTAATATAATTTCGCAAATACTTGAACTTGCTATTAAAAAAAAAGATTTATTTTAACTGATACTTTCATTCTTTTCAGATGTGGTGAAGAAGAATACAGGCATTTCGGAAAAAGACTTCGAAATATATGTAAAGGAATGGCTGCGACATTGCGACATGCCAGGCAGAGAAAAGAAAGACAGATGTAGAAACTTACTACATAATATATACTCAAACCTATTTTGCATCTTTTTTATTTACTTTTTTCCACTTTTTGTTTTTTATTTTATTCTATCTTAATGTTATAAATCATTAAAGTTTTTTTGTTCGAGTATATTTTTTGATTATCCTCATACAGTCAATGATTTATTCTAAAATATATGTAAATTTATTATTGGTAAATTTGCTCAAAAAAAATAATGTAATTGGGAGCAAATCTTCTTATTGGACGAAATATATATAATTATGTTGTTTGAGGGAAAAACACCGTTTTTAAAAAACAGCTTTATTAAGAACGTTTGATAAGGGACAATAGACACTAGTCTCACAATTATTACTACTATTCTTGTGCGTAATTAAATATCATACCTTTTTATACCATCGGTATTATGATGAGGTCACACGTGTGCTGCGTTTGTGAAAAGTAACATGGTCATATTAATATTTCAATTGGAATACAATGTTGCAGCTATCTTAGAATACGGGGGGTGTATTACGTAATTCCTCCCCACCGTAATCAAAGGTATCACCTTCTGTAGGTGTAGCTTTGAAAAATACTTTCTTTAAATGATAATCAATTTGACATGAGCAGATAATTAAAATTATTATTATAACAATAAAATAAATTATGAATCTTGAAGGTTGTATACTCCAGGGGTGGATTTCTTCCAACTCTATGTCTGGGATGTCTTCCTTCTTGACGGATTCTTCTTTTTCTTGATTTTGGGATGACGGCTCCATTTTCGGAAGGATGATGAATTTTTCTTCATCAGTTGAAATAGTAGCAGTTATTTCTTTTCTGTAATTACTCAAAGTACATTTTGATTTCAGGATTGCGATTGGAGGAGCGAAATGATGTTTCACTTGATTTGGACATATTTCTTTCACTTTTGGGTTGTGAATAGATAGTATATTTCCATCTTCTAACATTTTTATATCTGGAGGATGAGTGCTTTTTGATTTGGGGCAGTTTTCTGTTTGGTTTCTCAAAATATTCTTCATACAATTTGGTGCTCCTTTCAGAGAGTCTTGGTTGCATAGAAAGTCATCTTCCACTGGGTGGCATTCTTGTTGACCATTTAAGAACTTCTTCTTGAGTGAGCCAGTAAGGATCGGAATAAGGAAGGGTTAAATTGTTTTGTGGTAAATAGTAGAACTTGTACAGATCATAACTTTTCATATTTACTAAAGGAATCGATATGAGAAATAGTAATATTCTATTTTTGAATACAACTTTAGTGTAACATAATTGATAATAATCTTTTAGATGATGTAGGGGTATAATAGTATTGTTCTTAATTAATTCCGAAAATTTGGAATAAGGTAAAATGGACTCATGTAATAGATGTAACCTTGCGAAGCTTACTGCTGTTTGAATTTCATCAAGGGTATTTTTGATCTCTCTGAGTTGAAAGGTGAATAAATGCATTTGTTGTACTTCTTGGAGTAATGGTACAACTTGGAGTGATTTGAAGTTTTCCCACATTTTATTGAATTTATCAATGTATTTATTTTTGATTTCATTAACAAAAGTTGCAATTTTCTTCTGGTTTCTCATTAGAATATCCTCATTTTTGGAAATACTATCAAAGTAGTTCTTGTAAAATTCTTCATCATCAGAATCTAGTGTTCCAAATAGAATCTTAGAAATTTTTCCTCCTATATTAATCAATCCTCTTTTGATTCTAAGTTTTTCATTTAATAATTCTTCTAAGGTATTGAAATTAATTTCGTTTGAATGTTTCAAGTACTTATAGTTCGCCGTTTGTGCAAATCCCAATTGAAAATTTGAAAATTTACTTATTTCTTTTTGATATTTCATCATTAGATCTGCTATTATGTTCAAATCGATATGATAAATAAATTGTAAATTTCTATCATTAACATATGCTTTTTCAAGTAATATTGGTTCTTCATTTTATCAATATATCAAATTCTACAAAAGCTTGCCTCATTCTGTGAGAGCTATGAGTTGAATAAGTTTCAAGAATATTGTTAAATCTCTAATGATTCGGAAGGCATATTATAGTGTTGAAGAGTATTTGGATTATAAAAATCTGTGATGATTTGAAATCAATATGACTTGTCCTATACCAACATTGGGTCCAACAGGATCAATGAATTAATGTTATAGAATAATTGTAGGCTATCATCAAGCATGAAATCAAGAATGCAACAGCTCAGACAAAATCGAACACCCACAAAATCATGACAACATCAATATTCACAAATAAGCTTATGATAAAATTGTAAGGTATTTAATTGAAGGGTTTATTACCAACATGGTTTGGTTTAAATTATAGTTGAATTGGGGTGCGTTCGTATTTATCTTCAACGTCTTCTAAAAGTATTCGGGAAATTTTCAAGTCAAGAGTCTTATAATCGAATTTGTTTTGCACAATTCGAATGAGGGGTTGTTCTAATTCTGGGGGCATAAAATAAATAGTGTATGGATGTTTAGGACTGACATACTCATGTAAGAAATTGTATAAATCTTTTTCCACAGAATTTATTACTACTCGGAATCTCAATTTATCATTAAATAATTTGATTTTTGCTACATTATAGGTGGATCCTTGTTTAAAAACAATTTGTGATTGAATTTTTTCTTGATACTTATAAAATTGTGAGGAAATTCAGCTTCTATAACCAGAAGTTGATCCCTATACAGTATAAAATGTAGAAAATCGCTTTGTATTTCGGTCTGTGATAGAATTTATGAAAATCATGTAGCGTATAATTCTTGAGTAACCTCCCGTACAAATGAGGCAGGTCATTTTTACAGTGCGAAAGGAATTTGATGAATCGCACTTTTTCTGCGATCAGACTTCTAGGTGCATCTGGCTTATCAGAATGAGCGTTAATATGATATGAATTATTATGAATCCAGGTTCGTCCTTAGTAAAATATCTATAATTCATTTCGTTTCTTGGATCAACTAAAAAATTAGTACTTTGATTAAATTCTTCAGATTCGTCTTCATCACGATTATTCATTGAATATTCATTGAAACCATAAAAAATATTATTAAAATTATTTTCTTCATTGACTGATGAAACTTTTTCAGTCTTAATACCATTAAACTCAATATTATTATCATTGGTTTCATTACATAAAAAATCATTCGTTGATTCTAATCTAATTCTACGCAAAGTATTGGCATTATTCATTGAACCTTTATTATATTCAATTTCATTCCTAAATTCTCCTAGTTTGGATATAAGATTACCATTTTCTTCAATAACACGTTCATATTTTGAACTTATTTGTTCATTATTTTCCAGTAAAGCGTCATTTTCCGCTCTAATTTTATTTATGTTGATATTCAACTCATCGAATTCTGATTTAAGCTGCTTATATTTCCTATCTACTTTATTCAATCTAGCGTAAGATTTTTGTAGACTTTGTTTTTCCCTATTTAGTACGTTTATAGATTTCTTGAGATTTAAAATTTCTTTTCTCATTTCGGTACTTTCTTTAGAGTTCAATTCAATAAAATTTTCAAGTTTCTTATTGGATATTTCAATTTTGAAAATTTTGGATTTTAATTCTTCGATTTCAGATTTCATATCTTGATTTATCTTGTTAGTCTTATAGATTTCCTGCAAACTATTTTTTAATTTCAAGAAGAGCTCATGTTTTTCCTGTTCAAGTACTGATATTTTCTGGATCGAATCATTTTCATATTTCAATGGAATTCTGCAATGTTCATTATATAGTAATTGATTTTCGAAATCTAAGTTCAATCCATACTTATTTAAGAAATCTGCTCCTATAAGGCCATCATAATTTTTATGGAATTTGTACAGAATAAAAGGGTGCATATCATTAATGCAAAATTCATCAAAAACTGGCAATAATACTTTTTCATTTGAGTTTTCCGTTCTCATACAAGCTGTTAAAGAAGTCTTTTCTTCAAAGATATTATCTGGAAAATTATTATATGCGAATTTAGGATCGATTAAACAAACTGAACAACCACTATCGATTAGAAGTTTACATCTGGGATATTTAAATTCAATAAAGGGTAATTGATTTTTATTATCAAAGGTTTGATTTAGGTCAATTCGTTGCTTGGGCCTGCTTTTGGAAAATTTCGACTCGGTTCATTTGAATTAACATTTGTTAGTTCCTCAACAATGAAGTCATTGTTCGGATTATTATGATAATTCATATTTCGATAATTATAAAAATTTCTTTGGGGATTTGGATTAAATTGAGTCGAATACTCATTTCTTTTTTTAAGATAATTTCTAGTTTGGACAGACATTTTTTCTGGAGGGGTATTAATTCTCTGGTTGGGATTGGGTTTAAAAACATTTGTTATATTTGATTTATTTGTTGAACCGAAAACTTGTTTCGCCGTAGGATAATGAGGGTTAACATTTCGCTGTCTATATTGGATTGGTTTTGACGGAAATTCTTCACGATGGTTACCATTATTATAGTTTTGTCTTATACCATTAGAAAAATTTGCATTTCTGAAATTATTATTATTATTAGTTTGATTTTGAGGAATATTATTAAAATTTCTATATGAGTCATTATTTCGGGATTTATTATGAAAATTGATCGTATAGGGATGTTTCCACGTACGCATCATATCTAACTGCGATTTTTGTGATATATAATTTTCTACAATTTGAGTTGCTTGATCGAACGTCAAGTTCAGCGTAGTTATGAGAGTTGTCTGTAACTCAAAGGACTATTACCTACTTATTAAAACATTTTTGGCTAAGTCATTCGTTAATTCTTTATGCAGAGTTTTCATCTGAGGATTCATTAATGCGTCGGAATCTATTCTATAATGGATTCTTATTTTCAAACTTTTGATTTCTTCTATGAATAACAAAATATATTCTTTTGGATGTTTTCTTAAAAATTATGAAGTTGATTCTTCAAAACATCGAGATTCGCATGATCTCCAAATTTATTGACAAGAAAACCTCTGATACCTATCCACGTATTGGGGTCATTCGATGTGTGGAATTCTGCTTCAGCAATTCCAATAAATTTACTCTTGATTAAATTGAGGCAGTAAGTTTTTACGATTTGTTCTGCATTTTGAAATTGAGTAATATAATGATCGCACGCATCTAAGAATGAATGTAATTTCGTTTTATCTCCATCGTATTTAGGAAGGAGATTGCCAAATTCCTTCGGAAGCGTTAGATCTACCATTTTTGAGTCGTTTATACTTAAATCGGTAAGAGTTTATCAAATCGTTTAATGCGTTTATAACTTCTAAGTTTTCGTCACCTATTTTGACGAATTTATAAAAAATATGGATTACTATAAATTATTTCGTTTTTTAATCAGAAAAACTTTAAAAAACTGTACAAGTTTTACACACAAAACTTGGGGAAAAGAGTGATTGACTTTGGGCCAGGTCAATTAAAAACTGGGAAGAAATAGTATAAGGACAGTGATATTGCTCACCCTCTCGTTCTTGTATTAGGGGTCGTCGATGGCGCTACCCTGTCGATCGGACTCCGTTTTTCTCTTGTTGGGTTGATCGATGTCTGGTTAGAAGATCTCGGGTCGGTACTCCTTTTCTTGACACTGTGAGGAAGTCTAGCCTTGGACTCGATCTATCTCTGGTTGTACCTTGACAGTTGAAACTGAAGCTTTCTGGAGTTCTGGATACGGATACTTCAGGAAGACTGGCACAATCCCATCCTCGTCGCCAATTATGTTGTTTGAGGGAAAAACACCGTTTTTAAAAAACAGCCTTATTAAGAACGTTTGATAAGGGACAATAGACACTAGTCTCACAATTATTACTACTATTCTTGTGCGTAATTAAATATCATACCTTTTTATACCATCGGTATTATGATGAGGTCAGCACTAAGATAAGGGACACGTGTGCTGCGTTTGTGAAAAACAACATGGTCATATTAATATTTCAATTGGAATACAATGTTGCAGCTATCTTAGAATACGGGGGGTGTATTACGTAATTATATATATTTATATATATATATATATATATATATATATATATATATTTTTTTTTTTTCCACCATATATATATATATATATATATATATAAATATATATATATATATATATATATATATATATATATATATATTCTTTTGAATAAGAGAGCTAAAATAATACAATAAATGTTGAAACAAAAAGAACCTAAACTGAGGTAAAAAAAGGAACGGGGTACCACAACATTCTTCGTATGATACTATAGTATCATACGATACTATCATCACCAGTATCAAACGATACTATGGAGCCAGGGGAAAAAACCTCAGCCGAAAAAACCTGTCTCCCCGATAAAAAAATAAAATAAAATTGTTGTATCTGAATATTCTATATAGAAGGACATCACGATCAGCGGGACGGCTCTTCGGAGGAAGGATTTCCAAACACAAACTCCAACCTGAAAATAAAAAAAGGCAGAACAGCAAGAGAATTCAATTTATACTTCATCAAATTGATCTGAAGTTTTCAACCCATTGCAAAAATGAGTTTGATATATTGTGTATGGCTCTAATGCCATCTTGGAATTTATAAATCGAACAATTATTAATTAGGTGTTCAACTGTTTCCTCTGATTCACCACATTCACAATTAGGACTATCAACCGAATTCCACTTGAAAAGCATGCTGTTGGTACGACCATTCTTATTCGATTAAGAAGGGACCATATTCTCCTGGGAAGGTTAAAACCAGGAACTTTATTCGATGGATCAGATATAAGATCTTTATTAGATAAAGAACATACATCCCATTCGGATTTCCAGATTTCGTTGTAGCTGAAGTTCGAATTCAGGAAGTTATTCGACCAAATAGGTTTACGAGATTTCAGTCTTGGAATTCTATTTTCTGGAACGTAGGAAATGAATATTGGAATTGAAAATTTCGAATTCGGCACATGAGTGCGGTAGCAGCTACTGTAAAGATCTAAATTATAGGTAAGGATCATTACCGACTCCTACTTGCTTGCAATATTGCACATCCTCCTGGACTGCAACTCTCGAGTGTTCATCAAGAAAGAGGAAATGATCCGGCATTTCAAGTGGCACAAGAAACGAAACGATTCCCTCCAGACGTTGGACGACTGCAGTGACAGGTTCTCCAACTGCACACACAACTAGAAGCAAACTCATTACCATTGCATCAAAGAAGGTTGTGATAAGGTCTACATTTCGACCTCTGATGTTCAAATGCACGCCAACCACCACAGGAAATACTCCGCTATCATCCAGGAAGGCTTCCAGAGGTACAGGGCTACCGAGGAGTGTGGCGCTTCTTATTGTGCATTTATCGGGCAAAGGACCACCCATTTCCACTGCAGAAGATCTGGATGCAGGTTTACTTTCAAGAATAAATCAGATATGGGTAAGTTCCCGATTATTCATGCAACTTGGAAGATTCTAACTGTATTTCTGCCTCTAATTACACCAAGAATTTTCGTCAGAAATGTTAAGTTTATAAGTGTTGCAAAAATTTCGGAAATTCGAAAATGTCAAAGATTCCAAAAAGTCAAGAAACAGAAAATAACGAAGAATTTATTGAACAAATTTCATTGAGTCATTGAATAGTGCAAAGATCAAATTTGGCGTAGCGTTTGGTTTATACTGTTTCACTCTGATGTATTTTTAAAACTCTTTAAATAAATTTCGAAAATTTTCCATTTTTGTGGATGATATGAATGTTTGACTGCTGAAACAAACTACACTGCGCAAAAAAATTAACGCACATTCTGAAAATCTCAATTTTAATGAAAGTTAACTTTACATTGAATTTATAACTTATTTTTCATGTTCTCTCGGGAAGGTTTTGAATGAAACAAGACACATTGAATGGAAGAAAAATTCAGGATTTCACCGAACCTTATGTGAAAGAGAAATGAACATTTTTCAAAATACTGAAATGCTGATAAGTGATTTAATACTTGGTATTTCCACCCCTTGCGTTAATTACAGCTCGGCAACGACGGTTTATACTCAAAATGAGTGATCTTAAAATTTTCTGATCTAATCCTTCCCAGATTTTTCCGAGTTGGATTCCTAAGTCATTAAGATTAGCTGGATGATTTTCTGAACTTCTCAGCCTTCTATTGAGGTTGTCCCAAACCTGCTCAATCGGATTGAGATCTGGACTTCTTGCTGACCATTCCATTCGAGAGACTTCAACCTCTTCAAGGTACTCCTAAACGATAAGCGCACGATGGGGTCTGGCATTATCGTCCATAAAAATGAAATTTTCATAAATAGTTTCAGGCTTTCACGACCGGATATATTGACATTAAGAGAGTCTTCCGGGCTTATTGGCCGTGGTCTATTAGGAATTATTTCACCTAACGTTTCGCCCACAACTGCGGTAGGCATCTTCAGAGGATTCTTGGTCTTAGATTGTAACTCGACCGCTGAATTTCCGAAAGTGATGCTGGATTCGATCCGTTGGCACTTATACCCTGATCATTGGCGTGAGAAGGTAGTGGGGCCAACGGATCGAATCCAGCATCACTTTCGGAAATTCAGCGGTCGAGTTACAATCTAAGACCAAGAATCCTCTGAAGATGCCTACCGCAGTTGTGGGCGAAACGTTAGGTGAAATAATTCCTAATAAACCATGGCCAATAAGCCCGGAAGACTCTCTTAATGTCAATATATCCGGTCGTGAAAGCCTGAAACTATTTATTAAACGCCTCTACGGGGAGATAGCAAACAGTTCCATTCGACGATTGGACTTGTTGATTAAGAGAAAGGCAGACCAACTTTGCACCCTCACATTTCTGAAACGTTGTCGGGATTCGAATGTTGTGCCCAATTTCGTACGTTTTAGACGGCTTTTTCTGAGTGCTCAGGCACATAGGATATATAATCGAGCCGAGTGTGCTCTGTTAAGGGAGAGGATCCGTTATTCTCGTCAGAAACTTGTCAGTATCGACGAGGAAATCGGACAAACACAGAATGATCTAGTAGGAACCTTAACACCAACAGACTGGACTTCTGTCGATAACATAACCCAGAAATCCATGGAGGGGCGAATGTACATTAATACTATACGCCTCAAAAATAAATTCTCACGGTTGCAGGAATTATCTGTTTCTTCAGTTCCGAACAGGAAAGAAACTGTTGTTAACTTGTCCAAGAGGACATTAACACAAGAGGAGAAATCTATCCTTGAAAAGGGAAACAATTTCTCCATTCGAACGAAACAAATTCCTGTAGAGAATATAATAGCCAATGTTGAGGCAGCAATTCGATCCTTACCTGAGGCTACGGCTGAAGAAGTGAGGACTGAAGCCTCAAGAATCATCAGGAAGGCTAAACCTCCAAAAAATAATATAAATTTCAGGAAACACCAAGCCATAAAGAGTCTCAATGAAGATACATCCATTGTGATCCTTCCAGCTGACAAAGGAAACGCGACGGTAGTGATGGACACCTCTGACTATAATTCCAAAATTAGGGCGTTGTTAGACCCTCAAACTACAGGAAACTTAAAAGAGATCCTACCTCGTCGAGGCTCAGACAAGCAAAGGCTCTTATAAAAGTTTCTTCTCTCGATGAGGAACTTAAAAAGAGGATTTGTAAGAGTGAAGCAAGGGCTCCGCGTATATACGGACATATCCTTCACAAGAATAATGTCCCATTGAGACCTTTTGTTAGTCCCATCGATTCACCAACATACGACTTAGCCAAAGTTTTAACAACTATGTTGAGACCTCATGTGGGAAACACGGACACTTTCGTCAAGGACTCTACCTAGTTTGTGAAAAAACTGCAGAACATTCAGTTGGGACCGAATGACCGACTCGTTAGTTTTGATGTTGTGTCTTTGTTCACACTAGTTCCCATCAGGGAATCGCTTAACTACGTGTCTGAGTTATTCCCGAATGACATAACAAAGCTCTTCGAACTTTGCCTGTCATCCAGCTATTTTCAGTGGAAAGGCGAATTCTATGAGCAAATAGATGGCTGCGCCATGGGAAACCCTCTGAGTCCTGCAATTGCAAATTTCTTCATGGAGAAATTCGAACAAAGTGCAATTGAAGCGGCAACTAAGAGACCGTCCACATGGCTACGTTATGTGGTTGATACTTTTGTCGTCTGGAGTCATGGACTTGAAGAATTGGATGCTTTCCTATCCCATCTAACAGTAGGCACCCAAATATTCAATTCACTATGGAAATTGAAAAGGATGGTGCTCTACCCTTTCTAGACGTCTTGGTTACTAGAAAGCCTAATGGAAAGCTAGGACACAGGGTTTATAGAAAACCAACCCACACTGACAGATATCTACACAAGCAGTCCAATCATCATCCTCAACAGAAACGAGGAGTTATAAAAACACTCGTAGATAGAGCCCGACGATTGTGCGAGCCGGAATTTCTGGAGGATGAACTTGAACATCTACAGCATGCATTCGTCGCTAACGGATATAATGCTAAGGAAATTCAGAGGGCAATAAGACCAAGACTTTCCACACGTGATGATAACACATCACAAGTCACCCCAATGGAAGAGCCATCTTACCATATATCCCCAAGGTCACCGATAGAATTGTTAGAATACTAAAGGGCCACAATATAGAGACTGTCTATAAGCCAACTCAAAAACTTGGCCAAATGATCAGAACTACCAAAGACAAAGTCGACCCACTCTCTCAATTCGGTATTTACAGGATACCTTGTGACTGCGGCAAAGTCTACATTGGTACAACGAAGCGAAGTATCAATACGCGAATTAAGGAGCATGAACGATGCTGTCGACTCAATCAGACAGAAAAATCCGCACTAGCGGAACATGCTCTGACAGATGGACACAATATTGTTTTCTCAAAGGCAGAAGCTATTTCAAACATCAAAAGTTTCTATCCTAGGATGAACATGGAAGCCATTGAGATATATAAACATAAGAACAATATGAATAGAAGGGAAGAAACTCCTCTGGTACATAGAGCATGGTTGCCGGTGTTGGAAAAGACCAAAATCAAGCCAATACGAAGTGGAAGCGATGGACCAATCAACATCGCGCGCGTAAACCAACTACCTTCTCCCGCCAATGATCAGGGTATAAGTGGGGCCAACGGATCGAATCCAGCATCACTTTCGGAAATTCAGCGGTCGAGTTACAATCTAAGACCAAGAATCCTCTGAAGATGTCTACCGCAGTTGTGGGCGAAACGTTAGGTGAAATAATTCCTAATAGACCACGGCCAATAAGCCCGGAAGACTCTCTTAATGTCAATGAAATTTTCACCAATGTATATTCTCTGAGGCGATTTCTTATTGTCTGAGTGCTAATTTGCACCTCATGAGTTTGCTCAAGCTGATTTTGAAGGAGGCGAGCGATTGCAAACCGTTATCTCAACGAAGAAACTCTAAGTAACGTTCTTGAATGGCAGTTGTTACCTGTGGTCTACCCTGTCATGGTCTTCGGGCATTCATACCTGTCTCCCTGAATCTCTGCAACATTCTGGACACACTTGTATGGGAAACTCCAAACCTTTCTGCAATTCTTGTGTAAGTCCACCCTTCTTATCGCAAAACTACCGCTTGGGCACATTCTTCTTGGGTCAAATTGCGTGTTTCGCGTTGCATAGCGATCGAGTGTAGAAAATCAAACGAAAGAAAAACTATTGATCACTAAAATTGATCGAGAACAACTGATTTTAGAATGGAGCCAATACAATCAAAACCTGATATGATTATCTTTTTTTATTCCTGCTGAGAAAAAACATCTGTAATGAAGAAAAACGTTGAAAGTGGATAATATATTTATTTATTACCGAAAATACACAAAATTAATTACACAAAATTAATATGCAAGCATAATTCTGATAAAAATAATTATCATTGAGAACACCTTCAGTTGTAGAATAAATTTGAGATTTCCATAATGTGCGTTAATTTTTTTGCGCAGTGTATTTCAAAAAGGTTGAGACGGTATTTCATTAATGTATTCAGAAGAAACCTTGAATAAATCAAATTTCGGAATGAATCGATACACCTATCAAGCAGCGTCCGATCAATAGAATTGACCAATTAGCATACCCATTACGTTGATATTACAAGATCTGCAATATTTTCCGAATAAATCTATCACTTCCAGAATTTATTGATCCTGTAATCAGGATCCAAACATTATAAGAAGAAGAAATGTTATTTTGATGTTAGAGAGTATCTTTAAAAAATCCCAAGAATTAAATTATTTTCGTAAAAATGTATACATTAATCATTTTCAGTTTTTTTTGCCAATTTTCAGAAATTTATCTTTCTCATATGAAAATATGGCAAAGCATGTAAGGAATTATTGTATAATATTCATTTAGTAAGCTTTTACTCGGCATATAGCGAGATCAATAAGATATTGATAATAAGGTTTTCAATATAGACACTCATAAAAATTAAAGGATAATAAAATAATTGAAATTTTGAGGAATTTTTGACAGGATATCACTTGGAGAAAAATTGTCCTCCAATTCAGAAAAAAAAAGTATCTCCCTCGGTCTGTAATTTTTGAGTATGCCTGCGTTTTCAAGAGCAAAATTTTTTTTCCTTGCTGATGTTCAAATCGTTCAAAATCGAAAAATTGGGACTTGGCTACAAAGTTTTTTTTTAATTACCTATACTATATTTCAAAATGAGTTGATTGAAAAATGCAATGTAAATAGAATAAAGTTTTGACCATAATCCAAAAAGCAATTTTGAAGAAAACAAATTAATGTAAAAGAAATCATGAAATTTCAACCACTCTCTAGTGAGTCCAATTTATTTTTGTAAATATGAACAAGTTGAAATAAACCACAGCATATAAGTGAGAGGTGAAAGACGATAGTTACATAAAATCTTCAATTTGTTCTAACTATTTACTTCTTTTCAGTTCCAAAGAAGGAGTCCGAGAACATTGTAGAAATCATGAACTGCAAGAGCAAATCACGGAGAACTATTTCACCACCATCACTAGTAAAGATGATGGTATATGTGAAGAATCTTGCATATATGGGGATAAAGAAAAAACACTATCACTGCAATTGGGTAAGTTGAAGATTCTTCAAACTTCCGTTCTAATACCAATTGAGTACCAATATCAACTGAACTCTTCATTCTTCCTCAGGAAAACTGCAGAGAAGTTATTCTCCCATCAGAGAAACCCTTCAGAGTCTAGAACACTATAAAATGCATGAGTATTCTAAGAAGCTCTCACTTACCAAAGATCCGCTGACCATGACCCATTTGGCAACTTCAATTGATGGAATGTTCTGCAGAAAACGAGGGAGACCACCAAAGAATCGTGTGATTGAAGTTTGGAACGACTATGTAAGTTTAATTTCCGAAGTTTAAACACAAAGTCGTTCTTGATATACTAATACTGATATACTAATTGTCATTTTTTCAGTCTACTGGAAACCAAAGCATGATGGATTCTCCACAAGTGATTTTTACCAGTTTCAAGTTGCCGAAACCTTTCATCTAGTAGCAAAGAAATAAAGCAAATTGACTCAAATGATGAGTGGCCCGCTGAATAGAACACAAGTGTAAGTTTCAAGTCTTTCAAAATTCAAAAATATGATTATGAATTATAAATGCTAAATATTCAGTTTATTAGTGATATTGGGGTTCCTCAAGGCTACACTTAGGTTCCTATCCAAATTCGATTCAAGCAATGATTCAATTCATTTGAGAAACTTATTAATTCTATTTTTCAGATTCAAGAGTTAGGTCTCCAAGGTTTTGACATATTCAATGAGAACACCAAGTGCCCAGATCACTTATGCCCCTATCTAGGCAGCACCCACTATCACTGCAACCAAAACAGATGTCTTTATGTGGCCGATAAAGAAGAAATTCTCATAATGCACAGCAAAGATTTTCATGACAATATTGAAATTCTTGATAATTTCGAATTTTACGACAGAAATGTTGACTGTCGTTTACAGGACTGTGCCAGCAACAAGAGCAACCGTCATTTTCATTGTACAAGGCCAAACTGCAAATATTCTTTTGTTCAGTATTCAACTATGGCTATTCACTATCAGAAACATGTAGAAGAAGCTCAGAATGAACAGGAGGAAATTAAAGTAAAAAGTGAGAATTTGGGAGAAAATTACAAAAGTGAAACTAGTGATTCGGGGAATCAATACAAAGCTATGAACTTGAGCAAATTTTGATGTTGATTTAGATCCCTTATCATTTATAAAGGTTGAAAATAAGGTAAATTCGAAAAAAGTTAGTTAACCAATACATTCATTCAGAACAAAATTGAAGAAACCATTTTGTAGTTTTTGAATATTGCGCTTTGTTGAAACGTCCGAATGGGTAATTGAGGCACCAGATGTTCGATCCACCAGATCAGTAGGTAGAAAAAATGCAAACAACATAATTAGGGTGAAAATTATCTAAGTATTTAGGTACAATGTTTACTTATCCCAGATGTTGGAACCTCATAAAATATTTATAGCCCTGTTGACCGTGTACTACGCACCCCTATATGATCATTTGTCCTTTTTGTGAAAAAGTGACTTTGTTCATAAGGGAGTGTCTAGATGTTAAGAGGGTTGACGAATGAGAGCGGCTTCATTGTCAACCTAACAACAAAATTTAGACTCTCTCCACTTCGAAGAGAGGGTGGGTCCGGCCTTCTGCAGAATCGAGAAGGTCTTGGTGTTATTTTTCTTCTTAGAGAGGATTCTGAGTATTAGGAATAATTAAAACCACTGAAGTAACATAACAAAGATATCTATTTTCCCCAAAATACCTACAAAAATTTACTGAAGTATCAATTTAATTCCTATGTCTGCACCTCAGACTAGATAAGTAAAATTTTCAAAAAAAAAACTATAAGATTTCCTATACTCTAAAGTACTTTTTTTTTTTTTTTTTTTTTTATTTTGAGGGATGTTGGCTTGCCTTTACAGCATTAGCCATCTGATTTATTACCTTTCCGCATTACATCACCACCGGAAACAATCCAAACAACTAACCTGATCAGTCAAATCGTCAAAACAAAGGAAAGACAGGGACACAGTTACGCAGTGGGGCTCATCAAAGCGTTTTTCTCTTCATAGACAAACTGAGTCAAGCCTCGGATAGATAGGTTAACCACACAGGGAACAACAAGGGTACATTCACAACCTCCGACCTACCCAAACCTTCCACTATTTTTCAAATTTCCTTTAAACTATCTACTCTCATTCACTTCACACTTGGAGTCGTGATTTTCGTATGTAAAAATATAGGGAACAATACACACCCAAATTTCTCAGGCTCAATAATTGTTCAAGACTATAGGGCTGATAAATTCCCGTTATGTCATACACTGTTTTGAACAGATCCAATCTATCGTCTTCGTTAATTCTGCATTCCATGATGCAATGCTGTATGGTGCCTAATAGACCACATACACAATTAGGGTCGTCTTTTTTTTTAATCCTATATAGGTACTCCGGTGATATCGAATGTCCGCTACGCAGCCTTGAAATCACTCTTATAAACTCTCTGTCGTTGATGTTGATGTCGTTTGTTTCTGTATATTGGGATAAGCCTTTAAACCAGTTATTTTTTGGAGGGGAATTTTCAATAGTTTTATAATGATGACCAGTAGAACTTCGACAAAAACTAGCTACCCATTCCTTAAGATAGTATTTTTTGCACGGCGTAAACAAATCCGACACGACGTAAGGGTAATCGCTTATGTAGTTTAAATTGGCCGTCTCCTTTGCCAAGTCGTCAGCTAATTCATTTCCTGTAATCCCAACGTGGGCTTTCACCCAAAGAAATTTCACGTTGAAACCCCTTCTTTCCAAGTTATGTAGGCTTTTCAGAATGTTATAATGGATATAGGAAAAATGTGAAGTAAAGTTGCCGTTTTTCAGACTTTTCAAGGAGCTCAGACTATCCGTTATGATTACTATATTGGGCGTTTCCTTATATTGTTCTTCAATAAATTCTAACGCTTTCCAGATTGCCAATAGTTCTGCTGAGAATATGGAGAAATGTTCGCCAAGTCTGTATTGTATTTTCTCATTCTGACGAGCGGAGTAAATCGCGCAGCCTACCTTGCCTGACTGGATAGATGCGTCTGTATATATTTGGGCAAACTGCTTGTAGTCGGAATTTATAACCTGGGAGAAGATATTTTTTGCCTCATTTGCGCCGTACTCTGGAACATGTATAGTTTGTACAGGTCTCAAAGTGTTGTAATCCAGCGTATACATGTTTAATTTATTTCCAGTATGGATTTTGTCCCTATATTTATAAACCTGATTATAGCTTGTAATCAGTGTCGGGTCCTTTTTGACACTCCAATATCTGCTGGTGAGGGATAGCAAAAATAGATTATGAACTTTTTCTATGATATCTGCAGACATACTCAGTTTTTTAAAATGAATTTCCCTGCCAGGTATTCCCTACGTATACTCAAGGGAAGCTCTCCCGCTTCCGCCAGAACGACAATGTTTGGAGTGCTTCTCAGATATCCGAAACATATTTTAAGGGCTTTATGCTGAAGTACGTCAAGCTTTCTCACATGCGTTTCGGTTGATTCTCCGTAAAATATAGAGCCATAGTCAATAATCGAGCGGACGAAAGATCTGTAGAATAACAGTGCGGTTTTTTGGTCTGCTCCCCACTTATTTCGACATATATATCTCAAAAGTTGTAGACTTTTTTCTGTACGTTGCATGATATGTGTTATATGTGATTTCCAACTTAATTTTGTGTCAAGGTGAATTCCTAGAAATTTTACTGTTGTTTTGTGAGGGATCTGGGTTGTGCCGAATGTAACCATGTTGGGAAGGTTAATTCTTTTCCTTGTAAAGGTACATACCTTCGATTTGTCTGATGCTAGTTCATGTCCTTTGTCGTGTAAGAATTCATTAAATGGTACAATTGCCTCTTGAAGGGACTTCTGGGTACTGTCGATATTTTTTCCCACTGTGTATAAGCATATATCATCCGCAAATTGTATGACACCATATTAGGATTGTTGATGCTCGCCTTCAGTCTATGATATAAGATGGTGAATAATATTGGGGATAATATGGAGCCCTGGGGCAATCCCAAAGAAGTCAATCTGGGACCTATAATTTCTTGACCAACTCTGATGTAGATTCTTCTATCAGAATAAAGATTAGTGATGAAGCATGCAAATCTTCTGGACAACCCCAACTCGACCATTTCCCGCTCCAAAACGCTCAAAACTGTATTGTCATAGGCACCTTTGATATCTGCGAATAAGGCTGTCAGTGTATCGCCCTTTGTAAATGCTATCTGAATATCTAATACTAGATGAGCGATGCCGTCATATGTGGAGAAACCTTTTCGAAAGCCGTATTGGCTATTCGGGAACTTATTGGTATTTTCCAACCACCATTCCAATCTATATTTAATTAGACGTTCGAAAGTTTTTAAAACGCAGGAGCTCAGAGAAATTGGCCGGTATGAGTCCACACATGATGTTTTCTTTCCGGGCTTCAATATGGGAACTATCATGTAATTTTTCCAACTTTTAGGAATCTCCCCCTATTCCATATTTGATTATATATATCGAGAAGGTATTTTTTCGCAAGTATAGGTAAGTTTGCCAGCATTGAATATTGGATATTATCCATTCCTGGGGAGGTATTAGAGTTCGTCTTCATAACCCTCTCTAATTCGTGTAGATCGAATGGTGTGTCCATGAAATTGTCTCTTTGTAATGTGGGCGGATTTTTTTTCTCACAATTTACAGATGAGGGAGCGATCTTTTCCAGAAGTTGATATGTCCAAGGACCCACCAAAGTAGGATGGCTAGGAGAGGAAGAGATATTTCGAATGATTTTAATACTCTTCCAAACCGATGAAATCGGGGTGGTCGAGTTCAGACCTGAACAAAATTTCCTCCATGATTCTCTCTTACTTGACTTTATTATCCTACGAGCAACAGCTTCCAATCGTTTAAAGTTCATATAATTATCCAAGTTTCCTTGGCATATAAATTTCTTTAGAGCTTCTTTTTTATTTTTAATGGCTTCCCCACATTCAGAATTCCACCAAGGTTTAGAAAAATTTTTATTGACAGAAGCTTTGCTCAATGGGATAGAGGTCAGAGCTGCCTGATCTAACATCTGCTCGAAGTTGTCATAGTCAACCTTATTCTCCTGTATTAATTGAGATGTCTTTTCAAAAACAGAATCAGAAAAGGTATTCCAGTTAGCTTTTTTGGAGTTATATTTTCTGGGGCAGGTTTGTTTGATTTTGAAGGGGTTTAGAATCTCCAAAGTGTATAGAATGGGGAGATGGTCTGATCCCAAGGGATTCTGATCCACCCTCCAGTTGTTTATATGAGAATATACCAAGTTATCAGCCATGGTTAGGTCTACTACTGATTTTGTCTCATTTGGGCTTTGAACGCGCGTGCTTTCACCACTATTGAGCAAAAATAAGTCATATTTTTCTAGTGCTCCTAGAAACTCTGAGCCTTCAGTGGAGTTAAATGTCGATCCCCAAGCCGTATGATGCAAATTTAAGTCTCCCGCTATCAGGGATTTTGGTTTGATATTTTGAAAAATCTGTGCCATTCTACTTCTCTGAATGACCGTCCAGGAGGTAAGTAGACTGAATAAATTGAAATCTCTAAGTCGTTTTGTACTGGTATGGACAGTCCAATAATTTCTAATTCTTTAGGATGAGATATGTTGCTGATTAAATTATATGGAATTGATTTCTTCAATAGGATGAGTACGCCTCCTCCTCTTCCATTAATTCTGTCGTTTCTAAAGATATTATAATTTGATAATGAATAGGAAATATGAGACTTTAGCCAAGTCTCGCTTATGATTCCTATATCAATATCTTCTTCGTCTAGATAAATTTCTAAAGAACCTTTATTGGAGATAACTGATCTAGCATTCCATTGTAAGATTCGGAAGTTGGTCATTGTTTTTAATATTAATTTTAACTCTCTCTAATATAGATTCTCGAAGTGATAAATTCTCTTCTGATATCTGTGAACCTCTTAAATCTGAAATTACTTGAATTATTGTTTTTACAATTAATTCTAGTAGGTCATTAGTTTTAGAAGAATCTGATGGTTTTTCGCTCCAAAACGTGGAGGTCATATTTCCCAAACAGGATCCGTTTTCTAGTAGAGATTTCGGTGATGACAATATTTCTTGATGTTTTCTATTTAGTTCGATGTCTTTCGTAGAAGATGTTAAAAGTTTCCTTTTTTTATTAAGTCTTTCGTTCGCACTAAATTTGTTATTTACAGTTTCACTTTGGGATAATTGTGGGAATTTTGCATTGGGACTACCTTGTGATAATGTTTGGGCGTAGCTGCTACCGAATTTGTTTACGGCCTCTTTGTAAGAAATATTTTCTTCTGCCATCATGATTTTAATTTTTTTCTGTTTGATGAATATGGGACAATTTGTTCTATCATTTGAAAGATGTTCACCCTTACAATGTACGCAAGACGGTCTATCTTCCTTACATTCGTCACTAGCATGACCTTCTCCGCATTTTTTGCATCTAACTGAACCTTTGCAAAGTTTTTCTACGTGGCCATAACGCAAGCATTTTGAGCATTGAATTACCTTTTGGACGAATGGAGTTACTTCTCTAATACAGCCGTATAAGCCTACGCAAGATGGTAAACTTTGACCTCTAAATGTAAGTAAAATGGAGGTTGTTGGTACGTAGCTGACAGTTTGATCCTCGTTTATAACTCTTCTATTAAGTCTTCGCGCTTCAGAGAGTTTGAATGCTTGACCTTTGACGGAAGCCAAGGAAAATTTAATTTCCTCTTCAGATATGTCTAAATCTATTGATTTAATTATTCCTAATCGACGAACCAAAAAAGCGGGTATGTATGCCTCAATTTTATTCGGTTTCAAAAAATTGGCGGACAACAATTCATTTGCACTTTTATAAGTTCTCATCTCAACAATAATCCGTTTCAGGCCTGACTTTTTAATGTTCAAAACGTTTTGGCTCAAAATTGCGTTCTTGCGAAAAATTAGTTTACCAACAAACATCTGTGATAAATATTTTGCATCTGTGTCCGTCGATTCTAGATAAACATGATAAGGGCCGATATCAGAAATATCGTATCTCAAGTTTGTATTTCTGTTTTTATTGCTGAAAGTAATATTATTTTTATCCTGAATTGGATTCTGATTCTTTAATGAATTCGTATTATCCTTGTCATTAACATTTTTTATATTACTCGTTGATTCCGTATTTCCTTCGTGAAACGAACTCACCGGATTTACGCTATCATTTCCATTTTCCAATCCCAGTTCCATTTGTTCGGGTTTACCTGAAGCGTTTATAATTGATCCTATCGCACTGGCAGCAGGGAAACCACGAAAACCGCCTCCCGGATCCGGGGTTTCGTATTTAAGTTCATTATAACGAAGTTTTAAAGTCTCTGTCTTCAACTGATAAATTTCCGATATTCAGATAAAAATTTATCAAACACCTGTGACCGCACACGTTCGCATCCGATCCAGAACTGCTAAAGTACTTAATTACCCAGATTTCAACATAACATATTACTAAGAAATTACACAGTGAGCTGATAGGAGATGGAAAGATGGCAAGACTTTTGACTATTCTCATCAAATAAAATTAGAAAATTCTGACCTTTTTATCTCCCGCGCTGGTATATAATCCAAGGTTCCTGAAATAAATCACTCGCAAAATGTTCACTCCCGTCTTTGCGAAACTTTAACCTAATTCCCGATCGCGTTTCCCAACTCGAATATCCTAACTGAATAAAACGTTAGATTCCCCTTTTTTTTTCAAACAACTACTACTTCGATTTCCCCTTCTCGAAGCTACCTAGTATTTCCGTCAATTACGAATTAAACCTGTACCTTATTCCCTTAACGTACCTACTCAAACCGTTTCACCCTTCGAAACGACCTAATATTCCCCAAGTATCAAAACTTGAACTTTACCGATTCCCGACGTCTTCCGAGTAATCTAAGGATATCTTTCGCGACCGGAGTCCCTAGATGCACTTTCCCGATCTTCCGCGGAGCAACCTGAAAAACCTCACGGAACCGTCGTCCCCAGGTCTACTGACTTCTCCCCTTGGAAACTAATGTCCTTCCACCTCTGGTGGGTGGTTCCCCCTCACCTAACCTTTTTGAGTAGTACCAATCAGGTATCAAAAAATTTCCTCTCCTTCTCCAAATTAGGCGTGTCTTGACAATGATTAAATACTCAATTTTGCGATTCAGCAGAGATTTTCCTTCTCACGATTTTTCTGCTGAGGTCCCAAAGTAGAGCCCAGGTCATACGAATATTTACAATAACCGATAAAACGTCTGGAGGATATTTCATTTCAGAGACTCCGACAGGAAATTATTCGTTTATCTCCAGACGTCTAAGTCATTGAGGATCGGATATCAGCTCTCTGAAAATCCCGTGAGCAACATTGTATTTGCTCCTTTTCAACTATGTGAACTGAAAGTTCAATAATTCCCATGGTTTACCACAATACACCCTCCTAAAAAAAAGTTTTGGCATCGGTTGCCATAACTTTTCCCTCATAATAGTTCGCAAGAGTCCAATCGTCTCCCATTCACATCCCTATCAATGCTCGACCAAAAATCAAAAATTTCTAAATTAAAATAACACATGTAAACGAAACATTCTCAAATGGTTTACGTAAATACGAAATTCAAGAACCCACATAACTAACTCAACTTAGTTTAAAGCAGTATAAATCTAATCTAAACATCAGCTCATTGGCTTCAAAACAAATATAGGTTGGGTTCATTAAAGAAGTTCCAAAAAAAAAAATTTATCACCACTCCTCCTAAATGGAGTCTTTTACTGTTCACTGATCGATTTTCAAAAATCACTCGCGAAATCACTACATGGTGTCTCGCCCCAGCTTTAGATCTCCATTACCAAGATAAGCTTCTTTTTCGAGAACTGACTTTCGCTTCGGGATATAAACCTTTTGAGATACGTGCCGACGTCGAACTCTTCTATCGCAATTAGCACGCGCACTTGATAACATCGCAAGGTAGTGTTTATTTACCAAACGTCCTTATGGTAGCGCTGATACCGACTTCGCACCAGGTTCGTGACCTACGACACTGTTTACGTTTCACTATTTTGGTACGACTGTGAAACTTGAGTACGCAAATTCGAATACACATAGGCGTACGGTGTTTTCTGGTACTCTGGTAATTTCCTGTTTCTTCTCCAATGCTCCCCTAGTTGGTTCGATGTCGATCCATTAGCCTCAATGTTAGCTCTACATCTAGTGAAGGTGATTCCCATATAGTATTGCACCTTGTCCATATTTCACCATTCTAAGCATGGTACAAAATCCATTGATCAACTCATTAAAGAATAAATCATTTCCATAACCATATCCACGCAGCTGGGTGATACTCAATGCTCCTACTTGCGATTGGTTTTTCCCATCTTAGCCTTCGAAAAGAAGTTCGTAGACTGACATTTCCCTGCTTCCAAGTCCATACATTTAGTTAACTCACACCCCGGTTTTAATAAAGTTACTTTCACTATTCAGATCAAGTCTCTTCAATTCATCTCGTCCATTAGTAAAAACTTTTCGTCACTCGTTCACTTTTATAAGGTCTCTCTCGTGTACGAATTTCGCGACATCACGTATAAATGCCACGATCACATAATTGTTTTTAAGTTCAAAATTATATGCTATTAGCGCTTCGACACTTATGTATCTCATTTAGTTTATCCATCAGCTAGAATCAGACCCATCTCCATACTTCTGAAATTCTGGCATCCATCTTCTCACTTCGAACTAATCAAACAATAACGAAACTATCAACTAATGTACAATAACCATAATCAGGTAAATTGAACAAGACAAAAAAAATTAAAATTATAAAAGCAATACACTCTTACTTCTATACCATCAACTCATAATTACTGTTTCTCAATAACATTGAATAATTCATTTCATATTCAAAACCCTACTGTATTCACAGAAGTAAATTTGCAGTACTTATCATCCTCATTCTCATACCAAAGAAAAAACTAATAAAATCTCTCACAAGTGTGCGACCACGCCACTGGTGAAAAGTAACCTTGTGCTCGCCATTGAAAAGCTATACACAATCATCGTCTGCTATCTTTAGCGACCACAATGCTTCTCTCTTCTAACTATCATTCAAAATCGAATTTGCCTGACCAAATAATAAAATTACCAGACATGATCATTCCCGAACAGCGACTCTCCGTGTTAGTGAGTCCCTGGAATCTACGAAACGGGCAGGAAGTCGATTCAATTCTCCTGAGGGACACGTCTAAAAACTCATCCCCTCGTACCCAAAACGTAGAGCGCAAATGCTCTCAAAATTTCGATAGTGAAACTAAATTGACAGATGATTAAACAAACCCCTAAGAAAGAAAAAAACAAAAAAAAACTCTTAACCGGTGCATGTTCGTTACCCAGAACAGGGACCCTTTTCAGGTGGTGGCTCTCCGGGTCAGTAAGCCCCTGGAATCTACGAAACGGGCAGGAAGTCGATTCAATTCTCCTGGGGGACTCGTCTAAGGACTCATCCCTCGTACCCAAAAATTCAATCATACTAGTATCCCATTCGTTCTGGTAGACGCCATGATCTACCAGATCGACATTGAGGAATTTTCCATATAAGTTCTCCATTTTCCTCGTCGTCTACTTCATACTTTACCGGCTCGTCCTATTAGGAATCTTACAAGGACAATCCCAGGACCTCATTGGTACACCGTGATTTTGCCTCATTCTCCCCGAACATACCCTATCTCCGATTCTAAAATCGACTCTGGCGGTTTTCCCATTAAAACATTTAACTTTCGATATCTCATCACTACCTGCTTTTCCGCTTTCTCTCCACGGAATTCCCTCGTTTTCAAAAACGACAGTTTCGTTTTTATACTCCCTGTCTCCTTGACTCCTTTCCGGGATCATCTCCTGTTGTGAAGATGTCCTATTTGTCCTTGACAAATCACTGCCTCCTTTCTGCATTTCCGCAGTAGTTTTCCAATTCCCTGAGCCTTCATCCCCCCATTCAACGATTCTGCTCCTTACTTTTCCAGATTCTTTGTCTCTTTTACCTCTTCCCAATTCTCAGTATGGACGCTGGTGTCCTTCAGTGTCTTAGTCCCTGAGCTCCCTTCAATGAGCTCCCGGTTCTCCCGAACCCCGCAATTCCGATCCTCCGTTCTTACTGTAGGTGGCTCCTCCAAGTCTTCTATGTCCGAAAATTGAAACCTTCTTCCCCACATAGTTACCGACGGCTGTTCCCCATAATCTATAATTGCTTCATTAGCCCTTAGGAAATCCCTTCCTAATATTACCTCTACGTTTCCTAACGTAGCATCATCGCACAGGATGGCTGACCAATTTACTCCTAATTTTCCCTCTACCGGCCCCACCAAAATTGTGGACGTACCCCAGGTACGTAACCTATGACCGGATACGCTTGTAAGCTGGCAGTTGAGTTCCTTCTCGTTGATTTCTTCTTTCGAGATCAACCCCTTCCTAATAAGGGTAACTGCCGCTCCAGTATCTATCAGACAGGATCCTATCCTTCCGTTGATTTTCAATTTAATAATATGGGGTACATCTGTCGCTCCTATGGAGTTGATTTCTGGAACTACCATGACTGGAAGTTCCTTCGGGGGTTTGCTTTTTCTTCTCCCCCCGGTGATCCAAAAATATTCTGAATCTCTAGTTGTTCCTGGCCTCCGCCTTGGCAGAAAGGGTTTGGCCTTGGAAGTTCAAATTTTTCCATTCTGAAAACCGGAATAGAACGCGATGCTTCTGGAATCGCCCCTGTAGCTAGGTTCGTACCCGATACATTTTGATCTTCCCTGTGATAAATATTTGCTTGGTTTGTACTTTCAGCCTTCCAAGTTCTCGAGTTCATTTTTGACTCATCTTTGATGGGCCTGTTTTCGCCGTTCCTCGATCGCTGTCTTCCTTGACCGCGTGAGTTCTGGGGACAATCCTTGGCCCAATGTCCCCCTTTTCCACAAGTGTGGCATGCCCCTTGCATTCCCTGCCTAGAATTTTGTCTTTTCCGACATTCTTTGGCAATGTGACCCCCCTGGCCGCACGAAAAACACCTTGATACCGTGTTTTGTCCCGTAGTCCTTTGGCTCTGCCGGACGCTCCTACATTCCCTAGCTGAATGTCCTCGTCTATCGCATAGTTGACAAGTCTGCTCAGTCTCAACTGTCGATATCCGCATATTCGTCATCCTCCCTTGCAGCATTCTCATATTCATTTCCTGCAATTTCACCAGTTCTTCCGCTTTTTCTAGGTCCAGATTTTCTTCTTTCAATAAAAGTATTCCTGTTTCTCTTAAAATCTCCTTCCTAAGTCCTATTTTAAATTGGTTTAGAATCAGGTCCCGATTTTTTTTTCTAATACCAGCTTCCTCCTCCTGGGTGGCTCCAGAAAGATCTTCATTCAATAAACTCGCTCCTAGAGTACGAAGTCGCGTGCAGAACGAAGAAACGCTTTCATCCTGCCTTGAAAACAACGGCTCAAATCCCACTGAAATTCCCCCGGCAACCTTACCGCTGAGAATTTTTGTAGAAATTTCGCTTTCAGATCTTTATACGTTAAAGTGCTAAACGTGAGGTCTGATTTATAAAAATTATACGCATCCCCTATCAATTTTAATTTGAGTAAAGTGAGTGTGTCATCCTCACTCCACCCATCTAATTTCGACCGTAATTCTAAATTTTCGAAATATCGATTTGCATCTTTTCCCGAGAAACTGTCAAGTGTAGTCGCTAACATTCCTAACGGATATACAAACGGATTTTGTGCCATGGTTACGAAATTTTTTTTTTTTTTTTTGAAAATACGAAAAAAATAAATATCAGACAAAAAAAATCAATTAAACGACCTGCTTTTTAACACTTCGACAATTCTCTAAATAACGACTCAGAAAATCTAATCAAATTAATCAAATTCGCGCAGATATATATTTCTTGAATTTTTGACGAAATAAGATACCAATTAGATCCTGTAAACTCAATAACAACAGAAAATCAAATAAGCCTGAAAAAATATACCTCAAAAACAGAATATTTCCTGAAAGAGAAAAAAAACAGTTCCTGAAAAAAATTGTTCCTGAAAAAAAATAGTTTCAAAAAAATAGTTCCAAAAAAATCAGTTCCTGAAAAAAAAAAAAATATTTCCAAAAAATAATAGTCCTGAAAACAAAAATAATTCCTAAAGAAATAGTTCCTGAAAAAAAAATTATTCCGAAAAAATAGTTCCTGAAATACAATTCAATAATATTTTCAATATGAATCCCCAAAAATATTTTTAGCGCCCTGAAAGAGAAAGTATACTATCTTTCGCTCTGGATCGAATTTTGAGAAAATCAATACTTCCTGCAAATGAACTCAGCTTTACCGTAAGCTTTACTTAGCTTTAGTTTGTTTTTTCTCGAAAACTTAAAAGAATCTAATCCTGATAATTAATCTATTCTCAACACTTAAACGCCGCAATTATTTCTACTTCTCAAAATTCACAATCCTCACTCTACTCTCAATAAAATTCGTTTTGCCAAAATAGCACCAATAGATATAATTATTTCGAATAAAATATTCCGTTCAATCATAAAACGATGGTCCTTCGTCCAAAAATCTCCCACACCTCAAAATCAAACTTGGCACTCTATACTGCCTATCACCTCACAAAAATACTTTTTCCTGAACTCTATTTTTTCACTTTCCTATTTATAAAATGAAACATCTTCAAATTTCTTGAAAATCTTCGATCACAAAAAAAAGAACCCAAAAAAAATTAAATTTCTTCCAAAAAATTTTTTTCGAAAAAAAAAAAAAAAAGTTTCAAAAATTCCAAAACAAAAACTCTCCCTTAAAGAAAAATAAACACAATCCCACCGCTGTCACCAGTTGTACTACGCACCCCTATATGATCATTTGTCCTTTTTGTGAAAAAGTGACTTTGTTCATAGGGAGTGTCTAGATGTTAAGAGGGTTGACGAATGAGAGCGGCTTCATTGTCAACCTAACAACAAAATTTAGACTCTCTCCACTTCGAAGAGAGGGTGGGTCCGGCCTTCTGCAGAATCGAGAAGGTCTTGGTGTTATTTTTCTTCTAGAGAGGATTCTGAGTATTAGGAATAATTAAAACCACTGAAGTAACATAACAAAAGATATCTATTTTCCCCAAAATACCTACAAAAATTTACTGAAGTATCAATTTAATTCCTATGTCTGCACCTCAGACTAGATAAGTAAAATTTTCAAAAAAAAAACTATAAGATTTCCTATACTCTAAAGTACTTAATTACCCAGATTTCAACATAACATATTACTAAGAAATTACACAGTGAGCTGATAGGAGATGGAAAGATGGCAAGACTTTTGGACTATTCTCATCAAATAAAATTAGAAAATTCTGACCTTTTTATCTCCCGCGCTGGTATATAATCCAAGGTTCCTGAAATAAATCACTCGCAAAATGTTCACTCCCGTCTTTGCGAAACTTTAACTAATTCCCGATCGCGTTTCCCAACTCGAATATCCTAACTGAATAAAACGTTAGATTCCTTTTTTTTTTCAAACAACTACTACTTCGATTTCCCCTTCTCGAAGCTACCTAGTATTTCCGTCAATTACGAATTAAACCTGTACCTTATTCCCTTAACGTACCTACTCAAACCGTTTCACCCTTCGAAACGACCTAATATTCCCCAAGTATCAAAACTTGAACTTTACCGATTCCCGACGTCTTCGAGTAATCTAAGGATATCTTTCGCGACGGAGTCCCTAGATGCACTTTCCCGATCTTCCGCGGAGCAACCTGAAAAACCTCACGGAACCGTCGTCCCCAGGTCTACTGACTTCTCCCCTTGGAAACTAATGTCCTTCCACCTCTGGTGGGTGGTTCCCCCTCACCTAACCTTTTTGAGTAGTACCAATCAGGTATCAAAAAATTTCCTCTCCTTCTCCAAATTAGGCGTGTCTTGACAATGATTAAATACTCAATTTTGCGATTCAGCAGAGATTTTCCTTCTCACGATTTTTCTGCTGAGGTCCCAAAGTAGAGCCCAGGTCATACGAATATTTACAATAACCGATAAAACGTCTGGAGGATATTCATTTCAGAGACTCCGACAGGAAATTATTCGTTTATCTCCAGACGTCTAAGTCATTGAGGATCGGATATCAGCTCTCTGAAAATCCCGTGAGCAACATTGTATTTGCTCCTTTTCAACTATGTGAACTGAAAGTTCAATAATTCCCATGGTTTACCACAACCGGTCTTTGGCGATCTCTTCGAAATATTCGTTGAATTATCGTCTTATGAATGAATTCATTCCATTGTAGAGAATTACGGAACGAGGAGAGCGTAATCTGTTTTTTTTTTTCAAATCTAGTGATGAGATAAAAATATTGGGTTCAGTTTTGTTATAATCTATTTTCTGTGTTTGAAAACCTCTACTGTTTTCGGTTCCACATTTACATTTAGAGGTCATATCCACATTTTTCAAAATAACTTAAAATTTTTCTTGTCATTGAATTGAGAAATAATTTCTATTCGTTAGTTTCTCAAGCCGTTTTTTTCAGTGTGGCTCTTATAAGTATAAATTTGGATACCAACGATCCAATGAATTTATCCAATACTTCATTCAGTATATCGGAAACTCAAAAGTATCCAAGTTGCACAACACTACCACGAACTGCTCTGAGCTTTAGGACTTCATACAACTGGGACTTCCGTTCACACCCTCAATCAAACTCATAATTAGTGGCTTCTCTATCGCTCGGTCATATATGGTGGATTTTGCAGAGGAGTTTTCGTTAAAAATATCGTGAAAACCACTGTTTCCAATAGAAATATGCATACAACTTGGCGCCATTTCTCAAAAAACTTTCTATTCTGTTCATCTGGATCACAAAAATAAACATTTTTATGGTCTTCTCTTCGAAACCGAGAATTTCTTTTCAAATTACCTAATAGTACTTTCATCATTTATTATCACCATCTGTGCGGGAATTCTACTACCGTTTCTTTTTCAACCACCGCTGTAGATTCAAAGTCTAAGACTTGTGGTTCAATTGATTTGGTTATTAGAACGGAATGAACAAATGGTCATTTTCATAGATAAGAACCGAAAAAGTGTGAAAAAACTATGTGTTACTTAAAAATTATTTCTGACACTCTGTCCGAAATTCAACAAGATTTTCGAAATGAGTTCGCGTGATCGAGATGCCGGTAGAAAATTCGAGTCGGGTAGTTCAAAAAGGAAACGAACAATCAAAGGAAAGCTTGACAGGCGCTGGATGATTTATTCACAAAGTTTTTCTAGACTTAAAATCATAAAAACATATTCAAGGAATTCGATTAGACAAGATCGGCTTTCAGCCCTTGCTATTCTATCAATAGAAAATGACGTAGCTCATTCGATCGATTATGATACTTCAGTTGAAGATTTCAGTGCTAGGAAAAGCCGCAAACATGATTTTAAATTTATCATTACTGTATTTGTTAATTTTGTAAATCTTCCAAAGTTATATTATATTTATATGTTATATTATATTTTAATTAAAACTCAAATTCATATCTTTATAAAATATGACAATAACCTATGCAGAACAACCGGACTTACTCTCGCATCACATACTTTTCACGAAGGAAAAAGGGCCTCGCGAAAACTTCCCGCCCGGGCCTCGCAATGTCTAAGGCCGCCCCTGTTTGTATGATTGCGATAAATTGTGCGAAGAAAAATGATGATTATGTATAAAACATGTTAATGCTCCTAAAATTAATAATTCTTGAGTTATTTAGGATTTCCTGATTTCATGTCGTACGTAGCGTCAAATTCATAGAATCTGTTTTCATAAACAATGACCTTGGTCATAGAAGATAAATTATTCCAATAACTTTTTCTGAATTCACCATTGTTGATATGGAACAGATTTCATGATTTTTCGCTACGTACCACACAAAATCAGAAAATCCTGAATAACTCAAGAATTATAAATTTTAGAAGGATCAACATGTTGTGACATTATCATCATTTTTCTTCGCAGAATCTAACGCAATCATAAAAAAATAGGGTTCTAATTTGAAAAATGAAAGTTATGCGCCAATCTTGATCCCAATTTTTTGACCCAACATTTTGGAACATCATGTGAAGATTTTTTCAAAATTCTAAAAATGTAAAATATTTCCTCAGTCTTCGACTTCAAAAATATGAAAACGGTTTTGTGCTTAAGATATAGATTAGGAATAACAAAATAATACTGAAAACTCTTATCACCCATTTTTCTTCAGTTTTTTTTTCGATATTTTTGGAAAGCATTGTGACGAATGCAACAATTTGTGTACGAATGTATTCAGAAAACAGAAATAAACATTTTTGAAAATTTTTTTTCACTCCCTGTATAACTGATAGAGGTCAAGTTCCAAGAATATTTTAGCTCGGTAGATAATGTCAAACAATACCATAATCCCAATTTTCAGATTTCAAATAGGTCCAGTTCTCCAGAAACGCCTAATGCCTAATAGGCCGTCGAACTTGGTACACCCTGTATGTATATTTGTTTTTATTTCGTCATTACTCGTCTTTCTTCATTGGCAATTTTATAATATTTCTTTTATTCCTTTCTCCATATTATTTATATTTTTCCCATTTCAGTATCGTTATGAGTTCATTACAGTACTAAAAGTAGTGGTGTAATGAAATTCATCACAGCAATGTTTTCAGTTATATTTTTCATTTTGTTGTTGTCAGTATACTGACCTCCGATCCTCTCAATTTTCAAATCAAATCAATTCAAAATCTCGTGTTCTGTCAAACTTCGTCGTAAGTCACACCAACTGGCAAGTACAACACAAAAGTCACTAATCTGAATTTTTATTTCAATTTCGAGAGTATTTCACAAAACTTGACTAAAATAGACAAAATACCATCTAATACTCGTTGCAGATGGCAAATCCAACATTCATGCATTTCGCATTCGTGTTGGAATAGGAGCTCATTCTGCAACTTTTGTTTTAGAATATACTTTTATTTTGCTGTTGATATTTTTTCCTGAATGTTATTTGTTTCGAAAACAGTTGCCGTTTTTATTTTATACACATAATCTAATGTTGTTGACGTTATAAAAATGTTGAAGTAGAAAATGTTATCAATTTTTACTCTGACCCCTCCCACTTTTAAGAACAAATTCTGCGGACGCCTCTGCATAAATATATATATATATATATATATATATATATATATATATTATATATATATATATATATATATGTGTATATATATATATATATATAACAGGGTGAGTCGGGAGGAACGGACGAAACTTCAGGTGTGTATTCTATAGCTCGAAATAATATAAAAAAACTCATATGTTGTTATCCGATTTTCATTTGTTTTCAAACTATAGCGTCATTATAAAAAACAACATTTTCTATATTTGAATGGTTTCATTCATAGCATTATTTTAATAAATGCACCATTAACCTCGAAACACATTCGTCTGCGAAGGGCTTTCGATACTTTTCTGATTGATTCGTGCTTTGCTTTAATAAGCAATGCCGTATTCGAATGCGTCGACTTAGAGCATCCCGAGTGTCAACTTTAACTTTGAATACCTCGTACTTGAACCAGCCCCACAAATAATAGTTCAATGCTGTGAGGTTTGGAGATCTTGGAGGCCAACTAATAGACTACAGCGACCAATCCATAGTCCGAGAAATTCTTGAACTGAATATTGGTTAACCTTATTTAAATATTCTAATTACCCTATAGTTTTAAAACAAATGAGAATCGGATAACAACATATGAGTTTTTTGGAATTATTTCGACCTGCAGAATACACACCTGAAGTTTGGTCCGTTCCTCCCGACTCACCTGTATATCCGCTCTATAGCGTTAAACGCCTTGCGGTACCCAGTCTCCATCTCTGTCTATTTTCCCAATCTCCTGGTCTAAGACCTCTTTCAGACATTGCTTCGATCACTCCCTGTATCCAAGTTACTTTCGGTCTACCCCGTTTTCGTCTCTCGAATGGAATCCAGTTCATAATTTGCTTAGGTATCCTTTCTTCGCCCATTCTCTGTACATGGCCATACCAGCTGAGTTGTTTGATTTTGATATCATCGATTATAGTGGTGTTTGCATTCATTATCTCCCTTATTGTGATGTTTCGTATATGTTGAAGTCGAGAGATCCGAGCTGATCGTCGCCAATAATCCATTTCTAGGAATAAAAGTCTCTGCATTATTCTTGATGTTAGTTGCCATGTTTCACAACCATACAGAACAACACTCTTGAATACAGTGTTGTATATTTGACGTTTCTTTTCATGTGATATTTTATTCGACCATAATATCGAATTTAAGGCACCAATTATTTGTTATCCATTATTCTTTCTTCTATCTCTGTTTCTGTTCGGCCAGTACTAGTGATTTTTGTTCCTAAGTATGTATACTCTGTTGTGGTTGGAATTTGTCTACCATCTTGCAGTTGAAAATCCTTTGTATCTGAGCCGACACAAATAAACTTGGTCTTCTGCATATTCACACTCAATCCCCATTTTTCATATTCCACTATCAAGCGACGAGTCATAAACTCTAGATCATCTTTGTCCTGGGAGACAACGACCTGGTCATCAGCGAAATGTAAAGTATACAAAGTCGTCTGATCACTCAGTTTGATCCCCATTTGATGACATGATCTTCTCCAGTGTTTGAGTGCTTCGTCCAAATAAATTTTGAACAGAGTTGGCGATAGGCTGCAACCTTGCCTCAATCCTTTCGATATGTTGAAGCTAGAGGATAACTGATTGTTAACTTTAACCCTTGAACTGGAATTTTCATAAAGCTGTTGAACTGCTCTTATAAGTGTTACGTTTACCGACGACCTTTCTAGCACCTGCCAGAGTTTCTTGATGGGTACACTATCATACGCTTTTGTTAAGTCAACAAACAGTAAATAAGTGTTCCTGTTAGTTGCCATCTTCTTCTCCGTGAGTTGGGTGAGCGTGAAAATGTGATCTATACAGGATCGCCCAATTCTGAATCCAGCCTGCTCTTCTAATTCATTTGGCTGGTATTCTTGCTCTATCAGGTTTTTCAAAATTTTACCGTATAACCTACTGAATGTGCTAGTTACTGATATACAGCGATAATTTTTACAATCACTTTTATTGCCTTTTTTATGTAGAGGAGTTATCCACGCTTCTTTCCATTCATTGGGAAGATTTTCACCATTCAGGTATTTGTTAAAGAGATCTTTCATCATATCTTGTAATTTTTTTGTTCCATTTTTAATCAGTTCGGCTGGGATTCCTCCAGGTCCGGTAGCCTTCTTGTTTTTCATAGATCACTTTTCATTCCATGAAAAATCTCTCGATAAATCAAATGAAAATCGAACCCAAACAAACGTACCAGCCTACATGTGGTCGGCACACTTTTTTTCGATTATCGGAGTCTTCGATACTCGAATCATGAATCAATTCATCGCCAGGTGGTCGGCAACCAGTAATTCGTGCGATCTGAATTTAAATCACAGGGTGGTCCATCCATTTCGAGAACTTTTGCGATTTTTTGTTGTAACGCAGAACTAGCCGTTACAAATTCCACCCAAACCTCCCAAAAAAAAACATAACTAATGTTTTTTTTTCTTTTTTTTCGTTTTTTGCCCCAAACTTAACAAAATATAATAAAAGAGAAGAGACCAGAAGCAATTCCCAAGAACACCAAAAAAATATTGTCACTATATTAAGTATCGGACCACTCATGAGGATGCCGGTTTCAAGTCTTTGGCATGCCAAGTGCCTCTAAATCTTCCATCAGAGTCCTGCAGCTCATAGGTCCATGTTGAAACTTTCTTAGAGAAAACAAAAGGTCCTACGAATTTTAGGGCCAGTTTCGCGGAATAATGCTTGGCAGCATCCGATAACACATAATTTTTCCGATATACACGATCACCACATTCGTAGGTAACAGGACGGTGGCGGAGGTCGTAATAGCGCTTGTTCTTCTCCGCAGCCCTCATAAGCCGCTTCTTAACATCACTATGGAGATCGCGAAATATCTTAAACCTATCGCGAGCGAGGTTGTTGTCTTCGATTTGGATACTCGGTGATTCATCGGAATGATTAAACATGTTCGACGGCATTGATGGCAATGATGAAAGATAAAGATGTGGACACTTTTGCAGAATTATTTATTGATATAATAAAACATTACACGCAGAAACTTACAACAAATATTAAACAGAGCTATAGGAAATCAGGGAAGAGCGGCTGGATTACACAGGGATTACTTAAAGCTATAAACAAAAAAAATTACTTATACAAGGAAATGATGAAATATCAGTTCAATATCGAATTAAAACAACAATATACAATATACAGGAATACTCTACAGAAGTTGATCAGGAACGCTAAAAAAGACTTCATGAACACCTTTGTCAAGAAATACACTTCAGCAACAAAATCCTTTTGGTCTTATGTGGATAACCTCTGCGGCAGATCCAAACCTGAAACAGATATAAAATCTATAATCAACAATGAAGAAAAAGTAGTAACAAACACGAAACAAATTGTAGAGAAGTTCGGTAGTTATTACAATGAAGTAGGTAGAAAGCTAGCCGATAGTATACCATATACTCTAAAGAATGAAGAGGGTGAGATTTTTTGTGGTGAAACATTTTTTCTATTTCCAACAAGTCCAAATGAAGTGAAAGAGGTGATACAAAAACTAAAAAACGGAGGATCTCCTGGCGTTGATGGAATTAGAACCGAACTGTTGAAAAACATCCAAGAAGAAATAGCTGAACCCCTTGTGTTAATGACGAATATGTGTTTTGAGTCAGCTAAGTTTCCGAGAATATTCAAAGTGGGGGTTATCAGACCAATTTACAAATCGGGAGAAAAGGACAAGATGACAAACTATAGACCGATATGTCTTATATCAAATGTAGCCAAAATCCTTGAGAAATTATTGAAGGTCAGAATTGTTAAATTCTTAGATAAAAATAAAAATTCTATCTGATCATCAGTACGGTTTCAAAGAAGGTAAATCGACCGAAGATGCTTTAAGAGAAATGATAGGAAAAATATACGGTTGGTTAGACAGGAGAAAGCAGGTCTATGTGTCTTCATAGACCTTGAGAAGGCCTTCGACACTGTTTCCCATACAACTCTTCTAGAAAAACTCTACCGAAATGGCTTCAGAGGCAAAGCACATGAATTATTGAAAGATTACTTAACATATAGGGTTCAATTTGTAAAAATATATGAGTTTTCTAGTAAAATGAGAAACATCGAATGTGAAGTACCCCAAGGAACAGTAATGGGACCAATCTTATTCTTAGCTTACATAAATGATTTATTACTGATGGAGAAGAAGGGAGAGGTCATTAGTTTTGCGGATGACACTGCCATATTGTACGAGGGAAATTCTTGGCAAGAATTAAAATCCGACGCTGAAAACGACCTTTACAAAATAAAACAGTGGTTCGAGATGAATAAATTAACAATGAACGTAAAAAAAAACAAAGTACTTACCATTTACGTCCTATGAGTCAGGTCTTCCGAACTTAGGTCCCCTGAAAGTCAATTGCTGCACGGTAATACCCGAAACTGACTCCATCAAATATCTCGGAATTACAATCGATAGACATCTGAAATGGAATATACACATAGATAATTTGGTGAGAAAATTAAGATGCCTTCTGTCAAAGTTTAGATACTTGAAAAAGTATCTGGAAGCTAATGCTTATATACAAAGCTCTGTGCCATGCGCTGATAAATTATGGAATTATTGCCTGGGGTGGAGCATACGAATATCAGATGAAAAGAGTGGAAGTGGTCCAGAAATGGTTGCTCCGTGTAATCTACGGAAAGCCACTTTTGTTTCCTTCGGACGAATTATATACCATATCACAGGCAATGAATCCTCACCAATTATTTGTATCCCAGATGTTAATAGCCATCTGTTCAGGAAAAATTGAAATGGCAATCAGAAAAACCGAATGCAGGTACAGAACTAAGAGTGAGGTAAGTCACGTCACTCCTAGAGCTGAAAAGAGAATTGGACAAAGATGCTTCACATACCTAGCTCCACGCATTTATAACATGTTCCCGAAAGACCTGAAAGATATAAGGCATATTAAAAAACAGAAGAATGTCATAAGAAGATGGATAATAGGAAAAGGAAGAAAGTACTCCCGATCAATCATCAACTTATAATGGTGATCCAACGATTCCACCTACCTCGTGCCGATGCTCTGGTGGTCCCCGTCTACGTCACTGGTAGTACATGGTTGCACATAGTTATCACAGCGATTTCGAACTTCAGGATATTTAAATTTTTTTTTCATTTATTTTGTTATTTGAATATTGGATAAGATTTAATTTGAAAAATAATGGCTACACTAACAATGTTTATGTGTTAATTGTATATCGCGTACAGGCTTTAGCCTCTGCGATTCATGTTTATGTAAAATAAACTATTATCATTATTATTATTATTTCCCGCCCGAACACAATGTGGTATGGGGTATCTCCCCTGGATTCGTGGACCTGGGTACGAATCGCACACGCTAACTTGAAAATATGCTTGTCCCATTCTTTATGATTCTCGGAGATAATGCAACTAATCATCGTTTCCAAGGTTTTATTAACGCGTTCAGTAGGGTTGGCTTGAGCGTGATAATGGGCCGTGAACATCTGTTTGACATTATATGATTTGAGCAGTTGCTCCTTAGATTTCAATTGTGGGCCGTTGTCACTGATAAATACTTCGGGTTGTCCGAAGAATAAGTGGTCTTCGACGGCTTCACAAAGCAATCTGGATGTCGTGTTCCGAAGTGGAATCACGAGGGTGAACTTACTAAAGCTGTCTACAATAACTAAGATGAAACGAAATCCTCGGGTAGACCTAGGAAGAGGGCCGATTAGATCGCAAGAAACAATTTGTAATGGTTTATCAGCTATTTTGCGGGGAACAAGTAAGCCGGCGGTTTTCCTCTGATCGGGTTTGTTCTGACAGCAGGTCTCACTCTCACGCACATACTTAGCAATGTCCGACTTCATTTTTGTTTGGCCAATAGAAGTGTTGCGCAACACGACGAAAGGTTTTAAAAATACCAGGGTGTCCCGACATAGGATCGTCGTGGCACTTTTCCAACATAGCCCTTCGGCCACTGTTCGGTAGCACACACGTTTCCAACTATCAACCCCATCACCTAGTCCGAAAAATTTACCTTTTTTCTCGACATATTTATACAGAACTGAATCCACGACACGCCATCCAGGGAATCTGAGTGGGTTTCTGTTGACGTCATCAACCATTTTTGAGTACCACCTGTCACATCTCAAATCGCCCACATCTTCTGTGACTTCATCACGAGGTCCAATGATGGTATCTATTACGGGGACAGATCTCGATAACATATCTGGAACAACATGTTCCTTACCCTTGCGGTGAACCAAAGTAAAATCGTATTGCTGGAGCTTCAAAGCCCATCGTGCCAATCGCCCCATTGGATCCTTCAAATTGTTCAGCCAACACAAAGACCAGTGGTCCCCCCAATATATGGTCACAATTTATCGATACTCCATAATAACCCAGTGGCGTAACAAGATCTCAATTATATGTGGGCGAGATAAAATTTGCGAGGCCCCTTCGTGAAAAAAGGTTTTCATAAAGAACAAATTGTCTAAGATTTAATAAAATATATGTAACGAATTATGAAGTAAAAATCAAATAAAAATTGTCAGCTTCTAGCCCCACTTAACTGCTTAATTATAATCATAGTCCAGCTGGGATGTTAAATCTGTTTCGATATATAGCCAGGGGAGCATCAGAGCATCTACAATTGTTTCAGAAGGAACTCTCCGCCCGTCGTAATGGTTTAGTTTATGGTCGGGATTTATTACCTACCGGTGAAATGGGGTAACTTTGAACCGCGGGGAAACTTTGAACAAAAAATTAATTTTGTTTTATCGACTTATGGAGAAAAAACCATTAGATTTAGCGACATCAGGTTTTCACTACTCAATTCGTAACACATTCAAGAATGGTACGACAACATTTACATGAAAATAAGTTCAGAGAGTTAGCAATCCTGACATGTTACTTCGAACCTAAAATATCCACGTTCGATATGGTCTGCAAACTTTTGTTGCTGTAACCGTAAGTCTTTGCACTACATGCTCGCAAAATATATCTGCTTCAACAATACATTATCCTAGCAACAGTATAGCAAAGGAATTTCAAATACTTCAACACATTTTGTTCTATTTATACGTTAAGAGAACAATGTGCTTAGTCATCGTTTTCAGGGTAACTTTGAACGTGTTCAATGAAGCTCAAGGTTTAAAACTAACTCGGTTTTTTCTTGTATAAAATGTTCCGCTCTTACAAAAAAAAACATGGTGCAGGAAAATATGCCACTTATAGTTCAGGCTCAGAAATCTCAGGGAAAGATCCCGCTGGAATAAATTGAGAAAAAAAATTTTCTGGCAATAAGTACCCGACGAGGGAGTTATACCGATCACCGGTATAAGTTAAAATCTTCTCAGATGGTTATATGATTTCCATCACTTCATTTATATTATAGTTCTCCTGACGAAGAGAAAATAAATTCTCGAAAGTTCGAGTTTATAAAAAAGAGTATGATTTGAACTTCTGCTGCAATTCCCATTATTCACTTTTGAATTTTGAGATTGATATATAAACGGCAAAGAATTATGATCAAGTGTTACAAAGTATTTGAATAAAAATGTTCATCCATTAGTCCATTCACAACTTGTAAAACAATTTAAAACCATTGGGAACGAAAAACTAGAGACTTCCGTTTTTTGAGCTTGAAAGGTATTTGCTTACCACATATTCAGGAAGTTTTCATTGCTAATACACTTCGGGAAACAATTAAAGGAACTGAAAAATTTTTAAAATTTTTTTTCAACAACCTGTATCTCCGTGAAAAATGGTCGTATAGAAAATAAAAAACGAATTTCTGGAGCTTGAAGACTCTAGTTTCTAAAATTATTGGTTAACAATTTTTCAGAGTACCGGTGACCATGCAATCATCAGATAAAGCACGATGTTTGAGCTTTGCTCATTATAAGTAAAAATGATTTAACCAAAATGCTGCTATTGCTATATTATTTTATAGGATGTATTATTAGATGTATGAATGAATATATTATTAGGCCCAAATAACACTCACCAATTCTTAGCAAAAGGTCTCGTAAAACAACTTTTGTGAATTCTTCAGTTTGCTTACGCTCCTTCTTTTGTGGACAACAGGAAGACTTTGAAGGATAGGTAATGGAAAATCGGATGGTTATATTAAGAATTTACTGCGACCTGACTGATGGAGAACAGATGATATCTCCTAGTCTTCCTCAATAATCCAATGATGCGATGTGACACCACACTTAATTATGTGAGTTCACGTAAACTAGTTACACTTTGCGGAAAAATCTAGATGCGGAAAAATCTATATGCGATAATACTATCGAACTATAGAAAAACAAATCCAGCGAAGTCGAAACTAATACTGAATTACAATTAATTTCATTCAATGATACACATGAAGAAGTCATATGTTTTTACTTCGTGTGTTTTACTGCGTCGCCCGCGATATAAACCAAAATGTTCATAGGCGGCAAACATTCTCCCCCAACTTTGGAAAAATTTCAATTTTTCCAAACAAAATGAATTGAAATTGAAAAAATAAAAAAAAAATTAAACAAAAAATTAAGAAAATAACTAAGTAAAACGAATTAGGTGAAATGCATTGATAGTAAACATTTTTAATTCGTTTTATTATTGCGTGGGCAGAGGACATAATTTCACAACTGGTCTTTTATAAATTCCAGTTTTAGTCTTAACCAGAGCTACTCGAACCATACCATCGGATGCGGGAAAAACTTGATTTATAATGCCAATTGGCCATCTCAGGGGTAAAGTACCTTCATCCATGAGAACTACAATTGTTCCAGTATTCCACTTTAACCGCGTTTGCAACTGATGGAGATATTCATTTTTCCATCTGGCCCAATAAGATTGAACAATTCTATCTAATAATTGTTTCCGATTCAATCTATTGAAATTCTCTTTCAATACATCATGCGACGGTACGTGTTGCAATGTGGTCAACGAAAAATGAGATGGAGTTAACATGAGGGGGTCGTTCGGATCGTCAGAAACGTAACTGCACAAAGGTCTACTATTCAAGAGAGCTTCAACTTGACTTAGAACAGTTATAAATTCTTCATAACAAAGTATTTGGGAACCAATCGATTTGAACAAATGAGTTTTCATGCTTTTTACATTAATTTCCCATAGGCCACCCATATGAGGTGCTAGTGGCGTATTGAATGTCCAACTTATCCTCTCAGATAATAAATAAGCTTTTAAGCCTTCTTCATAGTCGGAAGAACGAATAAAACTATATAATTCATCCAGATACCTTTTGCTGCCCACAAAATTGGTACCATTATCCGAATATATCTTTCGAACGTATCCGCGACGACTCAAAAATCTTTTCATAGCATCTAGAAATGTTGGGGTAGATAAATCCGAAGCTAGTTCCAAGTGAATATTCTTAGTGGCTAGACAAACAAGAAGACATACATAAGCCTTTTGTGTTTTTATTCCGCGATGTCTGGTTAGTGTTATATTGAATGGTCCAGCATAATCGACGCCAGTATCAACGAATGGTTTTATCTGGCTAGTAACTCTAGGGGACGGAAGACCGGCCATGAGTGGAAATTTTGGTTTAGGTTTCATTCGGAAACACAAATTACATGCTTGAACGCGTTGTCTGACCAAATTTCTAGCCGACAATATCCAATATTTATGTTTGAGTAATGAATTCAAAAGATATGGTCCTGTATGTAAATTCCTTCTGTGGTAATGATCTACCAAAATCGTCACAAAATGAGTTTTCTTAGGTAGGAGGAAAGGATGTTTATAATCGAAGCCTACTTCGGCATTAATCAAACGACCACCTACCCTTATACAACCGAAATCATCCAAAAATGGTGATAATTTGCGGAAACTATTAGGAACAACCCTCTTGGATTTCAAAGCACCGATCATTTCCTTAAAATGAATTGTTTGGACGATTTTGATTATATATTTCTCAGATATATCTAAATCACCCGGCGTTATCTCTTTTGTTTCCTTTGAAAAGGATGATAAGCGGAGAAAACGCAATACGAAACACATACTACGCAGTAATTTATTGAATGATGAAAAGCGCTGAATATAAAGATACAAAGGGTTGTCCACCGATTCAGACATTGAGGCTAATGAAACAACATGTTGTTCGGGAAGATCGGTGAATTCCATATATACTTTAAGTAGCTTCTGAGGGGTTTCACTGAAACCTAGAATGCATGGAAATTACAATACAATAAAAAAATAAATCCCTTTTCAACCAAGATGGTCCAAATAGCCAAGCGTCCTTATGTTCAAGGAATTTTGAAGGTGATGTGCCACGAGAAAGAACATCAGCGATATTTTGTACACCCGGAACAAAAAACCAGTTATCAGGTGCTAGGTTATTTTGAATCTTTGTAACACGATTTGCGATGAATGTTTTCCAAAGGTGCGGTGAACCCGATAACCAACCCAAAACAATCTGAGAATCAGAACATCCGATAATTCTATCGATCTTAATCCGCCTAAGATAAATGGATACAATGTACTTTAACAACTTTGAAAGCAATAAAGCTGCGCATAATTCCAGTCTTGGTATAGACTCCACCTTTAAAGGAGACACCTAACTAAGTGAACATGAACGTTTCCCTCAAAAATGACACGTAGGTAAACTGCGGCGCCATATGCATACTGACTTGCATCGGCAAAACCTATCAGGGTTATAGAAGCGCCTTCCTCAACACGCAACCACCGGGGAAAAGCTACGATTTTGAGAAGAGGCAACTCAGATTCAAACTCAAGCCACCTATTGCGAAGGTTATCCGGGATTTCTTCATCCCAACCCAACCTAATAGACCAGAGGCGCCTAATAAAGAGTTTTGCATATAAAACAACTGGACCTAGAAGGCCAAGTGGATCAAATATTTTACTTATCTGGGATAATATGGTTCTCTTACTAGGAATCCGATTACTGATCATCGAATCATTTATATCAAACGAAAGAACATCAGGCCCTGATTGCCACTGAATACCTAATACTTTAATCTGATCCTTTTCAAACGAAAGAATCTTCTGACAGCGTTTTTCGTTTGGAATGAAATTCAGAAGTTCAGAATCATTCGTATGCCACTTTGTGATCTCGAATCCGCCAGACTCGAATAAACTATTTAACTGAAGATATAGATCTACTGACTTATTTCTAGAATCTACACTTGTAACCAGATCATCCACGTACATATCTTCGAGTACTGTTTTCGAGGCTAATGGATAATTATTTGCTTCATCTAAAGCTAATTGTCTCAAGGTCCTCAATGCAAGATATGGAGAAGTTTTGACCCCAAACGTAACTGTCGTGAGCTCATAAACACCGATTGAATCATTCGATGAAAATCGCCACAAAATGCGATGGAATGTTTGATCCTTCGAACTGATGTTTATCTGTCGATACATTTGACATATATCGGCGATCAATGCTACTCTAAATAATCGAAAATTCAAAAACATTTTCACGATATCTACCTGAAGCTTTGGACCAGTGAATAAGCAATCATTGAGAGACAATCCGGAAGGAACTGTCTTCAAACTCGCGTCAAATACAATGCGAATAGGAGTAGTTTTACTATCTTTTTTAAAAACGGCATGATGAGGTATGAAATAACCACCTGTCTGATCAGAAAAATCTCCTAAACTACCAACGAATCGCAAATGATCTCGATCCAAATAATCCCTTATCACGGCAGAATAATCCTTCCTCAAATCAGAACACCTATCAAGTCGATTCTCTAATGCATGAAATCTTTTGATTGACATATCAATAGAATTAGTCAGATTCTCTGGAGATATTTTAAAAGGTAAAGATACTGTATATCTGCCATCCTGGGGACTTCTCGAATAATTAGATACAAAATGATTTTCACATGCGATTTCATCAGGACTGAATTGGTGGACTTCAGGGACTTCTTCTAATTTGAAAAAGTTTCGAACAAGGGTTTCAATTTTATCCATATTACTTATGGCGCTAAAACATACAGAACTATCCAAATTTGAACTGTCCATTTTATAAGCAGTTCCACCCAAAATATATCCCAACGTCGTGTCCAACGCGGTCAATGAATCCGACGATTCTCCCATGACTTTATTTCCTCTTAAAATTGAATTAAAAAGGGTTACTCCGAGAATACCGTCAATTGCGCCAGACTGTGCAAATTTGGAATCTGCTAATGGAAGATCCCTTATATGCTCCAAATTTTTCATTGAAACATTGCTAGTTGGAAGCTTTATCATCAATTTATCAATGACTAAGGCATCCAACTGATACTTAAATTTCAAGTCGAAACGAGAACTAATTAATATATTTTGTACAAGACCCCTTATAGGATTTTGTGTGGTTCCAATTCCGATCACCGATGAATTCTTACTAACGAGTGGCAAATTTAAACGTTGACAACATTCAAACGTCAAAAAATTATCTTGACTACCACTGTCTAACAGAACGCGAATTATTTCCGTGTGGCGGTCCGAAAGGTGAATTAAAACTTCTGCCGTAGGTAGCAGAGTAGTCAATTTCCGAGCGAAAGGTTTTTGAACACTAGAACAAGCAATAGACTTTGCTTCTGCTTGCTGTATGCAACCTTCCGTTGAAGAAGATGAAGGCTGTGCATCTGACATGACAACCGAAGAATTACTTCGGTCAAAATGCAGTATTATGTCGACTGTTACAAACACTACAATTACTTTGAGATTTACATGCAGATATACGATGTCTAGGACTCAAACAATTCAGACATAAGGATTTTTCTTTCACCAATTTATAACGCTCTGTTGCTGGTATTGTTACAAATTTCGTACATTTATTAATCAGATGTGAATTCAGGCCACAAATTGGACATGGAAACGAACTTGATTTTCCCGAGGAAGTTGCTATGAAAGAATGAGTTTTAAATTTTGAAGATTTAGAATTCACTATTGAATTTGAACTACTATGACTTGGAGGCTTCGAAGTTCTATCTAATACTTTAGCCTGTAATTTGATGAAAGTGATTAATTTATCATAAGTAGGTATCTCTTTATCTTTCAGAGACATTTCAAATATTTTTTGAGTGTTTGAATCTAACTTAGAGAGCGCAATGGAAACCAACAGAAAATCTGCTAAATTTGGTAAAGAAAGTTGTTTCAAAGCACTGACTGAAATATCGAACCTTTCCAAAAAGCTATTCAGGTTATGTGCGGATTCAACAGTCATTGATTTGAAATCAAGAATCGACCTCAAATATGTCATGGCGAGTAATCTCTCGTCCTGATATCTGTCAACTAAAATATTCCAAATTGTTTCATAATTTGCGGCGGTAGGTGTTATACCAGAACACAACGTTAACGCTCGGCCGCTTAATTTGCTCATGAGATAATGGATTTTACAGGCATCACTCAACGAAGAATTATCATGGACGCAAGTTTTGAAATTTTGATAAAAGACAGGCCAGGTTTTAGGATCCCCTGTAAACTCAACTAAATCCATCTGTAGGTAGTAGTGTGCTAGATATATAGTTACCCTGGTAACGGGGATGTCATATAGAAAATAATAAAAAGTTGAATGAGTTTTGAAAAAGAATTCCTTGCCTCAATTTGAATTATTTTACGCATTAAAAGTGCAACTATAATTGGTGACCCCGATTTCGTTTTCGTTCACTATAAAACGGAGAGATGTCAGACGACGCCAGTTCTGAAAATGAAGTTCTTGAACCCAGCCAGGAATGCGGCGAGGATAAACAGCAAGAAAAAAAATACAAGAAAACCTATAAAAGCTCTACATCTAATCCGAAGGTGATACAGACGATTTCCCAAAGACAGCTTCCACCATTTTGGGATGACAAACCTGAATTATGGTTTTACCAAATTGAAGCTCAGTTCAGGAATGAAAAGATTAGAAATGCAAGTACGAAATTTGATAAATTGATTGGTGATCTAGATCGTAAATATATTGATACTATCATCGATATAATCAAAGATGAGAGTATTACGGATAAATATACTGCAGCAAAGAACCGGTTGTTGTCAATCTACGTGGAAAGTAGTGACAAACAAATAAGAAGATTGTTAACTGGAATAGAATTGGGTGATTCCCGTCCCAGTCAACTCTACCGAAAAATGAGTAGCCTAGCTGGATCAGATATTTCACAGAAGGTTCTGAAAACCCTTTGGATGGAGAAATTACCAGAGTCTATCAAAAGTGCTCTTGTTATTGTAGATGATGATAAGGACATTTCAAAATTACATAAATTAGCGGATAAAATAGCAGAAATGAAACCTGCATTCATGATAGAGCCAGAAGAGGTTTCATTAGCAACTCGACAGGATACGACACCTGGACCTGCTCAGGAAACCCAAACTGTGATCACGCGTAGTGGTAGATTAGTGAAATTTCCAAAACGTTTTGTTGAAAAAGTTCATGTGTTCTAGAACTGTTATTTTTATTGTTCGTGACAACTTGGTCACTAGAAAGGGGGTAGTGTAGGAGTAGTAGTGTGCTAGATATATAGTTACCCTGGTAACGGGGATGTCATATAGAAAATAATAAAAAGTTGAATGAGTTTTGAAAAAGAATTCCTTGCCTCAATTTGAATTATTTTACGCATTAAAAGTGCAACTATACCATCTTAGGTAGCCTGGGCTGTGATTGCGCTAAGTCTCCATTAGACACCCCACTCGAAGATGTCACACTATCAAGGTTTTTTGCGGCGGCCGTGATATGGCAGTATAAATTTTCAGCTGACTCTACTACTTGATAACTAGGTGAAAAATTCGGTATTATTTCCAGCGAAAGTAAATTTATGTCCTCTACCACGTCATTGAGTTGAGATCTACTACTTTCCAAAGAATTCAGACCGATTTTGAAATGTTCAACAACTTTTGGATTATTCAAATCCTTTATATAGTCATATAATTTCTGGAATCTCAGAAATATAGCTTGCTTCTTAGATTCCAAAACTTTCAATTTAAGTTCTTGTTTTTCCGACATAATGTCAAAAAACTAATAACAATAATTCCTATCAACAGATGTTTTATAAAACTAGAATTTATATTATTGCCAAAGAAAATGTCGGCTATTCGACTGTAGCTACTACTCTGAATGAATTTCTTGACTTGAATAAAAAATGAACTGAGTGTATACTCGGGCACAAATAAAAGAATCCGGCTCGATAAGGACCAAAATGTTTGAGCTTTGGCTCATTTAATGGTAAAATGAGTTCAACCAAAATGCTCCTTTGCTATTGTGAATATCTATATTATTTAGCAGACTGTATGAATGAATGAATATATTATTAGGCCCAAATATACACTCACCAATTCTTAGCAAAAGGTCTCGTAAAACAACTTTTGTGAATTCTTCAGTTTGCTTACGCTCCTTCTTTTGTGGACAACAGGAAGACTTTGAAGGATAGGTAATGGAAAATCGGATGGTTATATTAAGAATTCACTGCGACCTGACTGATGGAGAACAGATGATATCTCCTAGTCTTCCTCAATAATCCAATGATGCGATGTGACACCACACTTAATTATGTGAGTTCACGTAAACTAGTTACACTTTGCGGAAAAATCTAGATGCGGAAAAATCTATATGCGGTAATACTATCGAACTATAGAAAAACAAATCCAGCGAAGTCGAAACTAATACTGAATTACAATTAATTTCATTCAATGATACACATGAAGAAGTCATATGTTTTTACTTCGTGTGTTTTACTGCGTCGCCCGCGATATAAACCAAAATGTTCATAGGCGGCGCAAACACACGAAGAAAACATTTTCATAATTTTTATTTTTTGCTCTACGCTCACAGAAAATTTTTTTCTCGCTAGATCGATGCAAATGTCTCATAACCTGTTCCTTCAGCTCTAATTTGTTTTTTACGACTTTCGAGATATTCAGTTTTGAATGCAAAAGAATATTTTTGCACTCAACTGCCGATATCTCCGGAAAAACTGGTCGCCTAGCGAGCCGAAAGGCAATTTTTCCTCTACAGAAAATTTTCTAAAAAAATCTGTTTCGTTCAATTAAAAAGAATTTTTTTTCACCTGTCACATAAACGTGCAAAAAGAGCACAAAAATGTCATTTTGCCATTTTTTGGTTAATGGACTGTATCATCTTCAATATTGGGAGGAAAGCTCAGGTTTTAAAAAAATTTGGCAGTCTGATGTTACCCAAAGTCCCCCTCGAATCGGTAGATCGATGGGTTCAGCGGTTTTCTTGGACCGATTGATTGAACATTTGAAAAAATCAAGAGAACTAGTTTTTTTTCCTTAAACTTGACCTAATCTTTTTAAATCGTTTTTTTACCGAATGTGTCGAAAGGTTTTCAAGAAAAGTGTTTTTTGAAACGTGGTGACAGAAAACGGAAAAATTCTGTCGCTCAGAACTTCGATTTACGAGTTTCATGGGCAAGTTAGGGGTATCAACTTTCCATGATTTTTTTCTGAGGAAAATGAAGGTTGTCCATAGTGTCCAGTGATGGTGAGTCGGAAATGGTCCCTTGTTTTTTTTAATTAATTTTTTTTAATTCTTATTTTACTTCTTGAACAAAATTTAACGAAATTCTTCGAATGTTATTTTTTTTCCCAATTTCGGAAATTTTTGAAAATTAAAGGAAAAAGTTTTTCATGGTTCATTTCAAAAAATTTGAGTGAAAGGTCAAGAAATAGAGTAATTATTGATTGATTAAGAAAATTAGGTCAAGTTTAAGGAACAAAAACCTTGTTTCCTAAATTTTTTCAAAATTTCGATCAATCTGTTCAAGAAAACTGCTGAACCAATCGATCTACCGATTTAGGGAGGACTTCGAGGAACATCAGGCTGTAAAATTTATCCCAACTATCAACTATTCCTTTTTTGTTCTCCCGGGGTCTCGAGGTTCTAAACCTTTGTTGTTTTCACTGTTTTATATTCGGAACCGATAATTTTAGAGTGTCTTAAATTCACCTTTTTGTGAATCTTGTCCGTTAAATGCTATGATGACCGTTTTCGCCTGTATGTTTGTGATGGTTTCTTGGACGGGAAAACACTGAAGATGGCCTTTTAATTAGGCCGAAAGCGCTCGGTTTTCGACAAATAAAACAATTTCTCACCGAAGTACTCCAATTTATTAATTTAATTTAATCTCTTAGTGTGCACAACCACCCTCGTAAAATAGAGAATGATCTAGTAGAGTCTGACACCAACAGACTGGACTTCTGTCAATAACATAACCTAGAAATCCATGGAGGGACGAACGTCTCAAAAATAAATTCTCACAGTTGCAGGAATTATTTGTTTCTTCAGTTCCGAACATGAAAGAAACTGTCCAAGAGGACATTAACACAAGAGGAGAAATCTATCCTTGAAAAAAGAAATAATTTCTCCATTCGAACTGAACAATTTCCTGTAGAGAATATAATAGCCAATATTGAGGCAGCAATTCGGTCCTTACCTGAGGCTACGGCTGAAGAAGTGAGGACTGAAGCCTCAGTCCAGGAAGGCTAAATCTCCAAAAAATAATATAAATTTCAGGTAACACCAAGCTATGAAGAGTCTCAATGAGGATACATCTATTGTGATCCTTCCAGCTGACAAAGGAAACGCGACGGTAGTGATAGACACTTCTGACTATGATTCCAAAATGAGGGCGTTGTTGGACCCCTCAAACTACAGGAAACTTGAAAGAAATCCTACCTCGTCCAAGCTCAGACAAGCAGAGGCTCTTATAAAAGTTTCTTCTCTCGATGAAGAACTTAAAAAGAGGATTTGTAAGAGGGCTCCGCGTATATACGGACCGAAAATTCACAAGGATAATGTCCCATTGAGACCTATTGTTAGTACCATCGATTCACCAACATACGATTTCTATTTTGGAGGTTTTCGGAGCGTCCTGGATCGGGGAGCAGTTGAAGAGCTCGGCCTCTGCTGCTGTGCGCGTCGGAAAGCTAGTCCGTTAGACGATGGATGATCCCATTTTGAATTCACGTCGCACTGCATCTGAAAAGTTGTGGTACTGTTCCCTCGATCTCGAGTGAACTTAATTATCTGTGGCGATTAATAAATATCGGTGAGTACAAAGTTAATCAGACAACCATTATTTCGTTTTTGGTAATTCGTTTTGTTTCATATGAGTGAAGTACTTGAGTAGCACGCTTGGGTTTCGCCATTTTGAGAGTCGTGTGACTTTTTATCTGATTTCCTCAATTATCTGATGAATCAACTTTCCTTCTAGATTAGTTTATCTAAGTTATAATTGATTGATTGAATTTGAACATTTTGCAATTCCTTGATTCACTGATATTCAATTTCTCGATTTATCTGAGTGTTTCGTTGAATTGTTTCGTTGCAACAACTGGATTTACCATTACAATCTGATGTTTTTTGGGGTGGAGGGGAGATAACCTTTGAGGTTGGGGAGGGAGCTTCACATTTTGCAACACCATTCTTTCTGAAAGAAGTCGAAATTACAACGTCTTTCTGTAGATTTAAGAACTTCAGCTTTGGAAGAGCTGTGAGAAGTCGGAGATTCGTGATTCTAGTTGGGAAAGAACTGGAAATCTACTGCATCTCAACTCTGTAAGAAGTCGAGGGATAATCATTTCCCTTACTTGGCATTATTCAAATAAGATAAGTTAACTAACAACGAAGAACGCTTGTGAATGAAAAATCTAACGAATTGTTCATATTTATAGATATTCTTGTCCTCATATTTTGATGTTTTAACTTGTAAAATAGATATTGTAAATAACTAATGTCATCAGAATAAATCTCGACTATTCAAGTTTTGATTATCATTAGCCAGAGTAGAAGCATATTGTCTCATTTTGCCTCAAATAAATGTAAGGTGGTTTCATGTTCTGACTAGCTGGGGCATTTAGTGTTAAATCATAACTTTACACAATTGGAGACCAACGTAAGGCACAATTTTCTTTATGCACCAACGTGAAAGGGCCTGATTTTCTTTAACCTTACAGACTTGGCCAAAGTTTTAACGACTACGTTGAAACATTATGTGGGAAATACGGACACTTTCGCCAAGGACTCTACTCAGTTTGTAGAAAAGCTGCAAAAAATTCAGTTGGGACTATTAAAGATAAACTAAACCTCTCAGTTTTAGGCACCATCTACCCTCAAACCACTTAAATATTACCACCCCATAGAATAAGGTGTCTGTAAATGGGCGTGGTACAATGAATTTCTGTTTACGCCGAATTGGCTTGATGCTTGATCTCTCTAAGTACAGTTCAGTACTATGCGTTGTGCGAGATACAGATGTCGGCCATTTTAGTGTTCAATTTATCTTTCATCTAACATTAAATACATTCTAATAAACTGTTGTCTTTATATCTAAATTCACCTGATCAACCATCTCAGGGACCAAATGACCGACTCGTTAGTTTTGTTGTTGTGTCTTTGTTCACACTAGTTCCCATCAGGGAATCGCTCACCTACGTGTCTGAGTTATTCCCGAATGGCATAACAAAGCTCTTCGAACTTTGCCTATCATCCAGCTATTTTCAGTGTAAAGGCAATTTCTATGAGCAAATAGGCGGTTGCGCCTCTAAGTCCTGCAATTGCAAATTTCTTCATGGAAACATTCGCAATTGAAGCGGCAACAAAGAAACCATCCACATGGCTACGTTATGTGGATGATACTTTTGTCGTCATGGACTTGAAGAATTGGATGCTTTTCTATCCCATCTTAACAGTAGCCACCCAAATATTCAATTGATTATGGAAATTGAAAAGAACCCTTTCTAGATGTCTTGGATACTAGAAAGCCTAATGGGAAGCTAGGACACAGGGTTTATAGAAAACCAACCCACACTGACAGGTATCTACACAAGTAGTCCAATCATCACACTCAACAGAGTGTGACATAGAACTATTAAATATAGAATTTGAGCCTTGTGATAAAAAGTATGAATCCTCCGAACTAGCGCCGCTGGCGCTATGCGCATGCGTCCAAAGATTATAGAGTATAAAGATGGGAAACGCCCTTATATCTGTGGTACTAAAATCCAACTACGATTTTTGGCTAGTTTATTACTTGTGACACATAGATGACGCTGAAAACATTATTCAGTACAGAAAACTATTTTTGAATGGGCGCGAAATTCGAACCACATTTCTTATAAATTTTCATTAAATTAAATACTTTGTCGAACTTTTAAAAAAATATCCTGATCGACAAAGCAAAAGCAGGGCTCCGCTTTTTGATCAGGATGATCTTTTCTTCTGCATATTGCTTTGAATCAAATGAAATACGCTTCTGGATTCTTATAGTTTTATTTGAAATGATTGTGTAATATCAATTACAATACAATAATTATGAAATTGAGTACATTTCAAAAATTTATTCACATATTAGAGAATTATCATAACAATTTCAAGAACTAATTGTGAGTGAACTCTCGATAAATCGAACATCGATAAGTCAAACAGTTGTTCTGGACCCGATTCATACATATCTTACCCAGTGTATTTTAACCTCAATGAGTCTAGAGGGTGTAGTAGATGAGTCGAACAGGTCGAACTGCTGGAAGGGTCGCCAAGAGAACCACCACCTCTATAAGTCGTTCTTCTGACCACCATTGCCTCTATGAGTGGAACTTTTTGATCTAATGAATGAGACCAAAGAAAATTCGGTTGGCAAACAAATTATCCAGAACAATATATTTTTACCCCGAAACCTCTATCCATTTGACAACACTGAAAATAAAAAGCAATGAACAAGACAATTACATGATAGGAGTTTCAAAACTTACATTTCTATTCTCTTTGGTAATGAAAAGAATGCACATTCAAGATTATTATTTTTGCAATTAATCACCATGCATTTCGAATGTCGGCCAGTTTTTAACACAAAATTTATAACAGAAAAACACACGAACCAAGATTATGGAGTGAGCCAGTTGGTACACTTGTAGATTTCGAATTATTTCAGTAGAAAATACGCGAGAAAATACAATCATCGTTCAGCAAAAATATTTATTCAAGTATTTCTTTCAAAATTGACAACAGCCTACTAATAATCTTTATATAATCTATGTCAAATGGACCCTAATTAAATATTTTAACCATAGATCGATTACTTTTGAAAAACAGATGTCGCTGACATCACTGTAGTCGCTTCGTTTCCCATCTTCATACTCTATAATCTTTGCATGCGTCGTGAACTTTTGTGGCGATGAGAAAGGCCTGTCATTGTGTTACCATGGTTACTATATGTGGCATAATACCATGCATAATTCCAAAGATTATAGAGTTAGAAAGATAGGAAACGCCCTTACATCTGTGGTACTAAAATCCGACTACGATTTTTTGGCTAGTTTCTTACTTTTGACACCTAGATGGTGCTGAAAACATAATTCAGTACAAAAAACTATTTTAATAGGCGCGAAATTCAAATTATACTTTCCATAAATTTCCAGTCAATTGAGTATTCTTTGTCGAGCTTTTAAAGAAACATCCTGATCGATAAAACAAAAGCGGGGCTTCCAATAATTATGAAATTGAGAACATTTCAAAAATTTGTTTACATATTAGAGAATTATTATAACAATTTCAAGAACTTATTCAAAGAGTGAACTCTCGATAAATAGAACATCGATAAATCAAACAGTTGTTCTGGGCTCGATTCATACATATCTTACCCAGTGTATTTTAACCTCAATGAGTCTAGAGGGTCTAGTAGATGAGTAGAACTGCTGGAAGGGTCGTCAAGAGAACCACCACCTCTATAAGTCGTTCTTCTGACCACCATTGCCGCTATGAGTTGAACTTCTTGATCTAATGAATGAGACCCAAAAAAATTCGGTTCGCAAACAAATTATCCAAAACTTAGTCAGCACCCCAGAGGTAAAGTGTGTTAAGTCACAATATCAAAATAAGACAAAAAAGAGATTTTTCAGTTCGATTATTGTTTCAAAGAATGTTTCCTGCCATTATTTGGGGACTTGATATAACTAGGGAGTAAAAAATGTGTTCCACTAGCTAGAATTTACTAATGTGAATCCAATGTTGTAGTTAGTTCGTGTCTGAAAAAATGTGACTTAACACACTTTACCTCTGAGGTGCTGATATATTTTTGCCCCGGAACCTCTATCCATTTGACAAGACTGAAAATAAAAAGCAATGAACAAGACAGTTACATGATACGAGTTTCAAAACTTACATTTCCATTCTCTTCGGTTATGAAAAGAATGCACATTCCAGATCATTACTTTCTATTATTTCTGCAATTTGTCACCATGCATTTTGAATGTCGGCCAGTTTATAACACAAATTTTATTACAGAAAAACACACAAACCAAGATTATGAAGTGAGCTAGATGCTACTCTTGTAGATTTCGAGTTATTTCAGTGGAAAATACGTGAGATAATACAATCATCATTCAGCAAAAATATGTATTCAAGTATTTCTTCGAAAAATGACAACAGCCTACTAATAATCTCTATATAATCTATGCCTAATGGACCCTAATTAATTACTTTTGAAAACAGATGTCGCTGACATCACTGTAGTCGCTTCGTTTCCCATCTTTATACTCTATAATCTTTGCATAATTCAAATCATAGATAAATACTAATATAGATGGAAAAGTCCGTAGAAATTTTGGAACCGTGTTTACAGTGACATCTATCGGCCTGGAAGGAAGTACAAATCGTTCCGGATATCATTGAATAGCCGAAAATTGGCATTTGATAGATCAAGATTGGTTGCGCCATAGATCTATTGGGAAACCAATCCAGATCTATCAAATTTCCTGAGATTCATTGGGATTGGAAATGATTCGTACTTCCTTCCAGTCCGATAGATGTCGCTGTAAACACACTTTCATTACAGTGACTTTATTCAAATAAAGTCACTGTAACTTTCATATCTTGAGAGAGTTTCTAATATATGGAAAAGCAATCAACCCTCCGTTACAACCATTTTTGAATCGCTTGAGAGTGTTTAGATCCTACATTAGCATATATATCATATGGTAATGGAGTCTTGATCTTGTCCTTCAAATGTGCTTGGTTGGAAAAAAACAGACTTCTGCTATTTTTCTCTAGGGTCATCTATTAACTATTGTCAAATACAGATATTAAGGGCCAGTTTCATAATCAGTTTTAAAGTCCCTTTAATTTTAAAGCTCCTTTAAGTTCAATATTTCGGTTTCATAACACATTTAACTTTCTTAAAGCCACTTTATATTTAAAGGCCCAAATTCGGGACTTTAGCAGCTAAAGTATCCTTAAGCCCTGAATTCCTAACCTCTCGTGTTCAAACTGTCAACTCATTTGAGGTTAGTTATGTTGTGTTTTATTTCGAAATTCAAAATCGACTTTCACAAGTGGAATGAGAATACGAAAATGAGAGTATGGAAACGTATAGATTTCCAATTTCGAAATGAGACTACAATTAGACACCATACGGCTCATGGTAAACATGCAGTTCACACAAGTGATTTCAATGACATGTTTCCTATCAATAATTTTGAAAAGGAATTAGGTGATAATTAAAATTTTTTTGCTGATTCAGTCAATGGGAAACATGTTAAAATTCAATCATAACAGGTCATTTTGCTATTTACTTTCCTACGTTCCAGAAATTAGAATTCCAAGACTGAAATGCCATAAACCTATTTGGTCGAATAACTTTCTGAATTCGAACTTCAGCTACAAGGAAATCTGGAAATCCGATCTAATATCTGATCCATCGAATAAAGTTCCTGGTTTTAACCTTCCCAGGAGAATATGGTCCCTTCTTAATCGAATAAGAACAGGTCATGGTCGTACCAACAGCATGCTTTTCAAGTGGAATTCAGTTGATAGTCCTAATTGTGAATCAGAGGAAACAGTTGAACACCTAATTAATAATTGTTCGATTTATAAATTCCAAGATGGTATTAGAGCCCTACACAATATATCGAACTCATTTTTGCAATGGGTTGAAAATTAGATCAATTTGATTTAGTATAAACCGATTTCAAGCGAATAACCTGGTCCTCATTGGTAATTACCAACTAGGACCAACTGCATTCAAGCGACTTCGGTCATTGTAGGTTATAATCATTTTACAAGGAATATCCCTGAAGACTATAACTGTAGATAACCGCAGGCAGGAACGTAGATAACCGCGGTCATTACTGGTTATTCGCTTGAAATCGGTTTTAATTTGAATTCTCTCACTGTTCGGTCTTTTTTTCTTTTCAGGTTGGAGTTTATGTTTGAAAATCCTTCCTCCGAAGAGCCCTTCCGATAGTCGTGATGTCCTTCTATACAGAATATTCAGATACAACAATTTTATTTTATTGTTTTCATGGGGAGACAGGTTTTTTCAGCTGAGGTTTTTTCCCCTGGCTCTATAGTATCGTATGATACTAGTGATGATAGTATTGTATGATACTATAGTATCATACGAAGAATGTTATGGTATATATTTTGCTATATTAAGCTGATGCAATTGGTGAAAATAAATGCTTATTCAAAGATTATGTTTATTCAATTTTTTTTCCTATTTCGATTTCTAAATCTAATGATGTTAATCTGAGGCAATGCTCCCTTTTGTCAGCCACAATCATCGATTCCATTTTTTTTTTGGAATATTCAGTTTGGGATTGGTATTTTCCCCCAAATTTCTAGTTGTATATTTCAAATTTGAACCTGAACGTCATATCCACATGACATGAAAATAACATAACCTCCTTCAATTTTAAGATGGCTGTGGTTAAATACAACTGCAACTGTCCATTTTAGGTCAAATGAAACGATTTCAGTTATGCCAACATACAACATTTCACCTAAAGTCGCCTTTATGTAAAGTCCCATTTAATTTCATTATGAAATCGGGTGGACTTTTAAAGTCGGCTTTAACTAAAGCTGACTAAAATTTTACTAAAGTGACTTTAAGGTTTATTATGAAACTGGCCCTAATTGTTTCCAGGTTAAAAGATGGCGCCAAAATACGGTTCCGGCCATTACTAGGCCAGTTTCCTATCTATATAAGTATATGGTCAAAGATTATAGAGTATGAAGATGGAAACGAAGCGACTACAGTGATGTTAGCGACATCTGTTTTTCAAAAGTAATCGGGTTATGGTTAAAATATTTAATTAGGGTCCATTTGGCATAGATTATATAGAGATTATTAGTAGGCTGTTGTCAATTTTGAAAGAAATACTTGAATAAATATTTCTGCTGAATGATGATTGTATTTTCTCGCGTATTTTCCACTGAAATAACTCGAAATCTACAAGAGTAGCACCGTGTTAAAAACTGGCCGACTTTCGAAATGCATGGTGATTCATTGCAGAAATAATAGAAAGAATAATCTTGAATGTGCATTCTTTTCATTACCAAAGAGAATGGAAATGTAAGTTTTGTAACTCGTATAATGTAACTGTCTTGTTCATTGCTTTTTATTTTCAGTGTTGTCAAATGGATAGATGTTTCGGGCCAAAATATATTGTTCTGGATAATTTGTTTGCGAACCGAATTTTCTTCGGTCGTTAGATCAAAAAGTTCCACTCATAGAGGTAATGGTGGTCAGAAGAACGAATTATAGAGGTGGTGGTTCTCTTGACGACCCTTCCAGCAGTTCGACTCATCTACTAGACCCTCTAGACTCACTGAGGTTAAAATACACTGAGTAAGATATGTATGAATCAGGCCCTGAACAACTGTTTGATTTATCGATGTTCGATTTATCGAGAGTTCACTGTACGAATAGGTTCTTAAAATTGTATAATAATTCTCTAATATGTGAACAAATTTTTTGAAATGTTCTCAATTTTATGATTATTGTATTGTTGTTGATTTTACCCAATCATTTCAAATAAAAATATAAAGAATCCGAAACGTATTTCATTTGATTCAAAACAATGTGTAGCTGGAAAATATAATCCTGATCAAAAAACGGAGCTCTGCTTATGTTTTGTCGATCAGGATGTTTCTCTAAAAGCTCGACAAAGAATACTCAATTGAATGGAAATTTATGAAAAGTATAATTCGAATTTCGCGCCTATCAAAACAGTTTTCTGTACTGAATTATATTTTCAGCGCCATCTAGGTGTCGAAAGTAAGAAACTAGCCAAAAATCGTAGTCGGATTTTAGTAAGATGTAAGATGTAAGGGCGTTTCCTATCTTTCTAACTCTATAATCTTTGTATATGGTATTAATCTAGGATTCAAATAACAGTTTTTCCTCAGTTGAATTATTTCTTATTGCTGACACAAGGTATTGAACTGGATAAGTTTATTTTGGTTTTGATCTAGTTCATTGCGGTATTTAAATTCTATTTGAGATCACCGAGTCACCAAGTAAGTAAAAGAAATTGAATTAGTAATATTCTTGACGAATTCCTGAAAGTTTTGATTTCACTTTGTTTCTATATATCTTTCAGAAAATGGGTAATACAATACTTACAAAAACGATGTGATTCTTCATTGGTAAGTTAGCGCTTACTGAATTCCTTTAAACTGATTCAATAATTTTTCCAGATTTCCTAAAGATTCCACTGATGGTGAATGAAAGAAGTTCAATAGAATATCTCATTCCCAATCTGTGTGACAGAAGCCCCCTGTCAGGATGCAGAAAGGGACTTAGGCTCAGCAATTATGCTGTGTGCCCAATATCAAGTGATTTGTAAAAAGTATGCTCTTCTTTATTATGTTCTTGCCGGGCCCTGTGTCCTGGGCCTGGGGCAACAGGAGTCTTGGATATAACCAATCACAGGATCACGTGTTCAACACATAAACCATAATTAATCCAGACGATCACTATAACTTTTACAATTTTAACGAAAAGAATGCACTTTAAAACGAATATCAACTTATATTTAAGAGTAGTTGCGATGAAGAAGTAATTTTTTGAGTTCCAAATCAGGACGTGGGGAAATGTAGTCATCCCACCGTGACAACCATTTTGGAACTGTCCAAATTACTCGTTATTTACCTTCATAACTTAACTTAAAATAGACGTACCTAAATGAAAACCACTGTCAATTCCAAATTTCCCCTACTTTCGTTGAAATCCTACTCCGTGACATTTCCGTTTATTCGCTCATGCGCCAACTCAAAAACTTGGCCAAATGATCAGAACTACCAAAGACATTCAGCAGAAAGAGCGCTAGCAAAACTTTTTGCGCTACTGATAGGTACCGGTAGCAGAAATCTGTTGACATCGGGCGCATTCAGCAGAAAGAGCGGTAGCAAACTGTCACAACTGTCAGTCACACAACACGTTACCGAAAAGGATCGCAAGCCAAGTACGCTACTAAAAATGGCGACCGCTACCCAACATGTTACATAGGTAGCTCAACGTTCAGCAGAAGATCATAGAAATTCGGTAACAGTTCCGTGACTGTTTTCTGTGCTGAATGCGCCCAAAGTCGATCCACTCTCTCAACCCGGTATTTACAGAATACCTTGAGACTACGGCAAAGTCTACATTGGTAAAACGAAGCGAAGTATCAATACGAGAATTAAGGAGCATGAACGATGCTGTCGACTCAATCAGACAGAGAAATCCGCACTAGCGGACGGAACATGCTCTAACAGATGGACACAATATTGTTTTCTCAAAGGCAGAGGCTAATTCGAACATCAAAAGTTTCTATCCTAGGATGAACATGGAAGGCATTGAGATATACAAACATAAAAAAAACATGAACTCCTTTGGCACATAGCGCATGGTTGCCGGTGTTGAATAAAACCAAATTCAAGCCAATACGAAGTGGGAGCGATGAACGAATCAACCTTCTCCCGCCAATGATCAGGGATTCCACGGAGCCAACGGAACAAATCTAGCATCACTTTGGAAATTCAGCGGCGAGTTAAAACCTTCGACCAAGAATCCTCTGAAGATGCCTACCGCAGTTGTAGGTGAAATAATTCCTAATAGAGCCCGGAAGACTCCCTTAATGTCAGTGAGTAGATATGCCATATCGTTCCCTACAATATTTGTGTGGCTTGGAACCAACAATAATTTCATTGAAAACTCGTTTGGAGACTAAATTCGTTGGAGTTGTCCAAAGTCAATTTTGACAGGCCTAGCGAAGCGTATTAAATCAAAGTAGTATGAACATAGTATGTGAAAAACAGGGAAGACTGAGGGAGGAATGGTAATTTTCGGAGTCAGAAAGCCATGAGAGGCCCTCAACCACTGGTGGAGGAAGCCCAGAGGACCGCCAAGGATTGAGTGCAGATGGTTTTCTTAGAATTAGATTTTACTAGATTCTCGACTGGCGAGATATGTTTAATTTATAGTCATAGCCTATCTATAGCCTGCGAAATCTAAGAGGAAGTTCACTGGTTTCAGCGAGTGTAATAATAGGAATAGGAGTTGGCTTCAAGTAACCCATGGCGACCCGTACGAGTGCAGCGTATTGAACTCGTTCCAAGTTCAACATGAGTGTCTTGGAGCTATCTTTTATATAATTAGGTTTTTACAGAACTCTCTGATGGATGTATTCTTCTTTTCTTTTATTTTTTGGCTACTGCTCTTGTCCTTTTGGCATTTATGTAGTTGTGTAGTTGTCTGTTGTAGGGTTAAGTCGAAAATACCCGTAGGCCTCTGACCTATCTTTTATGCATGCCACTAGCTCCTCATCTCACCAGGAGACTTGGTACTCGTATTCAGGATGTACTCTGGAGTGGTTTTTGAGCGGTATGTATTAGTCAGCCCCTGACACATTATTCCTTTTATATCATCAAGATTTTGAAATTGAATATTTCTGGCGGTAAAACTTGACGCGCGACCATATGAACATTTTATATTATAGTCATATAATATACAAATATTCAAATGGTCGCGTTCATATCAACATTTGTATATTATATGATTACTCTGCCTTTTTAGTCGCGCTGTTTTGTAGATCGCGCATACACTTGCGATTATCTGAACTTAGCCTAGATCCATTGAACCACAGAAATTCTCATTGAATGAATATTTCCACTTGAAAAGTTTGTCATATTCTCTTGTCACTGAAATATTTCATGAATAGATAAGAAATATGTTCAGGAAGAAATATTTACGATTATTCCCACGCACATTCTCTTCGAAAAGAGTTATTGCACCGTACAATAGTAAGTGCACCAAGATACTTAGAGATACAGCCCTTGATGGCAAGAAGTTGGATTTCGTTCGAAGATACAGTAGCACAAACAGTATATGCTTGAATGAATTGACCGATTTCTCATGCAATAATCCCGACATGCATTTGTTATTGCTAGAAGCAGGACAAATTTGAAAACAACTGTAATGGCAATAGGTACGTTATCTTTTCTAGCCTCCATTTAGATTTCATCTCAATATAATCAAATTATATTTATACAGAATTTACTTGCGATATAGTTTGAGGCTTTCACGACCGGATATACTGGTATAAAAAGAGTCTTTCGGGCTTATTTGCTGTGGTCCATAAGGTGAAATTATTTCTAATGGACTACGGCCAATAAGCCCGGAAGACTCTTTTTTCACTTGAGAGAGTTTCAAATTTAATATGAGAAGTAGTAGGAATTAAAACAACTACTTCTAGAATTCGTTTTTCTGGGAAAGGTGCTCTAGTAAACCGGCCTCTACTAGGTATTAGTCGTCCACAAATGGCTTATCATATTATTTTGAAATCTTCTATATTTCCGGTATTCTTTTTTTAACATACATATTCTGTATTCCCTTATTCTGTGGCAAATTCCTTCATTCTGCCGCATCTTGTAGAACAAAATCCTGTGAAAATAGCTCAGTTCGCACAGTTTTAATCGATATATCATTTGATGTTAGCTTCCTGTCGCGGATGAATTTATAGCATACGTTAAAAATACCCCGGATGCGAAAATCTCGACCAATCATGAAACAGCACTGTGTCCCACGTAATTCCACTCCATGTCAACCGATCGGCAGTTGACGTGTTGAAAATGGAAACATAAACATAACCTGTATTCGATACAGTGAAGTGACAGCGGCGGTAATCAAAGCAAAACATTTTGCTTTGAGTTTTTAAATTTGATTCGTTGGTAGCTTTTGATATTTTATAGCCAATTTAGAGAACTGTGGGATGCTGAAAGGTTTATATGAATTGAGTGTTAAAATATAGATACGTTTATTATATCTTGTGTATCTATTCCTAAAGAATGATTTATGTAACGTTTAACATTACTAGAAATATGGATTCTATTGAAAAATGTATATCATTGAAGAGTGTCTTGGTTTCTGTCGACAGAAGAACGTAAAATCTTCTCCAAGACCCCTGGAATTCAAATTTAAGAATTAAAAACGAAACTAAATTATTAAGAGCAAATGAAATCGATTGAAATATTGATCAATCACTTTTGAAATGAAAAGCTATAAGGCGGATATACTAAGTAAAAAACTAAAATTAGTACATAACCTTTATGATTAATATTCTTTGTTACGTTCAATATCTTCTCTTTGCTGTTAAAACACATGCTAGTGTTTACCTTTGAGTAGATTTCAAACATGCAGACTTTTTAATAAAACTGAAGAACCAAAATCCAATTCTTCCTCATCAAGATGAGGATCGAGGATCAATATCTGGAACTATCAAAATAAGAAACATTTGAATATTACACCAAGCACTGATACAAAAGCAAACATACATTCATTCCATGGACAACCTTTTTCTGTTACTATCAGAAGTATTATTGCATTGCGAGTTATAAGCTTCGCTGATTATTTTTACAATATTACGAATGATACTCTCTTCCAATGATCCAAGTTGAAATCTTGCTTGTTCTTATATAATCTATAATCAACTATTAATATACTGTACACATAAATCATCACTAGGCCTTACACCAAGTTCTGTAGTAGATTCAATTGGATCATTTGAAATGTGACTGGATTCACTTATCATACTCTGAACATCCATTTCAAAATCAGCCCTACTTGTTGATGGTAGACATATATGAAAGGTTATTGCTTTCATCATCATCTGAAGTTTTTACAGTGGTAGCAACCATGTCATCATCATGTCTCCTTTTCTTTATATTAAATTTTCTTATTATATAAGCAAGATATGCTCTTTTAAGCACATTAATTCTCTCTAGCTTATTGGTTGTTATTGTTCTGGAATCTTCCAAAATCCTCTCTTTTGTCACTCCAGCAGCCAATTTACTAGCAATTATCTCTTGCTGGTCCTTCGTCAATTGTTTAGATCGACGTAGATTGTCATGTCCAACATGAGTCTCCACAAATTTAACCTCCACAGCTGGAATATTTAAATATTTATATATAATATATGTATTATATCACTCGATGGGGTTTATAACTGATTAATCACAATATATACCTGTACTAGAAATCTTTTCTCGAATTCTTGAAGGGCAATAACCAGCTATTTTGATACTACCCCAGCTTTCATACTGGGTTTGGTAGACTGGCTAATGAATCCTAAAAATAAGACAGGTAGCTGATACATGATTTTTGATTAAATGATTGTATAATGGTGAATAACGAATTGGTACAAACCTGTATAATTACTACGATTGCATTCATAATAAACTACCAGTCCATCTGAGGCAGTGACGGCTCGTCAGGGTAGGCAGGGTCGGCCGGGCCGACCCAAAAAATAATTATAAAATTCAATTCATTCAAACTTATTCTGAATGACCGATTCCGATATTCAAATTCCCTCAATAGGTATATATTTCCACTTAGAACAGGAAAATATACCTAACTTCGATTTAACGCGACTTGCATAGTCGATTCTCTCATCTTTCAATTATACTACGCTGGAAGCTGGAACTACCCCGGTGCGGCCTGCCGTACTAGGCACGCTATGTTACAGATAGATACGACGAAAGCAGAACGGAACAACCTCGATATTCGGTAGCAATATATATAGACAAGGTCGGCCCAGTCTCTACGGCCGTGCTTGCCTCCCTGCTAGAGCGTCAATCGGGCGATATTCTTTATGTTTATTCCAAATTTCAAATGAAAGACTAATTGAAATATATTATATCTATTTCAGAAAAGAGGGTTGTTATACCGTTTGAGGGTACTTTATTGATTCATGAAAATATAATTTATTCCTAACTCTCAATAAATAACACCCCGATTTCAAAAGTTCTGAAATAAATGCGGATTCATGCCAGGCTCGGCCAGCCGCATTACCTATCCCTGAGTCCAGAGTGTGGAATTAGACTTGCATCGTAGAGTGAAATCGGGTGAGTCGGGTGTATTTAAAACTGAGAAGGTGTAGTGTGTTTTCTTTGGCAATCAAATTACGAATTTATTAGATTGTTGAATTAAACTCAAATGAGTGATGGCGAATGTAAGGGAAGTATTATCAAATAGCGGCGACTTGGTAAGTTTTTTACTAGAGAACAAGTTTCTCGCATTTTCATACGACGAAAAAAAATTCGTGAAGGAGTTACCAATTCCTAGACCTTCTATGTCAAATTTGGTTCAGCGTACAACGAGTCATAATCGCGCCTTTTCAAAAACTATTTATGAAAAATTCATTTGGTTAACCGGTAGCGAAACTCGAAATGAACTTTTCTGTTGGTACTGCCTTCTATTTTCTGATCAAAAGAGCCCTTTCTGTTCGACTGGATACGATAACTTGAAGAACATTCATCGCGCTTCGGGTAAACATGAAATGTCCAAAGAGTATATTCATTCGTCTCTAAAATTTAAGTTGTTTGGAAAACAAAATATTTTGAATAGCTTGGACAGTGCACATCGCGAATTCATAAAGAGTTTCAACGATAAGGTTTGGGAAAATCGTAAAATGATGAAGCATTTGTTACATATGATCATTTTCTTATCGACAAATTTAGAGTAAACGATGAAAGTGTTGATTCCGACAATCAGGGGAACTTCAAGGAGCTCGCTAAATCCGCCGCGACCTTAGACGAAGATTTCAAAAAGTTTATTGATTCTTCCGTGTCCTCCGTATTTTGTGGTTTGTCAAAAACAATACAATACGATTTAATTGATTCGGTGACCAAAATTTTGCATCGTGCTTTTCTTGGGAAATAGACGAAACAACAGATATAAGATGTTTTTCTCAGATGTCCGTTATTTTCCGCTTCGTTCGTGACGGTAAAATATCGGAACGGTTTTGGGGTTTCTTCGACGTCAATAAAGGTCGAACCGCAAATGATATTTTCAATACCTTGTTGGATAATTTCAATCATTTTAATATTGCGACTAAATTGGTAGGACAAACCTATGACGGCGCGGCTGTGATGGCCGGAGAAATTAATGGTTTACAATCGCGAATAAAAACAATTGCTCCTCGAGCACTTTTCACGCACTGTTATGCACATAAATTAAATTTAGTTTTGCAAGACTCTACGAAGAAAATCAATGAATGTCGCGTGTTTTTTCGAATCTTTCCGGATTGTCATCTTTTTTCACTAAATCTCCTAAACGTACTAATATTTTAGACGAAATTTGTAGGAAAAGATTACCCTCTAGCTCGGAAACTCGTTGGAATTTCAAAACTCGCGCTGTAAAAACGATATTTGATAAGCGGGAAAATTTAATTGAAGTTTTTGATTATATTAATGAGAATCTGGACGAATGGGATGATATTTCGATACGTGAAGCTATCGGTCTGAAGAAAATTTCGTTGATCGATAATTATAAAAATTTATTCGATAAAGATCAACTGAAACGGGAATAACAGATTTTGTACTCGGACAAAGCTATCTTCGGCAATTCAAATACGTTGAATGGTGTGACGGAATTCATTTTCGCGAATAATATTGTTTCCGATGTTCCTGATTTATATAAGTTGTTTTGTATGATTTTGTCCCTTCCACCAACATCCGCGTCCGTAGAAAGTTTTTCAGCGCTCAAAAGAATGAAATCTTTTAGTAGAAACACGATTTCGCAAAACCGTTTAAATAACCTCGCACTACTGTCAATCGAAAGAGGTTTAGTTAAACAGCTAGCAAGGGGAATATTTTTTTTGATAAAATCATTGACGACTTCGCGATTAATTGATTTAATTTATAAAATGAATGAAGGATACCTGCACAATATTTTTTTGTTGTCTGTTATTTATTTGATAAATTTTGTATACCTATATCGTCGGCGACACCGCAAAACCAAGTAACTGCAAAAACTGAAATTTTCAGGAGGCACTAAAAACTTAATAGTTGTGGATTGATGAATTCGACTGAATACGTTATAATTATCCAATCACTTGGATGATTAAATTATCCAAGTGATTGGATACTTATAACGTATTCAGTCGAATTCATCAATCCACAACTATTAAGTTTTTCGTGCCTCCTGAAAATTTCAGTTTTTGCAGTTACTTGGTTTTGCGGTGTCGCCGACGATATAAATTTGTTTTGTTTCTTATATCCTTTACTTTTATTTTATATTCATATATTTATGAGGACTGTTTTCCATATCTTGTAATATCTATTGAATGTTGATAATCGAATATTTTATCATTTCTTTTTTTCCCAGAGTTTATTTTTATTTTCATTTTTATTCATTTGAGAATTTTTTTTATTGGTTTTTTATATCCAATACTTCCATTTTATATTTATTTCTTCATAATCAATGTTTTCCTTTGTTTGTTACATATTTTAATAACTTTTCAATGTTGATTATTGCATCTTTTATCATTTCTGTTTTTTTCCGAGAGTTTATTTTCATTTTCAGTTTTCATTTGGGTTATAATAGGGCAATTATAGGCGAGGTTTCCCAATAAAATCAAAAAACCATATTCATATTAATATGAATCTGGCCGACCCACACCTGAAGAGCACGAGCCGTCACTGATCTGAGGTTTTTCTATACCTTCGTTTCACATAATCTACATTTCTGTTATCAATTGCTCGCCAAGTCTCAAATTCCTCCTTATTTTTGAAAGTGTTGTCTTTATACTCAGAGAATGAATTTGCTGTAAATGATTAATCAGCATATCATGAGACTCAAGAGGATTTTTTTCCTCTTCAGGGCAAATGGGGCATTTTAGATGAAGTGTGTGTTTAGAAGCACCAGGTTCTTCTTTATGGACACATCTCAAATGACGATATTTCGCCGAAACAGAGGAGTATTTCTTTCCACAAATTTGACAAATCAGTTTATCGCTGGAAATGTATAGTTTATATACAAAGCTGATATATTTCATCAATGAATACTCACTTTTCTCCTTCCATGTTCATCAATCTATTTCTTGAAAGTTCGCAAATACAAATGTGTAGTTATAATTGCTTTAGATTAGGCAGAGCAATGAAAATTGCTGGGTTTTGAAGAATTTCAATATCAATCTCAAAATATTCAGTACATTGAATAGAAACAACGAAAAACAGTTACGAATTCTTAGGAATACGACTGAGAGAAAAGACAATGGGCGCATTCAGCAGAAAGAGCGCTAACAAAACTGTTTGCGCTACTGATAGGTACCGGTAGCGGAATCTGTTGACATCGGGCCCATTCAGCAGAAAGAGCGGTAGCAAACTGTCACAACTGTCAGTCACACAACACGTTACCGAAAAGGAGCGCAAGCCAAGTACGCTACTAAAAATGGCGACCGCTACCCAACATGTTACATAGGTAGCTCAACGTTCAGCAGAAGATCATAGAAATTCGGTAACAGTTCCGTGACTGTTTTCTCTGCTGAATGCGCCCAAAGTCGATCCACTCTCTCAACCCGGTATTTACAGAATACCTTGAGACTACGGCAAAGTCTACATTGGTAAAAACGAAGCGAAGTATCAATACGAGAATTAAGGAGCATGAACGATGCTGTCGACTCAATCAGATAGAGAAATCCGCACTAGCGGACGGAACATGCTCTAACAGATGGACACAATATTGTTTTCTCAAAGGCAGAGGCTAATTCGAACATCATCGTTCAGCAGAAGATCATAGAAATTCGGTAACAGTTCCGTAACTGTGTTGACATTGCATGCCTCATCTCGGATTGGTCGAAATAATTTCGCATCCGGGTATTTTTAACGTATGCTTGAATTTATAATCTGTAGAATTCGTGATAGAGAACAGTTCTGCCTTTTTTTCAAGGAGATAATCACCAAAGGATATTTAAGAAAATATTTAATTTATTTCAATGAGAATTCAGTGAATTAGAAAAAATTATGTATGATGTATGATACTCGTACAGAAGTGTCATTTCTAACACTGGTTCATTAAAAAACTAGTGGAAGTATATCAATGGCCTCCGCATTTGTTTTCATAAATACCTAATTATTCCTCAAAGTCCAACCTTACTTCGATTCTTGCGGAGTGGAAATAGTACTTCAGCTATGAATTCAAATAAAGGAAATCTTCACAAACACATTATTTGAGGGTGAGTTTAAATTGATTCGTGAATGACATGCACTTTTGCTGATTGAATATACTCACAAATATCTCGATGACAAACAAAAAATAGTGAAAGAAACTCCTCAAGTACGAAATCCTAGCACAAGAAGTAAGACAGGTATGTAGATAGATATGTGTAGATATCGTACCTTTGATCATCTCTGGAGTTGGCATCATTCATAATCATGGGCGACCGCAGAATTTTTTCTCAGGCCAAATGATGATTTGATGAGGCGCAGGCGACATCCGTATTGGGATTTGCTCAAAAACAAGAAGGGAATCAAAATCTCAGGGGGGGCCACGGCCCTACCTGCCCCCCCCTCCCCTGCGGGCGCCCATGTTCATAATAATAATAATAAATACATGTACCTAGAGGACAGGTCAGATGAACAGAAAAAAATTACAAAAATAACTTAATATAGAGTACAAGTGAATCACGAAAATAACACGGAAACAGTATAGTAACAGTTCTCAACTGATTTAGCCCTTATTATCTTTTCGAATTCCTTGATTCTGACACTGAGTTGCAGGAACGTCCATTAAAATTTAATGCCGCCTTAATTCTCCCTTAAACGGAATATCCATAGACGGTAGCCATGGATACTCCGTTTAATGGAGAATTGAGGCAGCATTGAATTTAATGGACGTTCCTGCAACTCAGGGTAAGAGACTTAATACATTCAGGTGGGTGGTTGAAAATTTTGATACACTGATAGGGATAGGTATGTTGCTGAATATTCAAATTTAGTAGTATTGTGTTTGGGTATATGAAATAATTCCCCATTTTTTGTAGAATATTCATGAAAGGTCGAGAGTTTAGTGAATATTTTCATTATCTGTATACAGGGTGAGTCGGGAGGAACGGACCAAACTTCAGGTGTGTATTCTATAGCTTGAAATAATATAAAAAAACTCATATGTTGTTATCCGATTCTCATTTGTTCTCAAACTACAGAGTCATTATAAAAAACAACATTTTCTATATTAAAATAGTTTCATTTATAGCATTATTTTAATAAATGCACGAAAATCCCGCCATTAACCTCGAAACACATTCATCTGCGAAGGTGTCTCGATGCTTTTTTGATTGATTCGTGATTTTCTTTAAAAAGAAATGCCGTATTTCTAATGCGTCGAATTAGAGCATCCCGAGTGTCAACTTTAACTTTGTATACCTCGTTCTTGAAGTAGCCCCACAAACAATAGTTCAATGGTGTGAGGTTTGGAGATCTTGGAGGCCAACTAATACGACCACAGCGACCAATCCATAGTCCGAGAAACTCTTGATCTGAATATTGGTTGACCTTATTTAAATATTCTAATTACCCTATAGTTTGAAAACAAATGAGAATCGGATAACAACATATGAGTTTTTTGGAATTATTTCGACCTGCAGAATACACACCTGAAGTTTGGTCCGTTCCTCCCGACTCACCCTGTATATACAAAAATGAATTGCTGTGCGTTAGGTACGCTAAAACTTGAAAACGTCTGGACCAATTTGGCTACTTTTGGTCTTGATTTATTCGTGGAATTCCAGGGAAGGTTTAAAATGTGAGAAAATATAAAAATGCAAGGTATTTCATATGGTTTTTCCTTAGAAATAGAGGTGATCGATTAACATTGATTTTCGATGTTTTGATGTTATCAATTAATCTTAATATATAAAACTCAGACGGCCATATTGTTGGTTACACCATTTATAACTCAAGATTGGATGAATTGTTTTTTATGAAAGTTTTTTTGTTGGATTCTTCTATGGCGGGGTTAACATAATATGGAAAAAAATAGGAAATAATATTCTTTCTTGCCAATAACGCTTATAGATGTCGCTCCGGTTGAAGGCGTTTTCGTGAAAGTATTATTGTTGATATTAATTCGGTGAACCACATTTTCTAATATAATACTAACGCATCTGAGTCCATGTGATACTACACTTATCTTTTTTTCCGAACACTACGGAAAATTTTATGACGAAATGTTTTGAACAAATCATCATTTGTCATCAATTACTGTGTATTTTGAGTTGCCTAAAAGTCTTGATTGTGCTGTTAAAATGGCAAGGTCAAATTGCCATTATTGTCTCTACCTCCTGAATCATTGCATTCTCTGTTCCGTGGAAAAACATCCGAATCAAGACATTTTCTATCGAACACACAAAAATACAATGGGTGTTTCCAAATGACATTTGGAGCAGATACAAGTCAAGAACGTGGATTCAATCCAACATTCAAGGTAAGAATATGATATTCATATTAATTATTTCAAATCACTTATTTTGTCTTCCCTTTCTGCTATTTAGATCCAAGGCCAAATTCACCATAGAATTGGATCAATACAACCACTTGAAGATACACAACAGAAATTTCTCCAAATTAAGGTACTTCATAAGCAATATGGATGATCAACTTGATCAACGTCAATCAATTAATGCGAATGTGAGAAGAATAATTCTTCTAGATTTGCAGCAACTAATTGATGAATATCATGCATTGGTTCGATTGTTCAAAACTGCCAAGTGACGATCTCAAGGTTGTGATTAGAGCAGATAAACGACCTGTTGGACCACATGAACGCCAATTCAACGCCCCTACAATAGACGAAGTGGCAATTGTGATTGTAGGTGAAAACTTGGAAACGAGTGATATTGTTCTTACATCTTCTATATATGAATCACACCGTTCATACGATGCACTACAATACCCGCTAATAGTTCGGATAGGTGATGATGGATATCACTTCAATATCAAGATGATAAATCCATTGAATGGTGAGTACCTATATTAAAATTTAAAATATCTACTCAATAAAAATTTGATTTTAGGCCAAGAAACCACCAAGAAAGTTAGCTGGATGAATTATTATTCATTTCGTTTAATGGTTCGTCAAAATGCTGATAACTATTTGCTGAGATTTCGTGGATGTTGCAGCAGTATTGTGTGGATATGTATTGTGGAATTGGAACAGAGCACCTCACTTTTATCAGACTGAATCAATCTAAACTACATTCACAGGAATATATTCATTTACGAGATGCAATCGCTACCGAAGGAAATGCAGCCAATGTACATAGGTAGAATGACAATTTTACCAGCAACGTATATTGGCTGCCCGCGTCATATGCATGAATATGCACAAGATGCAATGACATACGTTCGAAACTATGGTCGTCCTGATTTATTCATTACATTTACCTGCAATCCAAAATGGGATGAAATCACTCAACTGCTTCTTCCCGGACAAACATAAGTTGATCGACATGACATCACTGCACTAGTATTCAATCAAAAAGTGAAGTCACTAATGAATTTTATTACCAAACATCATGTCTTCGGGGATACTCGATACTGGATGTATTCAATTGAATGGCAAAAACGAGGCCTGCCACATGCAAACATTCTCATCTGGTTAGTAGAAAGAATTCGACCAGAACAGATAGTTGCACATTGCACAATACTCAAAGGAAAATATGAAGGTGAGGAAGTTCTTATTCCCAGAATTCCGATTATCCCAACAGATATGCCATTTGAATTTAAGAGAATTCAATTTCCAATTCGTCTAGCGTTTGCTATAACAATTAACAAATCCCAAGGCCAGTTCTTGAGTGTGTGTGGCATGAATCTAGAAAATAGTTGTTTTTCTCATGGCCAGTTGTATGTTGCGTGTTCAAGAGTCGGCAAACCTTCTGCTCTTATTATTCTTGCACCCGGGAAAAAAAGGTACTACAATGAGACATTTTTGAATAATAATGAGGTACTGGTTGAATAAAGTGAAGTCTTTTCATGTAAATAACAATGTACATACCTACCTATTTCAGTGTAATTAAATTTTTGTATATTTTGTACTTTAACTTTGCCTAATATACCTCCTACTTGACAAAATACCAATGTTTTGTTGATACAACTTTATGTATCTCTGAGGCGAAACAAAGTTCGTCGGGCCAGCTAGTAATAAATAATAATAAATAATTAACTAATAATTTCAAGGTATGACTCCTTTTTGCAGCTGATCTTTTGTGATAGATACTCTCTCGGATACACTGGTGAATCTACTGGATATGTCGTGCTGGAGGCAAAATAAAATTGCCACAATTGGTTCCACTACCAGATCTCTTACGTTATTTAGTTTCTGGGATAGGAAATGATTCCAAACACTTTTTGGCCAACATTCAAAAATATAACAGCTGCTTTCAGATGACATAGTTTGGCGCAACACATATTGTACAGGATAATTTCAAGCCCACTTTCAAGGTATTAAACCGTAATAGTTTATTAAAATATCAAATTTCATACTAAAACCAGCTGACCAGGCAGACTTTAAACTGCCTCAATTGATAAATAAAAGAGCAGATTATTTGTATTCAGATTGATGAATATTATGTTTTGTCACAAATTTAATGTCACTATCAGGGAAGACCACCGAAGTAAAGAAAGTTCTCGCGCACGTAGAGGTAACCGTCACTCACAAAGATAGTAACATTGCTTCAAATATGGAAGTTTTTTGTGTAATTTTGTCCCTGAGATGTATGGGATACTGATGAGGTCAAACAAGGCCGAAACCGGTATATCTCTCATCTCAGTGATAAAATCTAATATCATTTCTCCAACCTCATGATAAAAGATCTCTGAGCCTGGGAATTGAAAATGGTATTCATTTCGATGATTACTATTTTGAATTCATCTATGTTTCAAAAATTTTCTCGATGTGGCCTCCGTAAAGGCAAAGTAATGTTTTTTTTCTCAAACACTTGGCTTCACATTCGCAAAAAGAATTGGGCTTTTTCCATCACTTTGAGAAACTAGCAAGCGGGCCCTGAATAGAGCCACTGCTAAAATCTCATTCAGTGAAAGAGGAAGTACAGATTTCTTTTTATCATTTGATTGGAGATGTGAAACAAAGAAAACTGCACAAACCCTCGTGACACCTTTGTCATGAAATTCTGAATGCCATAACTATTCAAGTTATTATGTCTTATTGTTGTTTTACCTGTGCCAAGTGCCAGTGCCAACTACGTTAAAATTTTTTCATTAGAAATACAACTGGATAAGCGCGATTGGGTAATACGACAAGAATTTGAGGAAGGATTGATAAAATCATAGTATGAGAGCATATTTATAGATGAGGTAGTAGATCATTTCGTTGAACAGATGAATGACAGAATTCTTCTGGTCAATAACAAATTCTAACCTTTATAACTCGATTTATAATTAATATTCTTTTACAAGCCTCAAGAACATATCCGTCATTATACGCTCCACGCTGATTATTATTGGGAAACTGAAAACTGAATATTTACGATTTTTTGATCAAGAGCAATGTAATATAGGTCGAAAAAAAAATACAAAAATCTTCTTGTGGTGTACTATAACAATGGTTTTTTTTTAAACTGAAGATATGAACAAATGAACACATGATTTGATGAGGATTTGTTTTGTATTCGAAAATTCAAATCATAAATAGGTAATAAAATTGTTTACAATGATATTTTTTCTGATGCGCCTGCCTCACCATCTCGTGATGTCACGATCCGCCACTGGTTTGTGGTGGCTTGTACACAAAGGTGATAGTGCAGTTATTCAGTTCTACTGTTGATATCTCGATTTCATTTTCTTAGTAAGTAAGTAAAGGACCCCGCACACTTACTTAGGAGAAGCGGGTCCAGTGAATTTTCCCCATTTTTACATATTATATTTATATCAACCTTAAGAACAATTTATCAGATTTTCACGAAGGTCCTACATCCGGTTTGTTCTAAAGGGCGTTCCTTAATTGCAGCGACGGAAAATTGAATCTTTAAATTTTGATGATAATTCTTCTATTTTTCAGAATTTCCTCATGATGCCTTGGGGTCTGAATAACAAAATATCACAGATATCCAAACATCGCCCACCACGTTAAGTTTCGTTATATAGGCTGTTCCATGAAGCTGTATAAGTAACTGAATGCAACTTTGTGAGTGACTTTGGGACCACCCTGAGTTTTTCAAAATATGATACCATGATGTATGTCCACTTCTGTAGGAAGTTTCATTAATGTATAAAAAACAGTTGCAAAATTATTCAGGTTTAAATTCGGATATCATACAATTTTTCTTTAAACCTTATCTGTAGTTGAGATTACAGTCAATTATTAGAATTACCTGTAGTTGAAGTAACCCAATTAACGAGATTGTGCATTAATTGTTCGAAAGAGATAACTGAAGAAATCGACCAGTTAAATTAAATACTTTGCGTCAAACTCCAAGTCATGCGTGCTTCATTTGCAATGAAGACGGTGGTGATCTATGCAGGTTAACACTGAAGTGCAGAGTGAAAATTTTCATAGCACATGACATATATTAGTGAGAATGCTAGAATTTGCAGACACCACATGAATGAGGATCTTTTTATACATCGCCCTCACTTTGTTGGTTTACGATACACCAAGAAATACGTTAGAATGAACGGAATTCAAATCTCTACATTTCTACAAAAAATGCGCGAATGCCATGGAGAAGCCCTTAAATGGAGGTATCATGACGAGAAGGATTTTACTGATGAAGAATTCAAAGCCTTTGGTCCAATTACAAAAGACGAATTTCTTGATTCTGTTAGACAGTGTTAGACAGATTCTGTTTAGACAGTGTTTGCCAGTTCCCGAAGATGAAACTAAATCAAGGCACATTTCTAAGAAAGATCTTCTCACTTTTCTATGCAAAATAAAACAAGGATTTTCAGATGATTTCTTAAGGCCTATTTTTAATTATAAGAGTCGACAGTCTGTTAGCCTAGCAGTAGCAGATGTGAGAAAATCCTTAGTAGCCACATTTGTTCCTAATAATCTTGGATTTGGGGCCATCAGCAGAGAAACTTTTATTAACGAGCATGTAACCGAGTTTGCAAATAGTCTTTACAATCCTAATTCCGCTGAACCAAAAGTAATTGCTTATATTGACGGTACATACAGTTATATTCAAAAAAGTAGCAACTTTCAAGTACCCCTATAGGACCCACAAAGGGAGGCATTTAATGAAACCTGCCTTAATTGTGGCTCCAGATGCTTACATTTTAGCTGTTCAGGATCCCTATTTTGCAGATGGAAAAAACAACGATGCTGCTATGTTACGGAACGAATTTATGCAGGATATAGAAGGTATTAGAGGATGGTTTGAAGATAATGATATTCTGATTGTTGACCGGGGTTATCGAGACGCTTTGCCTTTATTAGAGGAATTGGGAATTGCACACAGAATGCCACCATTGATACAAAGGGGTGCCAACAGCTGTCCACCGAAGAAGCAAATGAGTCGAGATTAATTACAAAAACACGATGGATAGTTGAATCGCGTAATGGACATATAAAGACCATCTCCAAGTTTTTCGCTAATGTTGTTTCGCTTATACATGCCAACCACTTGAGTGATTTCTATAAAATTGCGGCTGCGATGATCAACAGGTGTTATAAATCCATAAGAATTGACGCCAATGCTAAAATTGCTGAACTTTATTCAGAAAGATCTAGAAGAGTCAATTTGCTGCATCAATTTTCAGAAGAAGGGCACTTTCTACAACGTAGGGGAAGGTGGATAACCTTGAGCCATGAACACGCGCCGACTGGAGTATATCAGCTGAAACTATCCCCCTCTTACATACAAAATGTGAGAAATGAAGAACATGAAATCAATTTAGAAATTGATGAAACTGACCATGACAATAATTAATTAAGATTCCGGATTTACTCTAGATTCAGAAATGCTACAAAGTATCAGTTATGGCTCCGGTACGCGGAAGACCCTAATGAACCAATAACAGGTTATTATTGTACGTGTAAAGCTGGAGCCAGAACCCTGGGGACATGTTCTCATAAAACCAGCGTACTCTGGTTTCTTGGATACGCACGGCATATGGGAAATATTAAGTACCCCTCTACTCAACTCTTGAATTCTATCTTCAATGCAGGAGTGATTATTCCATGACTTTTTTTAGTAACTGTCCTAGAATATATAGTGGTCTAACAAATATAAAGCTATAATCTTCAGTCTTTCAGCTGTTAAATATTTCAATTGTTAATCAGTCATGTTAATAACCCTATTATAAGATTGGAGTTAATAGATATTATATTTTGTGCTAATACATTTTTATGTAAATTGTTGATAATTATTATTTCAAGTAATGGTATATTGAACTAAAACTAGAATTATTTGGCAACAATCTTTAGATTATTCATACACGAGTGAAAATTTTCACAAAGGTCGATATACTTTTATGGTATAATATTTAAAAAAAAATATGCATCCTTAGAGTGCTCGAAGATACAACAACCTGGAATGATAATACTGTTTTTCTATATCATAAACAGATAAAAACCTTTGGACCGACCGTCAATACCTATCATGATAATTATACTGAATGAAAACCTATATTCCTTGACAGCAATCTCAACTACAGATAAGGTTTAAAGAAAAATTGTATGATATCCGAATTTAAACCTGAATAATTTTGCAACTGTTCTTTGTACATTAATGAAACTTCCTACAGAAATGGACATACATCATGGTATCATATTTTGAAAAACTCAGGGTGGTCCCAAAGTCACTCACAAAGTTACATTCAGTTATTTATACAGCTTTATGGAACAGCCTGTATAACGAAACTTAACGTGGTGGGCGATGTTTGGATATCTGTGATATCTTGTTATTCAGACCCCAAGGCATCATGAGGAAATTCTGAAAAATAGAAGAATTATCATCAAAATTTAAAGATTCAATTTTCCGTCGCTGCAATTTTGGAACGCCCTTTAGAACAAACCGGATGTAAGATCTTCGTGAAAATCTGATATATTGTTCTTAAGGTTGATATAAATATAATATGTAAAAATGGGGAAAATTCACTGGACCCGCTTTTCCTAAGTAAGTGTGCGGGGTCCTTTATTGATCCCACGATTGTTTGATACAATATAGGATAAGTCAAAAAAGAAAAGCTACATTAATACAATGTACGAGCATGTCTGGTTTAATGAAAAACGCACTTCCATAGAATCTATGTGGCCTTTCGGCAGCAAGTTGCATTCCTCGGATTCTGGGTCTTTTTTGATTCCCATCTCTATGGGTCTCCTGTATACATATGACATCACAATTGTATTGTTGGCAAAGGGCTTAAAGTAGTTTTTCCTTACATGCGGATATACCCTCAATGTTAACAGAGGTTATAGTCATTTTTGGACCTGAAGAGGTCCTCTTTGTTAAGTCCACTTAGTCCACTTTTTTTTTCGTGGGTGCTTCTGGAGTGAAAGGATGAGCCATCCGAAGCTGTTGCCCAGAGGAAGCCCGAATGCATAATCACACACTCTTCAAGGAAGCTCCTTTCATGTTCCCCGGTTATAGTTATGAAAAGTTGCTATCTGTAGAACAGATTTATTCCTAGTCCTTAGTTTCACACATGCGGAACACCGGTGCCCGCACCAACAAGTTAGTACTATGTGTTGCCAGATGAAGAACGGGAGCAGACCTAGACGCTTTCCTTGACGTGTCGGTGTGACCCATGAGCAGCCTTACGGAGAATCTAGCACATTGGTATTCATATCCTGTGGCTAACGACCAGTGGCGCCTAATGGTCATTCAAACCGAGCAGACAAAAACTTTTAGGAGCTTCGGATTCAACTCTTGCCAGTAAATAAATTAAATTTTTTTCGATATACATAATAAGAAGTGGGATATCCTGATATTAATTTTCAATGAAATGAAAATTCTGATTATATTTCATTGTCCAGCAATAACCAGCGTGTAGTCGAGCGTCCGAGAGTCCGAAGTCGAACCGAAGGAATAAAGTATGAGCATGGCAGGGGAGTCCAGCGTTCTACGGCATTCAAAAAGCTGGGATATTCTCTAGTAGGTCGGCTGAATTCACATTGGTCTCATTCACCGGACGAAGATTCCGCTACCGCTACCTAGTATAAATTGAAAGCGCTCCCAAAAATGCCCACTGCTCCAGGACGTGTTGAGTTTACAGCGCATCTGCCACTGGACGATTCCTTAACAGTTGCAGAACTACCACTTCCGGTGAATGCGACCATTGTCTCCTAGTTCGGAAGTCCGTGAATATACCAACAGGTTACGCTATCAGCGAAAACAAACGGGAAAACAACCTCCCTTAATGCACGTACGGTGAAATATTATAGCGCAAAGTCGCCACCGTAGTTAGATGAGTACATCTAGCGGTAGTAACCGCTTCGCCAATTAGCGAAAGCGAAGTCAGTACGGTGAAGATTCCATACAGCTCTGCTCTTGGCATCGACAGCGTAAAATTCGCCACGTGGAGTAAGGTTCCGCCGGCCCATAGGGCCTTTCTTCACATCCTAGTATTGTATCTGGGATCCTTTCCATCCAAACTCTTGTCGAGCAGGACAATATTTGTTCCTTAGAAGTCGGAAAGCTCTGCTGCCGGTGATTTCAGACCAATCAGCATTGCCTCGGTCATAGTCCGGCAATTACATAAAATATTGGCGAGGCGTATTGTAGCTACAAGAATCATTGATGAGAGGCAGAAGTGTCTGGAGGATGACTGCACTGAAAATATCTCGGTGTTGGACTCAACCCAACATCACGCTAGAGTGCCATCGGGAAAAGGAAGGAAGACCAATGTTCTCACCCGGGCACAGTTCCAACTACAGCTGGGCGACCCCATACGCCAACTAGGCCCTATGGAAGAGTGGCGTTATTTGGGAGTCAATATAATATACAGGGTGTACCAAGTTCGACGGCCTATTAGGCGTTTCTGGAGAACTAGATTCATTTGAAATCTGAAAATTGGGATTATGATATTGTTTGACATTATCTACCGAGCTAAAATATTCTTGGAGCCTGACCACTTTCAGTTATACAGGGAGCAAAAAAAATTTTTCAAAATTTTTGTTTTCTCTTTTTTTGTTTTCTAATTTGACAGAGTATGCAATTCTAAATACATTCGTACTCAAATCGTTGCATTCGTCGAAATACTTTCCAAAATATCGAGAAAAACCTGAAGAAAAAGAGAGAAAAGAGTATTCGGTATTATGTTTGTTATTCCTAATCTAGATACCTTAAGCACAAACCGTTTTCACATATTTGAAGTCGAAGACTGTGGAAATATTGTACATTTCAGAAATTTGAAAAACTCATCACAGGGTGTTCCAAATGTTGGGTCAAGATTGGCCCATAACTTTCGTTTTTCAAATTAGAACCCTATTTTTTTATGATTGCGTTGGATTGTACAAAGAAAAATGATGATAATGTTCTAACATGTTAATGCTCCCAAAATTGATAATTCTTGGGTTATTTAGGATTTTCGGAATTTATGTCGTACGTAGCGTCAAATTCATTAAATCTGTTTCATATCAACTATGACCTTGGTCATAGAAGATGAATTATTCTCACTAGTGACACACCTTTTTTTTTAATTCAGTGATCGTTGTTGTTATGAAACAGATTTTATGGATATGACGCAACGTACGACATGGAATCAGAAAATACTAAATAACTCAAGAATTATTAATTTTAGAAGTATCAACGTGATAGAACATTATCATCATTCTCCTTCGCAGAATCCAAAGCAATCATAAAAAAGGGTTTTAATTTGAAAAACGAAAGTTATGGGCCAATCTTGATCCCAATTTTTGACCGAACATTTGGAACACCCTGTGACGAGTTTTTCAAAATTCTAAATATGTAAAATATTTCCACTGTCTTCGACTACAAAAACGTACTTTTTGTAGTAGAAAGGGTTGAAGCGCTATGCGTCCGTAACCTACATCTTAAGTTGTCCCCCTCGAAACAGAAATCGACCTGTCCGAGCATTTCTATCGAAAAAATTTATTTCGTCTGTAATCTCGTCTGTTTCGTTTTCAAATGGCCACCCTGTATTTCGAGAACTAATGCATAAAATGAAAAAACAATTACTGTGCTGAAATCAGTATAAAAATACCTTTCAAATGAGGTATCACTCACCCCATCTTCCCTATTCAAAAATTAGGGGTGAGGGTTGTAGTAGCAAGGGTTGAAGCGCTATGCGTCCGTAACCTACATCTTAAGTTGTCCCCCTCGAAACAGAAATCGACCTGTCCGAGCATTTCTATCGAAAAAATTTATTTCGTCTGTTTCGTTTTCAAATGGCAACCCTGTATTTCGAGAACTAATGCATAAAATGAAAAAACAATTACTGTGCTGAAATCAGTATAAAAATACCTTTCAAATGAGGTATCACTCACCCCATCTTCCCTATTCAAAAATTAGGGGTGAGGGTTGTAGTAGCAAGGGTTGAAGCGCTATGCGTCCGTAACCTACATCTTAAGTTGTCCCCCTCGAAACAGAAATCGACCTGTCCGAGCATTTCTATCGAAAAAATTTATTTCGTCTGTAATCTCGTCTGTTTCGTTTTCAAATGGCCACCCTGTATATGTAATAATACGTCCATTGTGAGTCAAGCATTTGACTCAAAACGCACGGCTTCTTTCTGTTGATCCGTGGACGTATCCTCAAGTCCTCCACCAACTACCAAAAATAAGAATAAAAAATATATAAATGCTACTGTCACACAACGCTTGCGCATAACGCAACTCGTATATGTGAGTGAGATGAAAGTATGCAATCGGTCCCTGTCTATAGTCTATACTTCAACTTATAGGGATTAGCAATATAGGAGTGTTATATATATGAATCAAATATCCCCTAGACCATCGATATTCATGCATACGCATTGAATAACCAAACTATCCAATCTTTTGATTTCGATACGGTCCAACAATGTTTCTCAGGCATGTAACATGTAACCGATTCCTAATGACTTCATTCTCAAGAAAAAAAATTCCTTGCCTTTACAGAGGCCGCACCGAGAACATTTTTGAAACATAGATGAATTCAAAATAGTAATCATCGAAATGAATACCATTTTCAATTCCCAGGCTCAGAGATCTTTTATCATGAGGTTGGAGAAATTATATTAGATTTAGTCACTGAGATGAGAGATATACCGGTTCCGGCTTTGTTTGGCCTCATTAGTATCCCTTAGACCTCAGGGAAAAAATCTTTATAAAAAACTTCGATATTTGAAGCAATTATTTGTGAAGTACTGAATAAAATATTACAAACATAGGAAAATTCGTAAGTGGAAGTGACGGAAGCCCAACAAGTGAGAAACATAGCTTACAAAAAATTCATATATACGCAAAAAAAAAGGATTGGCTAGATTATAAGAAAAAAAGAAATAGAGTTACGAATATTATAAGACAAGAGAAGAAAAGATATTATAAGGAAAGAATAGATCACTCGAAACACAATAGCAAACAAATGTGGAGAACAATTAAACATATAGTGGGCTGTAATAAAACAAAAATTGATGTAGAAAAAATTTATTTTGAAGGTTATACAGGAAACGTGGAGGAAAATTTCAATAAATATTATGTTGATAGTATCAGAGATATTGCTGAAAGTATAGAATACAAACAATTCCTGATTGATCAAGAAATCAACCAACTTCGGAAGATTGTGTTTTCACTAAAAAACAGAGGTAGTGCCGATGATTGCTTGAATGTAAAACTGTTAAAAGATTTGTTTGATGTCATAGGGTATCCACTGTTGAACCTGGTAAATTTGGTGATTTCTAATAGCCCGTTTCCAAAGGACCTCAAGATCGGTGTCATTGTTCCCATTGCAAAAGTGCTATCTCCAAGGCGTCCTGAAGACTGCAGACCGATTAATCTTTTGCCAATAACTGAGAAGATCATTGAAATTGTCATCAGGATTCAGCTTCACAATCATATTGAAAAAAATAATTTGCTATATGTAGGACAGTCTGGTTTTCGAAAAAATTATTCTTGCGGGAGTGCCGTCCAACTGGTAACTCTGAAGTGGCGAAAAGAAATAAATAGTGGAGGAATTGTTGTCAGTGTATTTATAGATCTGAAAAGGGCATTTGAAACAATAGATCGTAATATACTCATAAGCAAATTGGAAAAGTATGGCAATAAATCGGGAGCACTAAATCTGATAAAAGATTATTTAAATAAAAGATACCAAAGGACCAAAATAAATAATGTCATCTCTGGTGAGATATCGGTTGACAGTGGTGTTCCGCAGGGGAGTGTTCTGGGACCCCTTTTATTCCTTATTTATGTTAATGATTTACAGGATGTGGCTGGTCGAAAGTATGACATAATAATAGAAAAACTGAATTCAGAACTTACAATATTATATGATTGGTTGTGTGCAAATAAGTTGAAATTAAATTTTGATAAAACTAAGTTCTTGGTTCTGGGATCGAAATCAAATTGTAATGAGTTCAGGAGTTGCAACTACAATGTTTTTATAAATGGTATTTTAATTGAACTTGTCAATGAAGTGAAGTATTTAGGCGTCATATTAGATCAGCAATTAACTTTTTGTAATTTTTCAAATTATTTATGTAAGAAATTGGGAAAGAAAATAGGATTTTTTGGTAGAATTTCATATAATCTCTCCATGTGGGCTCGACTCTTGGTGTACAATTGTATAGTTCAACCCCATTTTTTCTATTGTAGTTCTTTGTTGTTAAATTGTACAAAGGAACATATACGGAGATTGCAGGTCCTTCAGAACAGATGCATGAGGATAATTTTGGGATGTGATAGATACACTCCCATGCTGGACGCTTTGAAATGGCTGTCGATAGAGGAGTACATTAAAAAAGCAAATTTGTCCCTCATTTACAAAATGGTCAATGGAGGTGTTCCATCTTACCTCACCGAGATGCTGACGACAAGGTATCAAATGCATTACCTATCATTAAGAACGAAGGACAATTTTAATGTCGACTTCACAAATAAGAGTTTTCTGATGGGTTCTTTGCTGTATGACGGTGTTTTAATGTACAATGCACTCCCTGATGAAATAAAAAGGTCGACAAGTATTCGCGGTTTTGACAAAAGTGTGAATATCTCAGGAATAAAAGATAGGTAAACTTTGTAATATGAATAGTATAGTATATTGTATAATTTTCATGTATTCGAATAGCTGTATGCTAAATAAAGTTTATATTATTATTATTATATAAGTAGTGACATCCAATCGCGTCAAAATGAAGTTTCACTTCTCCACTCAAATGCTAAAAAAGAAATCTGTACTTCCTCTTTCACTGAATGAGATTTTAGCAGTGGCTCTATTCAGGGCCCGCTTGCTAGTTTCTCGAAGTGATGAAAAAAGCTAAATTTTTTTTGCGACTGTGAAGCCAAGTGTTTTTAAGAAGAAGAAAAATTCTTTGCCTTTACGGAGGCCACACCGAGAACATTTTTGAAACATAGATGAATTCATATGCGTATTATACGTATCTATATTTTTTCCTAGAAGTCAGTGGCGTAGTTAAAAAATGTTTCAGAGCACTTCTACGTAAAATATATCCATACTAGTCCATACTTTAATATTATAATTGTGAATGTCCGTGTGTTTGTGTGTTTGTTTGTCTCCCTATATAACGAAGAAATACGAAAAAATATCGATTTTTCATGAAAAATTCCGGTACTTTCTGGCTTTTATTGGCGACGCTGCGTAAACTACAAGAGACAGAGAAACATGGTCAAAGACAATTTTGTAGTGCTCGAAAAGTTCTATAAAAAAGTCCGCGACGGTTTATGTCTAACTCCCGAGGACAACCCACGATAGCCATTTTCAACATTTTCAAGTCAATCCAAAATAATGGTTAATTTGAAGAGAGCTTTTGACTGGCATGGAATAAATCAATATAAAAATGAATGTGACTGTTATCTGCGGCATTTATTCCTGATGAAAAATGCTTTCTATAGTATAGTTCTCTAATGGATACTTTGAAAGTTACAGTGGATTGAACGAGTGTGAATTTGAGCAAGATATTATCGAATTCACTCGACATGTATGTATACACGTGCTATCTTTCCTCCGATACGAGGTTATGAATGTGGGGTTGCGGACCTATCAGTACCATTTTAAATTGAAATATAACGCGAGCGGAGCCGCGGGTATGAGCTTGTATTATAATATATATTTTACGTAGAAGTCAGTGGCGTAGTTAAAAATTGTTTCAGAGCACTGCTCTTGAGACTTGGTATTTGTCATATGGAACACCCTGTATATTTCGAATGAAAATGAAAATGCTCATAAACAATTTTCATTTCTGTTTCATCTTATACAGTGTCTGAGAAAAAATGGATTCTCAAAAAAATGAAGAATTTTGTTTCGCTCTGTTTTTCAGAAACAAACATAGTTGGAATATTTCTGTTTGTGGATTTGAAAGTTTTTCAAAAAAATAATAGCTGAGATCTAGTCTGAACCAATTGGGGTTACAGTGTACATGCTAATGAAAAACCTTGAAATCCATCGAATTTGAATTGTCATTTTTGTTCGTAAAAATGCAAACCCTATCTTCAATCCCTTCGGAAGACACGTACAACCCCCAATTTTTCAAATGGGAAGTATAAGTTTGTGATCGTTTGAAAGATCACGTCAATCTCTATTCAGAAATGTTATCATTTTCATGTTAGTTGCAAAAATCAAAATAAAAAAAATAATATAATTTTCTGAATGCAGGTGTTTCAGTATACATCGTCGAAATAGGATCTGGTGGAATGTATCTATTGACAGGACAACAGTTGATCATAATACCGTCGCATTATCGATTTCAAATAGAGGAAGGAAAAACCATTGCTGCGCATGTAGCATTCAACAGGGAATACGTTATGGTGGAAGATATAAAAACAGATAGAAGATTTCCGAAAGGGACTGGATTTCATAGTGAGTAAAATTGATCAAATTATTTTTTTCGTGGTTTTTACTACTGAGATTTTATTCGCTAAGACTGACACAAATTCACAATTAATTACACATGACTGTTATCGCAGATTATACATGCGATACCAATTATTCTAAAAATCTGATGCACCGGTGTATATTTTTGAATAGACCTCTACTGAACTCTTCCATCAGAATGATTTTCTCTTTTTTGTTTTTCTTCTTGAAGAAAATACCCTAATTTTGTATGTGAGATCACCTAATTCTCCATCTGGTCTCGCTTTTATATTCAGATCCTGAATTTGTTTATGGTCGGTAAACACTATGAATGATCTTCCTCTCAACCAGTGTTGCCAATAAAGTACCCTTGCTTCTTCGACTGCTAGGGTTCCCAGATAAATAGCTTTTTTCCTCTTTTGTGCCTCACTCAACTTTCTTGAGAAATAAAAAATTGGTTTTTCTTTCTGAGCCTGATCTCATATCCCAAATATAAAACTGAATCCAAAGCAAATTTACATTTTGTGAGTTTCAGTCTGGACCCTCCCTTATTTATTGGTTGGAATAGTTTTTCTAAGTGAATCATGTGTTGCTCAAAAGTCTCAGAAAACACTAAAATATCATCTATATAATTTCGTGTGAAATCGGATAGTCCATGTTTTCTAATTATATTTCCTAATATATAATATATATAATATATATTTCCTAATATATATTCCAGGTGAAGTTTTCAAACCTGACATGACAAGACGGTCAGTGTGACGAACCCGGTTTTTTTCTATCTTCAATTCGAAGAGGTATTGACGAAAAGGCAGAGTTAATATCCAATTTCGTGAAAAATTTACAATTCCTAGTTTTTACCAGAATATCTTTGATTTTCGGAAAAGGTTTTGGTTCAGGTACTATAATTTAATTAAGCTCTCTGAAATCTATTTATAAGCTACTTCTTTTTTCTTCATCCTTCTTGTAGGCTTATGTGTCCGGTGCTGTGAATGGACTATATGATTCCTCAACGAGATTTCTTTTTAAAAGTTCGGCAATTTGTTATCCGATTTCTCTTTTATCTTCTATAGTACACCTACACTTACGGTCTTTTGCTACAATATTTTTCTATTTGTAAATCAATTCTTGCCTCATAATCTTCAACTTTTCCTACATCAAATTTATCTCTCACAAATATCGTAGCATATTTATTCACTAGATTCTCTAATTTGATCTTATCTTTTTCGTTCAAATTACCTATTATAGCTTCAAAAAATTTTTTTCAATATCATTAATAACACCATTTGATTTACTCACACCATTAATCGGTTTCAAAGCAATTATATTCTCTTCATTGGGTTTACAATTTTTCAAATTCAATAATCTCGAATTTATCAAAGATATCATTGATCCTGTTCATATATTGCCTCATAATCTTCAACTTTTCCTACATCAAATTTATCTCTCACAAATATCGTAGCATATTTATTCACTAGATTCTCTAATTTGATCTTATCTTTTTCGTTCAAATTACCTATTATAGCTTCAAAAAATTTTTTTCAATATCATTAATAACACCATTTGATTTACTCACACCATTAATCGGTTTCAAAGCAATTATATTCTCTTCATTGGGTTTACAATTTTTCAAATTCAATAATCTCGAATTTATCAAAGATATCATTGATCCTGTTCATATATTGCTGAAGAGGTTATCAAATCATTCAATATTACTTCACGGTTAATTAATGGTATACCTATTATCAAGATTTTCGGTCTTGAAAATTATGAACATCCAATGAACAATTTTTTTTTTAATTTTCACTTCTTTTTCTCTGAAACAAACATCTTTCTTCGGTATGAAACCTATTTCCTTTACCTTTTTCTTCAAATATCTTACATGTCTTTTTATTTGGAGAATCTTTATTAAATATTTCATTATTTTTCAACTTTTTCTGTACAAAATTTTCCAATTTGCCAATTTCATTACATAATTGTTGTCGTTTTGATTGATTCATCATCTGTTATATCTCCAATAAAGTTTGGTAATCCAGCAACTACTAAATCTATAAGGATATCAGGACACGACAGCGAATGTATTTTGTTGTCTGCCTACATGTTAGAACCGATATATCTGTCTGTTTTGTTTTATTATGTATATATAATGATAATATGCATGCTATGTGTTAATAACAGGATTGTTAGAACACTGGTTCTCATTGAAATGTGGAGTAAAAAAGTAAAAATCTTACACTTTCATTGAAACGACAGCGAATGAATTTTTTTGTCTGTCGTCATGTTAGAACCGATATATCTGTCTGTTTGTCTGTTTTCTTATATTGTGTATAGACTATGATAGTATGAATACCATGTGTGAATTGCAGACCTGCTGAAACAGTATTTTCCAGTGAAATGAAGAGTAAAAATAAAAATCTCACACTTTCTTTATCGCGACAGCGAATGTATTTTGTTCTGCCTACATGTTAGAACCGATATATCTGTCTGTCTAATTTCAATATGTATACCTGATGATGATATGAATACCATGTGTAAATTGCAGCAGTGCTCAAACAATAGTTCATAATGAAATGAGGAGTAAAACAGAAAGAATCCTACGGTCTCAACAGCACGACATCGAAAGTAAGTATTATGTGTTCTGCCTGCATGCTAGAATCGACCTATTTCTCTGCCTCGTCATATATGTGTATTTGATAATTACATGAATAACATATATAACTTCCAGCCTTGCTAAAATAACGTTATTTTTTATGAAATTTTCGATTTTCATGAACCTAGAAATTACACTTGGAACCGAAATAAATGTTTGCCATTGAATTGTTTGATATAGAAAAGTGTATACTACAATATATCAAAAAGGCAGACATGCTACTATCATGTTGAAAAAACCATTTTTCACGTTTTTGGACTTCCGGCTACGCTCCAAGGAACCATCGCCGAGCATAGCGAATCCCCATTACGGTAGGTGTCATAGTATACCTGACATTAATATGAAGTTTGATAAAATACCGTAAGTCTAAAAGAGAGAGAAAAACGGTTGCAAAAATCTTTTTGGAGATGCCAAATTTTTAAGTAGGAAAGATCTACCATAGAAGATGATTTGATTCGATTCCTAAGAAGTAACTCAGTAGGTCTGGGAAGGCGAAACGAGAAAGGTCTACCGGATTGCTCGGAAACTTGGGGCCGAGAGTAGATCTGTGGGCACGGAACGGAAAAGTCCGGCATACTTTAACATACAGAGCACTTAATACTTTGTTCGGTACAGATATGGCCCACAAATACAAGCTCGAAAAGAAAAACTTAAGGACAACACCAAGGAGCAACCAAAACATATCGACATTCGTGAAAATCTCTAATGATAATATACCAAAATTCCTGTTGATTATTAATAAATAGAAAATGAATTTTTTTCACATTCACAGTTTTGTACCAGACCGGTAAATATAAACTCGATCGAGAAAAACTCGAACATCTATATTTTAGCTTTGTCTTCACAGCAAAAATTTTGTTTTCATTTTATTCAAAACAGAAGAATATCATTCACTTTCGAAATCTGAAACAGGTTTTGATTCTGAGTAAAATACATCTAGTAGGTACTGAAGTTCAAGTAATCAGCGTGGGTCAAGTCATATATAGATCTAAAAACCATCCTACGAAAGAAATTATAGTTAAAATAAGTTTGAGAAGCATTTATTCAAGGTGATGAATAATGGTCTTTGGTGAGAATATTCGAAAAAGGGTTATTTGTCTCCTGACAAAATGTTTTGGTTATTATGCTGAAGTTTATTTTGCGAAACCAGAGTTCAAAGTAATATTTCAATCGTAACCATTGTGTTATTTTAAATTTGTATAATTTGTGCTTTGACGTTTCTATCGATCTAACGATATGTCTATTTCAAAAATTAGGTGAAAATTAGGGCCTGTTAAGTTGTATTTCATACCGAGCTATTCATCATCAAAAATAGCACTAAAACTCTTCGTGAGTCTTGGCCGCATTTACTATTTTCCTCCATTCTAGTCGATGTTGTGCCGCTAGCTTCCATGGTGGTACTCCCAGTCTCTGCAGATCACTGGTCACTGCGTCTTTTATGCCGTCTTTCCACCGTTTTCTTGGACGGCCAACCGTTTTTCTACCCTCAGGCCTTTCCCAAAATGCTGTATTGAGGAGTTTTTCCTCTTGTGATCTCATAAGATACCACGTTATTGAATTAATGAATAAATAAACATCCGAATCAGGTTCAAATTTTCGACGTTACCTGGCTAGACGGTCATAAACTTTCACCGAAAGTACCTTATTCCAAACCGAATTGGCGTACTTCGAATATTACAGTTTGTGATTTAGCTTTGATATTTCAATCCTACTTATGTACAATCTCGTGCAGGCTTAAGGGGCATTCACAATAAACTTGCGTGCCGAAGTACATTTCGGCACGATAGTTGGCACGAAATTTACCATTCACAATAAACTTCGGACTTGAATTGAACGCATGCGTTTAGCTCTAATATCTGTCTTATAGGTCGGCCTTACTTTTAATGAAACTGAAAACGAACAAATAAATTTATTATTTTTTTTAATTATCTATGATTGAAAAAAGATATAACCACTATAGTTAGTCTGAATAAAACTCGAATGAAGGTTAAACTGTGAAACACGTGCCCCGGCACGATTTCGTGCTGAAGTGAAAGCTTGCAAGAATTTTTGCCGACGTCGAATTCCGTGCGAGCCTCAAATTTTATTTCGAATGGTAGTAGGGCCCGCCATTTGCTTAGCTTTCGTGCCGAAGTGTACTTCGGCACGCGAGTTGATTGTGAATGCCCTTTATGCTCCATGTGCATACCGGTAGTTCACTGAATAGTGTATATTATAACTTATGCACAATCATTCGTGATTGGTTTTTATACCTTACAGCTCACACAATAAACTATATTATTATATAATTCTATTATTATTATTATTAAACAAGCAATCTATATGTATGACTTCCAAAAATTGAATACCCTGTTAAATTGAGGATTTTAATGATTTGAAGGACATTTTTACAGACGACGTAGCTGAATCTGTCTTGTGCGTGCCAATTGTGACTCCAGACGGCGATTGTTTTGCAGTATTTGAATTGATAAGGTCAGAGTTCGATGAACCTTTCTGCAAGGATGATCTCAAAATTGTTATAGTACTTACTGGATGGATGGGAGCTGCGATTCACCAAAATCTGCAAAGGATTGCCATGAAGAAGCAGGAAATTCTACATGATCAGTTATTATACATAACCAAATCTTATTGTAAAGGAAAAATTAATACTGACAAGATGTTGACCGATCTAGTTGTGAGTACTTAAAATTGAACTATACTATAGGTTGCGACAGGTTGATTTCTGCTTCTCAAAACTCCAGGCATGTTTTCATAGTTCAGGTAAAAAACAAAGATTGCTCAAATCAGTCTTTACAATCAAGTAGGAGGTTCACTAGAGGTGAAGAGAGGTCTCTGGATAACGTGTCCCCATGTGATCCGACTCATTTCACATTTTGTGCGGAAAGGGCCTCAAACAGGAAAGAGTGAAGGAAAGCGTGTATGTGTAAAGGGTGCACCAGGAGCGGAGGATTGCGTTTTCTGTTCCGACAAATCAAATGATTTTCACCTAATAAATTCAATTAAAAAATGTATGGTAACGTTTTCAAGGTAAACGAATGATCACTGTGTTAAAAGTCTGTTTTATTTCCACAAATAATAATGTGTTCGTGAGTTTCTATTCTACTAACTAAAAAACAGGTTCTAAAATAAAAGTAAGAAAAAAAATACAGCATGATCACGATTACGGTTTTCTCAAGCAATGTTCAAAGAAAAATTTACCCTCATATCAAATTATTTCTATTCACAAACTTTTGAGAAGAGTCTCTTGACCAATTTTCCACCCAAAATTTAACTTGTCTCTGATTGGAAGTCATTGATTGTATCTCCCTGATTTTCGCTATCAATAAATTGTAGAGCAATGGTCCCAAATAAGTGAATGACCTCAACCCCACAGTCCTCTTTACCCTCGGCAGTATACCACTTCCCTCTACTCTCATCTAATAATGCGAACGTAAGCTGCTTAGGGCCGGTTTTATGAAGGATAGTTGACTGCCGGTCGACTCAAACTGATAGTCAACTGTCAAATTCCGTATTATAAACGTCAAACTAATGGTTCAACTCGGAGTCGACCGGAAGTTGACCCAACCGCTAGAATAGGTAGTAGTTCGGCCTCGAACCAATAGTTGAGGGCCGAGAAACTAGCATGGTCAGTTGGGGGAGCATGAAAATATCATTCATTTGTCATATTTCAGACTTCATCCATTTAAAATTTCAATCATTTGTAATTTGTGTTGTGTTTCGAGTCATTCAGAGTTGTTTTGGGAATTCTTTACAACGTATGCATTTGTTTGGTGTTCAAAACAATTAATTTTATTTCATTATTATTATTATTATTACAAATAGGCTAAGAGTTGAGACAAATTGCCTATATATCTCAAAAAAAAAATAGTATTACAAAATAAATGTGTGTAAAAAAAACTGAAAAAAGATTCCACAAAGCTGAGTGTAATAAGGAAAAAAAAGAGTAATTCACTATAAGAAAAGAGAAAACAAAGAAAGAACAAATAAAGAAACGGGCACCATCCACACATCACTTCTCTCGATCACCCGCACCTACGCATCGTGTCCAGACTGACCGCTCAAACTATCCAGTCTGTTCTTAAACGCGTTCACACTGGGTGCACTCACAACACAGTCGGGCAGGGAGTTCCACCGCTGGAACACTCGGTTGGGGAGAAAATATTCTCTAGGGGTAGTCTTGAAGTTTTCACGGTAGAGTTTGTATGAATGACCCCGAAGATTGTTCAGGTTCAGCGTAAAGAGGTGGCTGAGATCACAACCGATGGAATGATGAAGCACGCGAAACGTCACAATGAGGTCACCCCGGAACCGTCGAGCTAGAAAAGTATCCAGGCCGAACAGATGGAGTCGATGTTCTTAAGTTAGGCGGACATTACCGTATGGAAGTCTGGTTGCTCGTCTTTGGATTGCCTCAAGGCGGGATCGATCCCGCAGGAGACAGGGAAACCAGACAGGACAAGCACTCTAGAATAGGTCGAATGTATGTGGTGTAGAGTAGGACTTTCTGATGAGATACAATAGACGGTTGGCTCTTGCAGAAATACTCTCGATGTGGGGTGACCATGACAGGTCCTCCGAGATAATGACCCCAAGTCCTTCTGCAGTCGAACAGTCTCGAGGACAACGGAGTCGACACAATAGTCATTCCTCGGGTTGTTTTCACCCAGGTGGAGAACCTTGCATTTGTCTACATTAAGTGGCAGTAGCCATTTGCGGGACCAATCGAGCAAACACTCTAGATCAGTTTGCAACTGGGTCGGGTTATCCGCTCTACCGTAGATCTTGACATCATCAGCGTACAATGAGCACTTCGAACGTAAGACAAGAGGAAGATCTGCAACGTAAACCACGAAGAGGGGGGGCCCAGGACTGAGCCCTGTGGGACCCCGCTTGTCACAGATTTGCTCCGAGAGGAAATGTTTCCTACTTTTATGGCTCCAGTACACATTGGGCCATGCTGGCCCACTGCCGGCCATCGCCAATTTGTACAGGTGCCAGTATACATTGGTCCATGCTTGGCCATGAGCTAGCTTGACCGATCGACAGAATGACGCATATTGGTTGAGAACTCAGACCAAGTGTCTATGTTCGAATATTTCCCTCCTGTCAAAAAGTTCGAGTGTATAGAATGCAGTTTTCGAAACATTACAGCGGTAATTGCATTGTGGAAAGCGGAATATCCCTGCGATCCCCTGCACTGTTCGTATCCATAGCGATTTCGGGAAATATTAGCCCGAATTATACTCATACTCATCCATCAAAATGAGCTGCGAGTTTTTTTTTTTGAAAAACTGCATTCAGTAGTTTTGATTTTTGTAGTATATGAACTCCTGCAGTTTTCAGACAACACGCTGTCATGAAAAATTATCGGTAATATTGATGCACTTGTGCAATTACTTACAATTTATTGCATTGTAGAAAGCGAAAGAATCCTGCGATAGTAGGTATCCATAGAGATTTCGGGAAACATTCCCTTGAATTATTACACAAGCGCATCAGAATGACCTGATACTTCTGCAATACTGTATTTAGGGAAGAGGAATGGGATTCTTGAATAGTTACTTTACATTCAGGAAAAAAAAAACCTGATTCAAATACAGTTTAGGAAGTCCGAATTCATAAGAACTCAGTACTGATTCCGAATAGTGAATTGAAATCCATAAACAGCATATATTATATATTTCAGAAAAAAAAATTTGGGTGGGGAAAATTCGTCGTTTACTGAGGCTGAGAACCTTAGCAGACAGAAGAAAACTGATTACTCATTCTCGAGCTTTTTTCCAGAATAAACGAAATCTCTGAACAGAACCACCCTCTCATTTATGTTGTGAACGAGATAATCTTAATAATAGTGTAGTAGTAGTAGTAGTAACTGTAGTTTATTGTACTATGTTACAAATGGCCATCGACCAAGGGTCCTTCAGCCTTTTAAATTTTTTTTTTATATAATTTAAAATGTATACATTTCATTATATAATATTATTTAATTAGAATTTAACATTTTCAAAAGAGTCTGTGTGGGATGCTTTCTTGAAGATTTGTTTGCTCCATCATCATGATCTTGTTCGATTATGCCGTTCTGTTCAATCAGTTTAGAATGAAATTTCTTATTTAGTCTTTTGATTCTTTCATTTATTGGTTCAATTCCTGTCTCTTCATATAAAAGTTGATTTATTTATCAACAAAAAGCACAATAAAACGAGAATACCGGGATTGCTTGTTAATGGGGGTAGATCATGTGACGCACCTGAGAATGCATTGAATGAGTTTGCGGAACATTTTTCGAAAACATCGAATTCGAGATATCATCATGATCTTGCTGAGGATGCTATTTTTTCTTGTCCACCGCTAGTTTTCTCGGATGCCTCGGAGTCTGAGCTCATTGCAATCATGGCGAATTTTAAGAACAAACCGACTGTTGGCGATGATATGATACCATCTTTTTTCGTTGCAGATTACCGTTTAGCACTTGCGAAGCCTTTATGCTTGATAATAAACATGTGTCTGAGGACCTTCACTTTTCCGGCAAAATGGAAGATGACGAGAACAATTCCGGTATTCAAGAAGGGTGATCCGTCGCTGGTCGAAAACTATAGACCAATATCCATTTTGAGCAACTTCAGTAAGATATTTGAGGAGATACTTTATGTTAGGATGCTTCACGGGGTGCAGCCGTACATATCTGCTCGGCAGCATGGTTTCATGAGAGGTAGATCTACTGTTACCAATCTGATGACACTTTCTCAGTGTGTAACCGAGTCCTTGGACGATGGAGGTCAAGTGGATGTGCTATATACGGACTTCAGTAGGGCATTTGATACCGTTGATCATCGGATTCTTTTGCATAAGTTGTCTTCGTTTGGCTTCACTCCGGGATGTCTGAAACTTTTTAACTCATATTTGAAGGGCAGGATAAGTTATGTTTTTTACAACGGTTTCAGTTCAAAAAAATATATCTTGAAATCTGGAGTGCCATAGGGATCAAATCTGGGTCCTCTGTTGTTCATTGTGTATATCAACGACTTACTGAATAACTTAAGATATCATGCTCTGGCTTATGCAGATGATTTGAAAATATTTTTGAGAATAAACGGTCCAAACGATTTTCAATCACTTCAATCAAGTTTGGAGTACATAAACACTTGGTGTTCCCTCAACGGTCTAAGCCTTAACATGTTTCAAGGTTTCCTTCACCAGGAGATCATATGCACTATCCTTTAATTACCATGTAGCAGGAAATTTTATAGAGGAAAAGAATCAAATTCGTGATCTCGGAGTATTATTTGATAGTACATTCAGCTTCATACCTCATGTTGAAGAGCTATACGTCTCAGCTTGTAAGACATTGGGTTTCGTATTTAGATGCTCCAAAGAGTTCAATGATTTGTCGGTTTTAAGAAATCTTTACTTTGCTTTTGTCATTAGCAAATTAGAGTATGCTAATATTGTGTGGTTTCCGATTTACGATTGCTACATATCGCTTCTTGAAGGGGTTCAAAGGCGATTTCTCAAGTATATTTCATTTCGGCAGACTGGTATTTACCCACGGCGCGGAGCAGATCTGTCCGAGGTGATGGAGACATTCAATGTCAGGACACTTAAAGTGAGACGAGAAGAGCAATGTGCGAAATTTGCTGGTGGGTTGCTGAACAATAAGATTGATTCCTCATTTTTGTTGTCGAAGCTGAACTTCGTTGTCCCGAGGCTTGCCGCGAGATCATCATTGAGGTTCTACTTGCCAACAGCTAGCACTAATATGCTATTTCGGTCGCCAGTGTACGCAATATGCAGTAGTGCGGAGAAACTGCTGCTAGATTTGTTTCCCTAACAACTTAATATTTTATGTATTTTTTTTTTCAGTATGGACTCTCGTTTTGTTTTATTTTCATTTTTTTGGAGAAGCATTACTTTATATTTCTAGAGCACAACCCTGTAATTGGGATTATCCTGTTGGGTTAATAAAGATACATTATTATTATTATTATTATTTGGGGGATTATGGAGAACATTATTTGGGTGACGCATTCTTGTTATTTTTCTTAGGGCTGTTGTCTCTGCAACTTGTAAGTTTTTTATTGCTCTAGGTTTGCAGTTAGCGTATAATGGGTGTGCATATTCAATCAAGGGTCTACATATGGTCTTATATATTTTTGCCGCAGTATGCATGTTAATTCCTTGCTTCTTGTATGTTAGATTGATAAAATATGTGGCTCTGGAAATTGTCTTTTTCTTTACTATTTTTGTATGTGCATTAAGGTTGCATCTGTTGTCTATATGAACTCCTAAATATTTGACAGTTGGTGACGGTTTTATAATTATGCCATTTATGTTCAGAGTTGGTGAATTTGGGTTGATTATGTGATCGAACATGATAAACTGGGACTTGGTTGGGTTTGGTTTCAACCTCCATTTGTGGAACCATTTTGTGATTGAATTTACTTGATCTTGTAAGTTTTGTGTGCAGCTTTCTACTGACTTTTCATGTGCAATCAGTGTGGTGTCATCAGAAAATTGTAGTACATATTTGTTCCTAGATGGTTTGGTGTACATGTCATAACAATAAAATTTATATATAGATGTTGACAGTGGAGATCCTTGAGCTGTACCCTGTTCTGGCCTGAAGTAGTTAGAAACATGATTATTTATTTTCACACTTAGTTTTCTATCTTCTAGGAATTGCTGGCATATCTTTATCAGATAATCAGGGCATTTTGTTTGGTGTAACTTATACAGCAGTCCTTTGTGCCAAACACTGTCGAATGCCTTCTGGATGTCCAAGCACAAAGCAGCAGACTTGTATTTTCTCAGTGTCGAGTTCTGAACGTTTGATATAAGAATTGAGAGTGGGTGGTGTGTTGAGTTTTTCTCTTTGAATCCAAACTGAAAATTTGGGATATGTTTGTTAATATGTTCGTCAAGTAATTTCTTTATTAATTTTTCATAAAATTTCCCTAGCACTGGTAGTAGGGTGATAGGTCTGTAGTTTTCGACTTTTACTCTATCTGAATTTGGTTTATGTATTTTAATAATGATACCAGTTTTCCAAATTTCCGGAAATATCCTGTTTTTCAAACAATATTCGTAAATTTCCATCAGTTTGTTATGTATACTCTCATTCAGGGCTTTGACTGTGGACCATGGGATGTTGTCTATTCCAGGTGTGGTGTTTTTAGATTTGTGAAGGATTTGGTAATAATCATCTTCTTTAATTTCAATCGGCTCGTTATTTTTGTTACTGGTCTTGTTGAAATAATTCTCATACCAATCGTTTACTCTCTCAAAATGTTTTTTATCGAAGTTGGCATTCTCATTTAGTTTGAAATTTTTTTTGTAATGCTTTGCAAATGCTTCACATTTCTCCTTATCAGTTTGATGTTCTGTCCCATTATATTCAAGTGTAGGAATTTGGTGTGAGAGTTTGTATCTTGACAGTTTATTGACTTCTTGGAAGAACGTTTTACCTTTAGCGTCATTGATCTTGTTACAAGCTGTTATCCAATTATGTTCCTTATATTGTTGTATCATTTTATGAATATTTCTATTGTAGTCGTTCAGGTCTTTTTTGTAAGTGGGGTCTCCTCTTCTGAGATATTCTCTGTATATTTTCCTTTTATATTTAATCATTCTAACTATATATGGTGGGATTTCGTGAATATATGGATGTCTTGAGATTGTGGGTGTGTTTTTTCTTATACTTTCAGATAAGGCTTTGTTGAATTTTCCCACATATTCTTCGTTCATAAGTCTTTTTTTATTTGATTCAATGAATTCTCCCATTTCTTTATTTACATTTACCATATTGCATTTGCTGTAATTAGGTATAATCTTGTTCTGCTACAGCCCTACAGAAGTGTAGGTTCAATATTCAGGTCAACCTCAATTACAATTGCCATGTGATCTGAGCCCAAATCAGGGATTAATTCTATTTTTTTAATATTCTGCTTTATTGTGTTCGATAATAGTGTATTTGTTGAAATATTATATTATTTGGTGTGTTTCCATTATCTATGTGGTTGGTTTTTTACCGACGTTTCGGCACGCATTCGCCTACTGTCTTCAGGGTGTTCGTCCTGAGAAGGACCGGTTTTTGTCAAACTTGTTCTGTCTGGACTTGTTCCTGCTTCGGTAGACTAGTGGTTAGAGTGAGTAGAATTTCGGAAATTGCACCTCTGATATCTCGTGTTCAAATCCCCACACTATAATCGCGAAATTGAAGAAGTATGGAACAAGTCCAGACAGAACAAGTTTGGCAAAACTTGGTTGGTCGGTCCTTCTCAGGACCAACACCCTGAAGACGGTAGGCGAATGCGTGCCGAAAAGTCGGTAAAAAACCAACCACATAGATAATGAAAAAACTCTCATTTATGGTTTTGAGTTATGAACAAAAATAGATCGTTTGTTTTCCCTCTAAGTTGAAAACGATTGTTACATTTCACAAGCACTTTATCAGGAGTAATTCGAATATGATATACCTTTTCCTTTCACTTTTGAATAATAAGTTAGTAGGTGCCACCTTCAATATGCATTCAAATTATTCATAAACTCAATATCCTGAGATGAGAATCGCCTATTGCCGATTTAATTCATGTGTGGTTAATTTATTTTCTGTTGTTCTCAAGGAGTAATGCTCATTTGTTCATTATTATCAATGGCCTGAAATATTCAAAATTACAAAAAATCCTATACATGAGTGCTCTCGCAAAAAATTCTGAGTCTCCATCACTAGGACAAACTTGTATGAGAGCCCTGATTCAGGTTCATTGCTGATATTTCAAAGAGTACATAAGCAGCTTGAGAACTGGAAAGATAGAACTCACTTTGGACGCTACTAGATGTTATCTATCGTATCGAATTACTTGAAAGACCTTCTGTAGGCTGGAAGATTTTATGAATAATTCTTTTCTGAGAGATATGCCATACTAACGTGCCAAATGAGGTCCAACTGTTCTATCCCCCTTCTCAGTGACAAAATCTGATTTTATCTGTCGAGTTCAGATGAACTCGACTACAATAAATGTTGAAACAAAAAGCTGAGGTAAAAAAAGAACGGGGTATCGTTCTTCGGGGTAACATTCTTCGTATGATATTATAGTATCATACGATACTATCATCAGTATTATCATACAATACTATAGGGCCAGGGGCAAAAACCTCAGCCGAAAAACTTGACTCCCGTAAAAAAAATAAAATGAAATTGTTGTATCTGAATATTTTATATAGAGGGACATCACGATTATCGAAACGGCTCTTTGGAGGAAGGATTTCCAAACAAAAACTCCTACCTGAAAATAGAAAAAGACAGAACAGCAAATAAATAAATAATAAAACCATATTTAACGGTCCCTATGGTAACGCCTTAGACTGTATAGTCTAACGCCTACCCACTTATTAATCAGAAGGTAAATTGGATACAGAAAAAAGTTAAATTTTTTTTCTCATGAAATATTCAGATCAACAGTTTCATATGATAGATTTATCGAAACATCAAATGTATAGATGAAAGAACTTTCAATTATGATCCACATTAAAAAAATCAGGAATCTATATTTTATATCTTGATATTGGCTGGATACAAAAATTCAAATATATCATATTCGAATTACTTCTGAAAAGTGCTTGTAGAATGTAACATGATTTCCAATTACGAGTCAAGTCAAACGAGTAATAATTACTGCTTAATTATTAAGCATTATTGAAAATGAAATTCACAGAATTTTAGTTCACAACTCAAAATTTAGAAATGAGGGGCTGTTTCTGTTGATAGATTTCCATTATTCGTGAAAAAAAAGAGCTATAGATTGATCAGTTTTTTTTCTTGCAGTTATAGTTTTCGAAATACCCTCAGGAGAACGAATTTTGCCCACCCAGTACAAATGTATAAATTCTGTATTCATGAAATATAATTTGTTGATGACTCAAAATCTAGATATGATAAGACGGTTCTGTTTTAAAATTTGAATTTGTCGAGAAAAGTGTGTCATCCATTTTCTTCTATCAACTCGAGATACCCTCAGTAGCCAGCGACTTTTGCCCGCTATCTACTGTCCACATTAGTACTATAGAATTATGAATGACAACTAGGTCTTTGGAAATTAATTATGCTTTTTTGTCTTTCATTTTTCGGTCCTTAATAGCCTCGGATTAGTATAAATTGAAACTTGAGAGTTTCCTCATTATTTCTAGATATATTCCAATCAATTCACTCAACGATTAAAATGATAATAAACAAACGTGAATTCCGCAAGCAAGGTACACCCACCCCGCTAGCGGTGGTTTACGAACTGAGAATTGGGCCAGCATCCCAGTGTGCGAACACGACAGGCCAGGCTACGCCACGATTCCTTTGATGTGTATCGCAAAAACCGACAACCTAGCCATTGCGAGCCACTAGCCATGTTCCACTGGCCAACATACGCCATGTACAGGGTGATTCATTTATCTTGGTAACCCCAATTTTCTCGAAAACGCCTGAATATTTTTTCATTCTGTGAATGGCGTTTTGAACAAGTCAATGTCGACTTGAGATGCGCATAAAAATCTGCTGACTAAATAAAGACGCCAGGCGTCGCGGCGCTATCAAAAATTTTTTCTCCAGGGACATACCATTTTTATCATGTCATTCGAAAGATAATTTCATTTTGAACTTTTTTTTCGAATACAATTTTTGTCCATTTCTTACCGTAAGCGATCTACAGCGTGTTTTATGTTGATTCTATTCCATTTATTTTTTTCTGTATTGTGGTAGTATGGCTTGATTTGGAGACATAGATATGATTTTATGCCTTGAATTCAAGGTGGCAAGTTTTCTAAACAATCTGCCTCTTCAAATAAGATCAAATATGTGGATACAGCAAGATAGGGCTCTATGTCACAACGCTGCCATTGTGAAGATATATTGAGATTAAGAATTCGAAAATGAATGTAACCTTATATTTTGTCCAAAGTGACTTATGATGAAATAGGGAGATGATTTAACTTATGTATGGATCATAATGGCTAGATGACCTAAATTTGAGTATGTTCCGTAAAATGACGGAGGCTCTGTAACTATTTTTCTATTATTTTATTCATTAAATATTATATCTTATAATAATAAACATTTTTTTGAATAACAAACGAATAATTTCGAATCATGTGTTCTATATACCGGCCATTATGATCCATACATAAGTTATTTCATCACTTTGGTCAAAATATAAGGGTCCACTTGGGCACATGCGTTTCTTATCTTCAATTTCAAATAGTCCAAGTTATTGGAATCAGTTTGGTATACCATATATTCAAGGGGAACCCTCAGAAAGTAATCCATGAGCGTTAGGTCTGGCGATATCTGATAGGTCCATTGGTTTCAATCCATTTTTTTCCGAATTCTTGATCTAAATATCTCTTGAGAATGGCAGCGTGGTGGCATGAAGCCCCATCTTGCTGTAGCCACATATTTCATCTTATTTGAAGGAGCACATTGACCAGAAAACTAGCCTTCTTGAATTCGAATCACAAAATCACATCTATGTCTCTAAATGAAGGCATACTACCACAATACAGAAAAAAATAAATGGAATAGAATCAATATAAAACACGCTGCAGATCGCTAACGGTTAGAATTCGATAAAAATTGTATTCGAAAATAAAATTCGCAATGAAATTATCTTTCGAATGACATGATAAAAAAGGTATGTCCCTGGAGAAAAAATTTTTGATAGCGCCGCGACGCCTGGCGTCTTCATTTATTCCGCAGATTTTTGTGCGCATCTCAAGTCGACATTGACGTGTTCAAAACGCCATTCACAGAATGAAAAAATATTCGGACGTTTTCGAGAAAATTGGGGTTACCAAGATAAATGAATCACCCTGTACTCCTATACACACTGGCGAAGGCTGGTAGACAGCATGACCATTGCTCGCCACTACTCACAAATCGCTGGCCATCATACGCCAGCATGAGCCATCCTACGCCAAGTACCCCTGTACACATTGGTGATGGCCGGCAGTGGGCAAGCATGGCCCAATGTGTACTGGACTCTTTACAGAGAATTCTCTGTGGGAAAGAAAGGACTCAATCCAGCAAAGAAGTTTACCTCTAACACCATGGTGCTCAAGTTTCTTCAGCAGCCTCTTCGAAGGAACTCTGTCAAATGCCCGCGAGAAGTCAAGGTATATAACGTCCATCGAAATATTTTCATCGAGTGATCTGGTCCAATCATCCAAACATGATATTAAGTTGGTGATGACTGATCTGCCAGGAAGGAATCCACGCTGTTGATGCGGAATCACTACGTTTTGAAGGAAGAACTCAACCAACTGATTACAAACTACCTTCTCTGCAATCATGGAAATTATAGGTAGGAGGCTGATGGGCCGATAATTCATTGGCAATAGTCTGTCACCCTTTCTGTAGATTAGTGTAATCTTTGCAGATTTCCAGAGACTAGGCAACTTTGCAAACTCAAGCGATAGCATGAAAATTTTCATTAGGGGGTAAGATAATGTCTCAGCGCAGTTCTTGAGGATTTTAGCAGATATATTGTCTGGCCCTGGTGAGGTAGAAGGGTCAAGTTGAGATAAAAGATTGCGAACTTCCTCCTGACGAAACTGAATTCCAAAGACGCCCCACAGCGAGTTGATGACACCGGTGGAATGTCACCGCGATTTTTGAGTAGAGCCGGTGGTTGCCATAATCCCTTTCAGAACCACTCCGCAGATATCTCTGCCATAGAGCCTTCTTCTGGCGTAACATTGCATTATGCTCTCGTCTATCCATGGTTTAGGACCCACAACTTTGACAACCCTGGTTCGGGTGCACGCAACATTTGATAGGAGAGAGCTGAAAGACGTCCAGGAATCCTCGATGTTATCCCGATCAATTATGAAATCCCAGTTAATGCTAGACAGATGTTCATTCGGAGCTTGGAAGTCAGTGAAGTGATGTATCTTCAAGAGCGGAGAATGCGGAATAGGACGAGTAAACTGCAACCTGCACATTATAACTGCGTGATCAGAGCGGCCTAAAGGATCATGGACCTGAATATCATGTAAAAGTGCGGGATCGTTCGTAAGGAGAAGGTCTAACAGGGACGGCCTCTGTCCAGGTCCAAATCTGGTTGGTCGATCAATAAGCTGGACCAAGCCACCGGTCTCTAAAGATGAAAGGAAATGAGCACCTAATGAGTGCTCTGGTTGAGGAAAGACGGCTGGCCATGTAATCTCACGAAAGTTGCAGTCACCGAAGAAGAAAGCGTTACTAGAGGAGTTCGATGGAGAAGCAAGGTAACTGAAGAGAAGTTGATCTGATGCAGATGGCCGAGGACGATAGAAACAACCAACGGTCACCGAAAAACCAGGTGAAGTAAGCCTCAAAAGCAAAGTATCTATTCCCGGCAGATCCAGAGAGGATACATCCATTTTGAAAGAGTCGACAATTTCGTCCTTGATGTATATGCAAACACCATCGTAACCAACGTTTATCGCGTTGTCATGGCGGAAAAGTTTGAAACCAGGTATGTTGTATAGGCTGTCAGGTAATTCGTCGCGCAACAATGTTTCCGAGATGCAAACAATGTGCGGATTATGCAGTTGGATGGATGCCAAGATTTCATTGAATTTATTTTTAATAGATCTCGCATTTGTGTAGAAGAGGGACCACTAGGTTATCGACGTTGCTAGTTTTTTGGGGGGGAAGAATTATTGATAGTCGTTACGGTTGGTGTTCCCCTGATGTATTTAATCGTAAGGTTGTTTTCGCCTTGTGCCTGCCGTCTCTTCAGCTCCTCGCGGGCCTGCTTCAGGCAATTGGCTTGCTTTGGGGTTGAATCCTCCGATATAGAGAACCTCCTTAAGGCCGCCGATGTGCTCAGAAGTTTCTTGTTACGCAGGACCACTCTTGCTATGGACGGGTTGGAGAAATTGGCTTGGATTGGTCTTGGGAGTCCAGCCTTAGAAACGCCAATACGCTTGATGACAGAAACATTGCTAGAAGTATGAGGGACTGGGAATAACACAATGGGAGCTAGCAGTACAAAATCGACTAGAGTGGAGAAGAATAGTAAATGCGGCCAAGACTCACCTTGAGTTGTAGAGCCATTGATGATGATGATGATGAGGGACAACGTGATCTACCCAGCAATATCGGATGCACATTTGGTGACCTGAGCCGAGAGAGATTCCTGACACAGCTTTATAGAGGATAAGTCGCTACGCATAGTAGTTAGACGATCTAGCTTGGCCATCATGAGCTTGAACTCTCGCATTGTTAGTGGGGCGTCCTCTGCGCAGAGAGAAGAGGAACGCGAAGCCTGGCTAGATGATGCCAAAGTGCGCTGATCCGATCTTTGACCTCTTCTGCTGGAAGTGCAATAGCTGCATATCCACTTTGTCCCAAGCTCATTCAGAGCTTTCTTGTCATTACTGGTGACGTTGCTGCAGGTAAGGTGAAAATAATTGGAGCATGTCGAACATATCACACTCTTCTCACTGGGGTGAATAGCCTTTGTGCAGCGGAAACAAGACGGCATGATTATAATTTCAAGGAAGGAGTAATAGTGTGTGGACTGCTTTATATCGTAATCAACTTACAGAGTGTTAACAGGTGGCCGTGAGCTATGAAGGATTGCACACCAATACCACTGAGTAAGAAAAAAAAACAGGGAACCTACGTGAACCTGTTCGAATGAGGGATAAAGTTAGACAAGGAACACACTCTTCACTTTCTGAAGCCGACCAGAAAGACTCCGGACAGACTAGCACAGGCAGGCCCAGGAAAAAACGAGGATGATCCCACAAAGGAAAAATACAAAGGAAGTATAAATCAATTGCAAATGTTCTGTAATTACTGGAATTAATTTCGTTCGGAATAATACGGAAAAATTAACGTGTATGTTCTTCTTTAACCTCGCGAGAGATTAGCTTATCAGAAACACAGATGATACCCGTTTACAGATGGAGGCGGTTTTCGATCCACAAACCGGTGAAAAGAATGAAAAATTGTCTCAAACATCGGGTTCCAATCCGTGATGTAATGACGAGATCGCCACAAAATCACCCAATAACTCACGTGAGAAGTCTTATTCACCATCAGACAGCATTACGTTAAATAAATTTTAATATTCAACCTCGAAAATCATGAAAACACCGCGCGATAAAGAAGCCTGTCACATCGATGCTACACACATTATGTTATCACAAAAAAAATATTTTGCATTTAAATTTATGAATACATTGATGTATCACAACCTAACCTAAAATGAATTTTGAAAATCAGAAAAATCCATATATGTGTTGTTTTTTTTTCGTAAGACATGAATTCTTCATCACATGCATAAAAAAATTTCAATATGAACATTAAATTTTTTTTCGTTTTCAACATTTTCAAGTTTATGTTGACGAGTGATATTTTGGGTTTATGATTGAATATAATATATTAAATGAGTTTGCCACATGATGTTGAAAAAAATTAATTAAATGCATGTGTGAAAGAATTCATGGCCTACTATTAAAAAAACAAACAAATATGAATTCTTCTGATTTTTGAAGCTAAAATGTATTAAAGGTTAGGTTGTGATACATCAATGCATTCAGAAAAATAAATGCAAAAATTTGACGTTAAAAAATACGGGGTGTTCCATCTTAAAGCCTCTCTTCCCTTCCGAAACAAGTGCATATTATATAAATTAATGCTTTTTTATTATCAGAACGATTGACTACCAACAAAATATTACAAGGAATTCGATGAAAATAATGAGTGGGTTCGATACAATGATGGTAAAATTATTTGAAATTGAAAAAAAACCCAAATTCTCCAAGAATTCAGTTCAAACGCCGTGGTCTTGCCCCAAATCACGTGACTTTCGTCTTGGTTCCCAGCCTTACGACCGCATTTGAAGGTTAGACTTCTTCTAGCTGTTCACTGCGGAACTGAACGAGCAGTGTAGCCAACTGAAATAAATCGGCTTCAACCGATAGTTGGTCGATCGACACCCCAAATATTTTTATAATACCCGATGAGGTTCAACCTGTAGTTGACTCTCAATTGGCAGTTGATCGACTGTCGGTTCAACCGTACTTTTATAATACCGGCTCTTAGTGGTTGTTTGGATTTATAAAAAATTTAAAGGGGAACGCGCAAAAAAAGTTGTCTTATGGTGAAAACACCTGATAAATTATATAGTTGTTTTGTTGGATAGCGTGAGTTTTTCCTATACATGATTTTCAGTATCCTCTTTTGCATCGCTTCTATTTTTTTATAGTAGCAATCTGCCATTCCTTCCCATACCAAGACACAATACGAAAGTTGAGGTTCAACCAGACCTTGATATAGTTTTTTCAGTTCTGTTTCCCCACAAATATCTCTCCATAACTTAAAGTCGCCCCCAACAGAGACCTTAGTTTTTTAACGGTATTCTCATAGTGCTCCTTCCACCTCAAGTGGTTGTCTATTGTTATTCCCAGATATTTTATATACTGGGTGGCCATTTGAAACCGAAAGACGCGATTACAGACGAAATAAATTTTTTCGATAGAAATGCTCGGACAGGTCGATTTCTGTTTCGAGGGGGACAACTTAGTATATAGGTTACGGACGCATAGCGCTCCAACCCTTGCTACTACAACCCTCACCCCTAATTTTTGAATAGGGAAGATGGGGTGAGTGATACCTCATTTGAAAGGTTTTTCACAAAAAAACACTACAAGTGCCATGAAAACACCACTTCATTTTCAAATGCTTAGTCAAGAATATTGCGAGAACTAATGCATAAAATGAAAAAACAATTACTGTGCTGAAATCAGTATAAAAATACCTTTCAAATGAGGTATCACTCACCCCATCTTCCCTATTCAAAAATTGGGGGTGAAGGTTGTAGTAGCAAGGGTTGAAGCGCTATGCGTCCGTAACCTACATCTTAAGTTGTCCCCCTCGAAACAGAAATCGACCTGTCCGACCTGTCTATCGAAAAAATTTATTTCGTCTGTAATCTCGTCTGTTTCGTTTTCAAATGGCCACCCTGTATTTCGAGAACTAATGCATAAAATGAAGGAACAATTACTGTGCTGAAATCAGTATAAAAATACCTTTCAAATGAGGTATCACTGACCCCATCTTTCCTATTCAAAAATTTGGGGTGAGGGTTGTAGTAGCAAGGGTTGAAGCGCTATGCGTCCGTAACCTACATCTTAAGTTGTCCCCCTCGAAACAGAAATCGACCTGTCCGAGCATTTCTATCGAAAAAATTCATTTCGTCTGTAATCTCGTCTGATTCGTTTTCAAATGGCCACCCTGTATACTTCCCTTTCTATTTGTAGTATTTTGCCCAAATAATTTATTTTTATGCTCCGATATTCCGGCATTTTAGCTTCAGAGCTTGCAAAAGGGATGAACTTTGTTTTCTTGATATTAATTTTGAGTCTTTTGGAATTGAAAAACTGTATGAGTTTCAGAAATTCATCCTCTACTTTATCCTTCAAAGTGCCTCAATCAGAATCCTTGAAAAACAAGCAGGTGACATCCGCAAAGGCCACTATTTCCGAATCCAATCCTATCGAGAATATGTCATTAATATAAGGGGTGATTCCGGAGGAGACCGTCAGATTTTAGGTGAAGTATACACTAGTGAATATCGTTTCGGAACAATGTTGGGTTTATGGTTCGGGGCCTTCATTGAGAGTCTGCAGGGTGATTTGTCCGATTCGACCGATTTTTCTTTTATTCATAAATTTGGTATGGCTTGATCAATCTTGATGAAATTTTCAGTGTAGAACAATATGATTATCTTCTTTCAATAATTCCAACATTTTCTCAAAAATACAGGGTGGGAATTATGATAAGTTCAGATTAAGCATGCAGGTTGAAAAAACACCCTGTACATTCCGTTTTCAGAAATTTTCTACTTGCTTCAGATTCTGCCATAAGTTCACATTACTGGAGCGTTTTTATTTTTTTTGGCACACGTCCATTTTTCCTAGAAAAATTTTTCAAAAATGAATAATATCGTTTTTTCGCTCCAAGGCATTGAGAATATTCTGAACTAGATGGTAAAGCTGTAATACAAAGCTCTTCCTGAGTCCTAAAATAAATATTCCGAATTCGAAATTCATTTTTGATCTCTCATATTTAGATATATAAAATCATTTAATTCAAAAAATTTCTTCATACGTACGTGAACCAAAAAAATCTACATACTACTACTACAAATACAGAATAAACGTTCGAAATATATGAAAGGCAAAATTATGGATTAACATAAAATTGAGTCATTATTTAGGTGATTTTCGGCACACTTCCGGTTTTCTATGAAGCGAATATTCCTAAAACATAGTAGTTTCGTTCAAAAATGTACTCACTTATGACTTAATGGTATGTAAAATATTGAATCACGAATGTATGATAAATAGTTTTAATGAAATTGAAAATTCTCCATGAAAATTAAATTTCTATTTAAATCAAGTTCTTTAAGATCCATGGTTACCATCACAGGGAACCACAGAATGAGAATATTTAATAAATAATCTGTCACAAGAAGTGTATTTCAACATGCCTCAATTATTTACTCATGCGGAATATGCGGATATGATTTTTGTTTATAGTTTTTGTAACGGGAATGGAAATGAAGCCAAAATGGAATACCACAGACGATTTCCCAACCGACGTCAACCAAATGAATGTACTTTCGGACGAGTATTCCATTATTCTAAAGAACATGGGCAATATCCTAGTAAGGCAGAGCACATTGATAGGCCAAGTCAAAATGAAATAAATTTCGATTCAAATTGTTGAACGGGTGGAAGAGGAACCGTCCATTAGTACTCGTCAAATTAGTACCGAATTAGGAATTTCGCAGAGCAAAGTGAGCAAGACTTTGAAGAAAGAACAATTCCACCCATACCACTACCAAAAGGTGTATGAACTGTTGCCACAAGATCTGCCCCAACGATTACAATTTTGTCGCTGGGTTATTGGACACCAACGAATCATTTTTCGTATTCTATTCAGCGACGAGGCTATGTTCACTAAGAATGGAATTTTTAATATTCACAATTCCCACGAATGGGCAAGAGACAACCCGCATTTGAAGAAGAGTCATAATACACAACACAGATTTTCTGCCAATATTTGGTTTGGAACAATAGACGGAAATTTAGTTGGCCCTCACATTTTTGCGGAAAGATTAAATGGTGAAATTTACCTAGATTTTTTGGAAAATATTTTACCAAATTTATTGGAAAATGTACATATCCGCTCTATGTACTTTCAGCATGACGGAGCACCACCTCACTTTGCATTGAATGTGAGAAATCACCTGGATGTAAATTATCCGAACAGATGGATTGGTCGTGGAGGCCCCATTGCTTGACCAAAAAGATCGCCTGATTTGAACCCTTTAGATTATTTTGTGTGGGGATATCTGAAAACAAGAGTTTATAAGGTTGAAATTAGAAGTAGAGAACACCTAGTTAAAAGGATTTTCGAGGAATGTAATATCTTGAAGCAAAATCAATCCCTCATTAGAAGGTCAATTGAAAATTTAATAAAAAGGTCTCGAATATGTATTCAAAAAAAGGGAAATCGTTTCGAACATTCTATGAAAATTTTGTGTTAATCCTTAGTTTTGCCGTTCATGATATGTTTCGAATTTTCATTCTGTATAAGTTGTAGATTTTTTGGTTTAAGTAGGTAGGTATAAAGATATTTTCTGGATTAAATGATTTTATACATCAGAATATGGGTGATTAAATATGAATTTCGAGTTTGGAAGAACTACTTTAGGACTCAGGAAGAGATTTGTATCATTGGACGACACCGGTTTACATTCCAGTTCAGAATATCCTCACTGCCTTGGAGCGAAATAACGATATTGTTCATCCTTGAAAAATTTTTCTTGGAAAACTGGATGTGTGCCAATAAAATAAAAACGCTCTAGTAATGTAAACTTATGGCAGAATCTGAAGCAAGTAGAAAATTTCTGAAAACGGAATGTAAAGGGTGTTTTTTCAACCTGCAAACTTGATCGGAACTTATCATAATCCCTACCCTGAATTTTTGAGAAAATGTTGGAATTATTGAAAGAAGACAATCATATTGTTCTACACTGAAAATTTCATCAAGATTGATCGAGCCATACCAAAGTTATGAATAAAAGAAAAATCGGTCGAATCGGACAAATCACCCTGTAGACTCCCATTAAAGGCCCCAACCATAAACCAAACATTGTTTCGAAACTGCCTTGACTAGTGTATACTTCACCTAAAATCTGACGGTCTCCTCCGGAATCACCCTGTATAAGAGGAAGAGGAGAGGATCAAGAACAGTACCCTGCATGTAACTGACCGCTTTTCACTAATCGTATTTCCCAATATAACCACCTGCGACTTGTTTTCCAAATAACTTCTCATAAGTTTGAACTCTGTCCCTTTTAAACCCAGTCTCTCTAACTAAAGTATTAAGCAAATAGTCGTGGTTGATAGTATCGAACGCCTTTTCAAGATCAATGAATATGCATACTGCAGGAATACTGCTGTTTACTGCCCCAGAGATTCACCAGTTTCGCGATGGCATCTTCAGTTGACCTATTTTTCCTAAAACCGTGGTCTGAAAGAACGTTGTATTTTTCAATGAAAGAGACAATACGGGTTTTAAGAATTTTCTCATAGATTTTTGCAAAAATTGGAATAAGAGATATAGGTCTATAGTTCGATACTTCTAGCTTATCTGATGATTTATGTAATAGTGTTACTAAGGCGTTTTTCAGGATAGTGGGAAAACCCCCGTTGTTATGCTTTTATTTATAAGATACACGCAAATGGTTCGAGAACTTGGGGAGATATGATCTTAATTGTTTCGGACGTAATGCCATCGATAACAAGAGCCTTTTTACTTTTCAATTCAGATATTGCATTCAACACTTCAGTTGTATCACAACTCCTGTTGTACTTGTTCAATTTTCTCTGTAAGATGTTTGCCTACATCCGCGACAAAATTATTGAACTCATTTGCCATTTTTGTCGTACAATACTTCCCCATCCTTATCTCTAACACATGTAACCTCACACTCATCCTACCTTCCTCTAATAAAATTCCAAAGACCCTTTGAACACTTTTTTTTACTTTCAATTTGTTTTCTGTAATAATTTTTCTTTGCAACTTTTATCAATGATTGTAATTTTTTTTTGTATTTTTTATATTTAATCACAGTATCAACGTCTTGAGGATTTTTCAAAATATAATTATACAATTTATTTTTTTCCTTATAGATTTAAGTAGAGCGGTGGTTGTCCAAGCTGCTATTTTTCTGTATTTTCTTTTTATTGTAATTGTTTCTGTATTTAACTGGATTATTTCCGTTATTTTGGAAATGAAAGAATTCCATGCTTCATCAACATTAGACATATACACCGAATCAAATGGCTCTGTCGCAAGCTGTTCACATATTTTCCCATAATTTATATAAATTTTTTGTTGTACAATTATATTTCTCCCTCTTATGAGAAAAATGTGTCTGTAATTTTAAGTTAAAAAAACTCATGACATGATCTGTTATATTCGGACGTATTATGCTTGAATCGAAATAATGGGTATACTGTTTTAACGAACATGTGATCTAGACAGGACTCACTCTTAGCGTTCATTCTAATGTAACCAGGTGAAACCACTTTCATATAATATAATACATTGAGATAATCCCCCGAATATTTCGATTCTTTCTTAATATCGATAATCATATCTCCCACAAAAATTACCACATCAAAATTGTTTGAATCTCTACGAAGAATGTTATGGTGCCCCGTTCTTTTTTTTACCTCAGCTTAGGTACTTTTTGTTTCAACATTTATTGTATTATTTTAGCTCTCTAATTCAGAAGAATATATATATCCGAGAGTTTTTCATTTTGTTTTCTAACGCCTTTATTTTCTTTCTTATTATATTCAAGAGATCCTCATATCTTCAATTAATCCCCCATTGAACGTTAATGCTGATTCCAAGTCCTCAACCTTCTTCAACAATGTCTTGAACATTGTTTTAGTTGATAGAGATGCCTTTTCCTTTTTTTCCTCATCCGAACTGATTTCTTCTTCGGAGCTTGAATCGCCATCTTCTTTGCATTTTGGACATGTCCATTTGCAATTTTTCTTCTTTATCAGGTCTATGGTTATACATGAGATGTGCCCATCCTCGACATACTTGACACTGTATTTGATACCCACTCTTGCCTATGTTATTATTGCATACAACGCAAGTGTTGATCTTTGGGTTTAGCATAATTAGGATTTTTCACTATTTTGAAAATCAAATGAATGACCTGAGATTGTTTGGAAACGCAGATTGTTTGGGGTCACAGCTTGTTTCGTCGATAAGAACTCACAGATGTTCGGTGATCGATGTGAATCTGTTGGATCCAACGAAAATTTTGCGATTTTCTGAATTTTTTTCTGCAATTCCGTGTTTTTCGTATTGGAAAGTTTCTAATAAATCGTTTTCAACTAGAGAGCTTTGCCATACACATAGGTACGTGACAAAAAATACATTCTACACATATAACGCTAAATTATATTCACAGACTCCTCTAATTTATTCACATAATTATTTATGGCCACCAATTTGATAGTTCAGAACTAAAGCGATATTCATGGCTCTCCCCCTGGGTGCACCACTGTAAGTAGTACAACAGTGACGAAGGCTGAAGAATTCAGTGACCAAATTTTGATAGCTGCTCAGCACGTACAGGGTGATTCATTTATCTTGGTAACCCCAATTTTCTCAAAAACGCCCGAATATTTTTTCATTCTGTGAATGGCGTTTTGAACAAGTCAATGTCGACTTAAGATGCGCATAAAAATCTGCGGAATGAATAAAGACGCCAGGCGTCGCGGCGCTATCAAAAATTTTTTCTCCAGGGACATACCATTTTCATCATGTCATTCGAAAGATAATTTTATTTTGAACTTTTTTTTCGAATACAATTCTTGTCCATTTCTTACCGTCAGCGATCTGCAGCGTGTTTTATGTTGATTCTATTCCATTTATTTTTTTTTCTGTATTGTGGTAGTATGCCTCTATTTGGAGACATAGATATGCTTTTGTACCTTGAATTCAAGAAGGCTAGTTTTCTAAACAATCTGCCTCTTCAAATGAGATTTAATAGGTGAATACAGCAAGATGAGGCTCCATATCACAACGCTGCCATTGTGAAGAGATATTGAGATTAAGAATTCGAAAATGAATGGACCCATATATTTTGACCAAAGTGACTTATAATGAAATAGGGAGATGATAAAACTTGTGTATGGATCATAATTGCTAGATGACCTAGATTTGATTATGTTTCGTAAAATGACGGAGGCTCTGTAACTATTTTTCTATTATTTTATTCATTAAATATTTATATCTTATATCAATAAACATTTTATTTAATAACAAACGAAACATTTCGAATCATATGTTCTATATACCGGACATTATAATCGATACATAAATTATATCATTCCCCTATTTTATTATGAGTTACTTCGGTCAAAAAATAAGGGTCTACTTGGGCACATGCGTTTCTTATCTTCATTTTCAAATAGTCCAAGATATTAGAATCAGTTTGGGATACCATATATGCAAGGGAACCCCTCAGAAAGTAATCCATGATCGTTAAGTCTGGCGATATCTGATGGGTCCATTGGTTTCAATCCATTTTTTTCGAATTCTTGATCTAAATATCTCTTGACAATGGCAGCGTGGTGGCATGAAGCCCCATATTGCTGTAGCCACATATTTCATCTTAATTGAAGGAGCACATTGACTTAAAAACTAGCCTCCTCGAATTCAAATCACAAAATCACATCTATGTCTCTAAATAAAGGCATACTACCACAATACAGAAAAAAATAAATGGAATAGAATCAACATAAAACACGCTGCAGATCGCTAACGGTTAGAAATGGATAAAAATTGTATTCGAAAAAAAAATTCAAAATGAAATCATCTTTCGAATGACATAATAAAAAAGGTATGTCCCTGGAGAAAAAATTTTTGATAGCGCCGCGACGCCTGGCGTCTTTATTTATACCGTAGATTTTTATGTGCATCTCAAGTCGACATTGACTTGTTCAAAACGCCATTCACAGAATGAAAAAATATTTGGACGTTTTCGAGAAAATTGGGGTTACCAAGATAAGTGAATCACCCTGTACAGATTAACTTTTCCACGAGGGTAACAATTTTAGAAGTGTGCCATGACTGCGAGCATGCATAACGAATCGAGGGAGACAATTTGGGCAGGATCTTCAATTCTGCTAATTTTTTTATTTATCTTCATGTTTAATATACGCATGAGTTTCTGTTCAAGATCATTGAAGTCTCATTTTTCATCCTGTTCATTAAATTTTTGTTTGAGAGAGCTGGACAAAAATAATTCATGATCGTATTGTCAGCAGTACACCTCCTAATTGCTGCTATTCTGAAAGAGCTCACTTTTCTGATCGTTTTATCAGCATGAAACTAACAGTTTGGTAATTTAATCTGTATCCTGTCGAGTCATGTCAAGCAGGCGCTGATCTAGGGGGGAAGGCAAGCAGGGCGCCAGCTCAAGGGGGCACCAAAATCAACAAGCGGTTGATTATTTTCATTTTTGATTTTCTCCGAAGAAATTAATTTTCTAGTGCTAAAATCGTAACTATCACCATAGTATGCAATGCTATTACTATGCCAAAAATCTTTAAAATTAATTTATGCCCCCCCCTGACATTTCAGTACCCCTATCGTTTTTCAGCACAACACCCTTAATGTAACGTTAATTCAAAGGGCAAGGAAAAAAAATATGTAGGCGGCAGAGATTTTTTATGAATTGATAACTTCCTGTGTGGCACGTTGAGCACTTTCTGGTTGAACAAAAATCATGGAAGCTTTTCGGTGACGATGATTCTATGAATTTTGTTTACCCAAAAAGTACTCAACGCGCCCCTAAAGAAGTCATAAATTCATAAAACACCCCAGAGTTCTCTTCAATCATTACAAGACGATCGTTTTATTCTATCTGCAATGAAATTGTTGAAAAGCTCGGAAAAACTTCTTTTCTCATGTTTAAAAGGTAATGAGCTTTACAGAGCAACGAACATGATCCTTCAATTAGTTCAAAAACTCGATCGAGTGAAACAAAAGAAAACGGCTGGCTGCATTGATTTGGCTTTTGGTAGGGTTTATATGAAGGTGAGTCAAGTTGGTGACTCACTAGTGGAATTTTGATATGAAAATATTTTGGGAATTTTGTGCCCATTTTGTGCCAATTTGTGCCGTATGTTATAAATTTTGTGCCCATACAGTTTTCGAGATATTTCGAAATTTCAATATGAGTTACCAACCTGACGCTGTGACTCATATGTGGAATTTTGATATGATAATATTTTAAGAATTTTGTGCCCATTCTGTGCCAATTTGTGCCGTAAGTTACGAATGTTGTGTACATTCAGTTTTCGAGATATTTCGAGTTTTCACTATGAGTCACCAACTTGACGCCGTGACTCATATATGGAATTTTAGAAATTTACTTTTTTCGATAAATTGTGCTCATTTTGTGCCAATTTGTGCCGTATATTATGAATTTTGTGCTCATTCAGTTTTCGAGATATTTCTAGTTTTCACTGAGTCAAGGGTAAGTTGGTGACTCACATATGGAATTTTGGAAATTTTCTTTTTTCAATAAATTGTGCCTATTTTGTGCCAATTTGTGCCGTATGTTACTAATTTTGTGCCCATTCAGTTTTCGAGATATTTCGAGTTTTCACTGTGATGTCACCAACTTGACGCTGTGACTCATATATGGAATTTTGGAAATTTTCTTTTTTCGATAAATTGTGCTCATTTTGTGCCAATTTGTGCCGTATATTATGAATTTTGTGCCCATTCAGTTTTCGAAATATTTCGAGTTTTCACTGTGAGTAGATTAATTCGCAGGAATACGGTTGAGGTGCATAAACCAAGTTTATTGATTATTCTTATTTTTATGATTCTTATCGATATGAATTAAATAGTAGAATATTAGTTTTCTGAACTGATATGTGATAATGTGGATGTGCCAACGGCTTAGATGAACCTATAATGGATTTATATATTAACGTAAACATGATTTGAATTGAAGTTTGTAAGTGACCAGGTAGGTACCTATAATTGAAAATGAAGAAGGTTTGAAACGTCGAATATTTGAAACTTGGTTTTCTGCACCTCAACCGAATTCCTGCCAATTGCTCAACTTACACATTATCATAATAAAATATTATGACATCAGACTGATATTATTTATGTCTATCATTGAGGGATACAAATAACGCTCGTCAATGATTTCTAATACGAGTATTTATCTATCACCACAAGAGAAACCAGGAATTTGCCGAAAACTGAAGAAGGACAAATTTCATAACACAATTGGCACAAAATGGGCACAATATTCGGAAATATCGGAAAAAAAAATTATCAAATTTCCAAAATTCTAATACAAAAATTCTAGGAGTGGCTCACCAACTTGATGCACCTAAGAAAAAGTGACAAACTTCACAGAGAAATACATGATTGTAAAGTAACGTACAATGTGAATCCTGAAACGCACTGGTATATTTCGTGTTATTATTTTTATTTCATGTTCCTTCTCATTTTTGTTGTGTTTCATTCTGAAAGTTTTATGAATGAGCATATATTAATAGTGTCTGATCTATTGACTATTTTAATCCTGGTATACTTGACCATGAAACAAAAAGTAGAATATTAGTTTGTTGAAATGATATGTGATAATATTGATGTGTCAAAGTCTTGGCACAAAATAGGCACAATTTATCGAAAAAAGAAAATTTCCAAAATTCCATATGTGAGTCACCAACTTGACGCTTGACTCAGTGAAAACTCGAAATATCTCGAAAACTGAATGGGCACAAAATTCATAATATACGGAAAATTCCATATATGAGTCACAGCGTCAAGTTGGTGATCTGAAAATACTCATAGTGAAAACTCGAAATATCTCGAAAACTGAATGAGCATAAAATTCTTAACTTACGGCACAAATTGGCACAAAATTCCTAAAATATTTTCATATCAAAATTTCACATATGAGTCACAACGTCAAGTTGGTGACTCATATTGGAATTTCGAAATATCTCGAAAATTGAATGGGCACAAAATTCATACCATACGGCACAAATTGGCACGAAATAGGCACAAAATTCCCAAAATATTTTCATATCAAAATTCCACAAGTGAATCACCAACTTGGCGCAACTTTTATATGAACCTATTGAACTGTAAATGTCACACTTAACATTCTTAGTTTTTGTTTGATCCAGCGCTTGATTTCCAAAACCAGAAGCCCTCTTTTCGTTGCAAATTTTTTTTTTTTCAAAAAAGCAATGAACAGCCTTTGAAGGGTAATCATTCAGGTTCTCGAAACCCACCGTTAACTTTTTGATTATTGATTGCTGAGATAACGATAGTCAAATACAAAAGTAGTCTATTCGAAACAACCCTTGTGGGATACAATAGATACAAATGAATTTCTTTCAATCAAACCTTTTTTTTCAAATGGAATATTGAAAAATGCAAATATTTTATCAATTCGAAAAAAAATTCCAATTTAATTACAATGAACTAGTTTTCTACGAAATAATTGGAATTCCAATATTCAATTGGATCTTTCCCTGAAGCTTTCTTTGAGCAAAATCACGTGAGAGACAATGGAAACTATTAAACCCCAAAAAACAATTTCCGCTTTTTCCAAATATCTGAAAAAAATTCCAAATTTTTAATATACAGGGAGTTGAATCTCAGCTTGGAAGAAGTCCCAAATTTTTCAAATACGAACCTGAAATTTTTCAGGAATTTAAATATGAATTGATCGACCTGTGGCACGTTACTATACTTTTCAAGTATCAACCGAATATAACGGTTGGTTCAAAAGTTTTTAGTGTAATACGCACCCCTATACGATCATTTGTCCTTTTTGTGAAAAAGTGACTTTGTTCATAAGGGAGTGTCTAGATGTTAAGAGGGTTGACGAATGAGAGCGGCTTCATTGTCATTCTAACAACAAAATTTAGACTCTCTCCACTTCGAAGAGAGGGTGGGTCCGGCCTTCTGCAGAATCGAAAAGGTCTTGGTGTTATTTTTCTTTTTAGAGAGAATTCTGAGTATTAGGAATAATTAAAACCACTGAAATAACATAACAAAGATATCTATTTTCCCCAAAATACCTACAAAAATTTACTGAAGTATCAATTTAATTCCTATGTCTGCACCTCAGACTATATAAGTAAAATTTTCAAAAAAAAACTATAAGTTTTCCTATACTCTAAAGTACTTAATTACCCAGATTTCAACATAACATATTACTAAGAAATTACACAGTGAGCTGATAGGAGATGGCAGATGGCAAGACTTTTGGACTATTCTCATCAAATAAAATTAGAAAATTCTGACCTTTTTATCTCCCGCGCTGGTATGAAATCCAAGTTTCCTGAAATAAATCACTCCCGGTCCGATTCACTTCCGTTTTCGCAAAACTTTAACCTAACTACCCCGACTCGAATATCCTAACTGAATAAAAACGTAAAATTCCCCTTTTTACAAACAACTACTACTTCGGTCTCCCTTTCTCGAAGCTACCTAGTTCCGTCAACTACGAAATAAACCTGTACCTTATTCCCTTAACGTACCTACTCAAACCGTTTCACCCTTCGAAACAACCTAATATTTCTAAAGTACCGAAATTTGAACTTCACCGATTCCCGACGTCTTTTCCGTCTTCCGAGTAATCTAAGGATATCTTTCGCGACCGGAGTCCCTAGATGCACTCTTTTTCCGATCTTCCGCGGAGCAACCTGGAAAACCTCACGGAACCGTCGTCCCCAGGTCTACTGACTTCTCCCTTTAAATACTAATGTGCCTCCACCTCTGGTGGGTGGTTCCCCCTCACCTAACCTTTTTGAGTAGTACCAATCAGGTATCAAAAAATTTCCTCTCCTCTGAATTAGGCGTGTCTTGGCAATGACTAAAAACTCAATTTTTGCAATTCAGCAAAGATTTTCCTTCTCACGATTTTTCTGCTGAGATCCCAAAGTAGAGCCCAGTTCGTACGAATATTTACAATAACCGATAAAAAGCCTGGAGGATATTTCATTTCAGAGACTCCGACAGGAAATTATTCATTTATCTCCACACGTCTAAGGCGTTGAAGATAGAATATCAGTTCTCTGATAATCCCATGATCAACACTGCTTTTACGTTCATCTATGTGAAACGAAAGTTCAATAATTCCCATGGTTTACCACATTAGCAATTGAAATTTTTGGTGAATACACGAACCACCCTGTATCTCGGATATGGAATTGATTAGACCTAACAAATATGGGCTTTTTGGACTCGCCTAGGGTAGTTCTATCTCAGGTAACCGCATATTAATTTACCAATGAAACACCCTGTATATGAAAACAGATACAGTGAAAAACTATCTATCTAACGAAATGGAATTAAAATGGAATAAATTGATCAATGTTCTCACAAAACAGTTTCACCCATTGATGTCCCTTTATAACTCGGGTGGTCTAAATTTTCACTAAATACTTTTTTCGCAAGAAATGATGACCATCTTCTCAGCTTTCAAAGAAATATTTTTTCGGAAGCTACTCAGCATTTTGAAAAGTAGATCTGTAACAAAAAACGCCCATGTTTTGCTGTTAACGGAATGATGTAGAGAAACGAAATATTAAAAATCATTCCTGTCGAAAGTAACCAGAGGACACCGGAGGGCCGGAGGTGCTAAAACTGGGACATCATAAAGGGCACGCATTTCTAGAATAGAAACTAACTTGCCGCACCTCATATTGAGTCGTTCAGTTTCTTATCGAATGTTGAAATAATTAAACTATTTGATTGAAAATATCTCTCATTTTCCGTAGGCTCTAGCAAAAGAAACGATTGACGTTCACAGAGGCTCATTTTATGTTATCGATAAGGACAAAACAGAACTAACTGCTGATGTCTATGTAGAAGGTTTGGACGAATATAACTATCAACTTATCAAAAAAAAGCAGAAAATTAAACCATTGAGCAAGGAGAGGGGTATTGTAACAATAGTCGCAAGATCCGGCTACACTATCAACGTGAAAGATCCATCCAAGGACCCTAGAATAGGTAAAGAGCCTGAAATGAAAACTGGTACAACTATAAAATCCATGCTCTGCATGCCGATAGCTGGTCCTGGAGGTCTTGTAGGTATGTTTCATTTAAAAGTTTGCCAAGACTATTTGGATCATGGACATGCGCTATGTTGAATACTTGAAGGTTTTCCTTGTGGAATTTCACGGAATGCGCATTTTTAGAGCAATTAATCATTCCACAATAGTTTTTCAGTGAAGTTTCCACAGTTCTGGAATCGTGTACCAACAGAAATAGTCCAAAGGCCGTCTCTCTATTCATTTAAGCATAAGGTTTTTAGCCGGAGCGAATCTCAATCTGTGAGTCAGCGTTTTATTCATTTACCTATTTTATTTATTTCAAGGCTGTTCTTTAGATATATCACTCCTCTCTTTTTCCCGTCCATCTTCCCATCATCACCTTCTCCTCGTCCATTTTCAATCAGGAGTAATTCAAATTTTTTTTGGAAATTATGCTAAGTTTTTTTTTGTAAAGAAATATAGAATTCAAAGTATGTGATACAATATGAGTTATGAAATATTATATAAGGTTGACATCGCTTCGCGATATGCTCGCCTATTGGTATAGGTATAGGTAAGTTTTCATCTTTGAGGGTTATGACCACTATATCTTTTCCATGTTTTTCACAAATCCCTCATTATTTCTTTCTATTATAGTTAAATTCCTGGAGTCGGATGTCACGCAGGTAGCTGAGGCTGCCCCAGTGGTGACGTTGGTTGTTGCCCTGGAATGCATTGTCTTCCAACCGAAATCGCAAATGTGGGGCTGGCTTCCTTGTATATGAAGAATTAAAAGTCTTACAACCACTATTCGAGTGATAAAATTATTTTATTTGAAGGCTGACATGTTTCGTCATACTGCCATTCTCAAAGCCATGATTAAACAACACAAAGATCAAGTTAAAAACATTGATTCTAGATGTAATCGAGTCGAAAATATGACCACAACAATTATTATGATTGTATTTTATGTGGTCTTAAAAATTTTTGGATGTTTAGTAAAAAATTACGATGAAAACATAAACGAAAGAACAAATAAGTAAATAAACCAATAATTACATGAATCGACTCTCAATTAAACAAATTTATCGTTATTTCCTGAAGTCATTCCTTCTATCGGAGTCGAAATAAACGAGGTCAAACACGTAGATGGTCAAATTTCAAGTTAATACCAAAACAAAAACAATCTGCATAGAAAAGGATTCCAACTGACGGTATGTGACGCGACAGGCGGGATCAAAATGTGTGCGTTCCCTTCGATGTGCTGGAACCTATGGAAATAGCAAGTTGAGTTCCACTTAGAGTCGACGCTTCTCGGGGAGCTTGAATGTTTCTTGAAAAGTGTTCACCATTTTAGAGTTGAGGGTATCGAAATTGGGGATGTTCGTATGTTTATATATTTCGACCTCTTCTAGAACCTCCAATCTTCTTCCATACTCACATTGGTGTAAAAGTTCCACGTCGTTTTCTTTATTGAAATTATGTTTATTTTCTTTTAGGTGTACACTTCTACCTATGTAGATGGTCCTACAGTCTCCACATCTCAACCGGTATACTCCTGGCTTATTGAGGTGATGAATGGGGTTTTTATTTTTAACTAGGTGCTGTCGAAGAGTGTTCGAAGACCTAAAGGATACCTGAAGGTTTTCGATGTTCTCGAATAGTCTTCCTTTCTTCAAAGATATGCTCCCATGATATGGAAGGCTCATATACTGCTTCCTCTCTAATTTTGTATCATTTAGCGTTGCTGATGTGGGGTCAGTTATGTTAAGAAAATTCGCTCTGTTCTTGAATTCATTGACTAGTTCTTCAATTTTCTGTGGGTTGTGGCCATTCTGCGATGCAATGAATTTCAAAGTTTCAACCTCCCTACGAAATCTCCCTTCATCTAGTGGGACCTTGAACAGTCTATGGATGTAAGTCCTAAAAGCAGCGAGCTTGTGCTTAGGGTGGTGACCTGATGTATTATGAATCGTGTGGACGGTTTGGGTTGGCTTCCTGAAGATGTCGAAAGTTATTTTAGAATCGGATCGACTAATCAATATATCCAGGAAGCTTATTCTTCCATCATTTTCATGTTCAACTGTAAAATTTATGTTGCTGTGCAGTTGATTAATCCAAAGATGTAACATGTTGAGTTCTTCCCTATCTCCGTTCCATCCCACAATAATATCGTCAACATACCGGTGTAGTGCATCTAATGTTGAAATATAAAATAGACGATTACTAATATTGCGGATGCAGCACCTTTCCCAATGTTCATAAATATATCGTAACAAGTGACACAGATACAGAAGTACAATGTACTCAATTGTGAATTGACATAGTTACTAGTTAGTAGATGTAGACTAATAAATAGTTAAGAGGAAGGCATTCTTATTGGGAACCCTTACCGATGACCAAGTTACTACATGGCGATCCTGATGGCGAAACCGTGGAAATTTTCGAACAATTAGTGTGAGTGTGAATAGGAAGAAAAGTGAAAATGGGGTCAAGCAATCAAGGCAAGAAAAAATTTCTACGCGAGAGGTGTGCGAAGTAATAATCTTAATCCTAGTGATAGCTAGCTCGTACATTTTCAGTATGTGCAGAAAGAGACTGGAAAAGAAGATTAGGAAAGAAGTGACCAGAAGCCAGATGTTGGCCATAATCAGCAGCGCCCAGGTGTAGTGTAGTGGTAAGCAGACTACAAAACGATACTAATGACTTTAACTGAATCTTTTGTTTTCGGGAATAATAGTTTTACCTAATTTTTTTTAACTGGATGTATGGCAGTTAATAATTTAAATGAAATTTTGGAATCCCTGAAATCTATAAAAGTATATCTGAGGAAAATTGGCCCTGAAAGGCGAAAAAAGAAGATTCTCGATATTAAAATTAAAGAAGCCAAAATTATCTATGAACAATTTGAGGATGATTTTAAGGAAATTCAGAAACATTTTGCAGACGTTCCTACCCATATATTGAGCGCAATTCAGCAATTTTCCTCCGAAATACGGGATACATATAGTGCAATATTAAATGTACAGATCAAGGAGAGCCCAAGTTTGATAGAAATGGAGTCTTTCGATTTGAAAACTGCTTCATCTTTGCTACCTATGCTCAATGATAGCGAAGATACGACTAAACAATTGATAGATGCTACGGAATTCTATGATTCAATGCTTAAAACAGATCAAAAGCAGAATCTTATAAAATTTGTATTGAAAACTAGATTATCTGCAAGTGCTAAACTTCGTTTAAATAAGGAATATGCTTCAACATCTTCGTTAGTGGATGATATGAAAAAACATCTCCTCACGATTAAATCGGATACTACTCTCCAAACTAAATTAAAAAATTCACGTCAAGGAAATAGGTCGATTGAATCCTTCGGTAAATCTCTAGAAGAACTTTTTGTTGATTTGACAATTTCACAGGCCAAAGGCGATGACAATGCATATTCGGTTTTGAAACCTATTAATGAGCGGAATGCTATAAAGCAATTTGCGGACGGATTGAATAATAGACGATTAAGTACAATTATTTCAGCACGAGATTTTTCGTCTCTTAAAGATGCCATCCGTGCTGCACTAGACGAAGCTTCTGCTTCTACATCGGAAAATATTTAATCGATAAATCATTTTCAAGTACAGAGAGGTAGAAAATGGCAATATAGAGGCAGTGGCAGATCCAGAGGCCCATCACCTAGATTTTGTGGTAATAATTTGAGATATAACAACAATCATAAACCAGATAAATTTGTCGGTCATGCGCCATCGAATCATAGTACTCGAAATTTTGCAGGACGCTCTCGTGGTCAAACACAGAGAACATTCAATACTCGAGGGAGACAATCGAGTCATCATTCACAAGAAAACAGAGTCTTTTATTTGAATGGCAAAGATAACGAAATCGCACAGAAAAATTCAAACAATCTGAAGTTTTTTCTTGACTCCGATAACTGATTCTATATTCGCTTGTTTGGGTTTGAATAATGTAGAGTTTTCAGTGGAATCAGAAAAATTTAAATTTTTAATAGACAGCGGAGCTTCACTCTGTGCAATCAAATTGGATTCTATTAGAGACAAATCCTTGATACGCAAAGATAATCTTAATGTGAACGGTATTTGTGGAAATATAACAGCTATCGGGAATATCTCATTAGAATTGCATACCAACGGTGTTACTTTCGAACAATTATTTTATGTATTTCGAGATATCCCTTGTAATTACAATGGTATTATAGGTCAAAATTTTTTGCAAAAATATAAAGGTATAATAAATTTTGAAGAGAACACGTTAATTCTAAATAATCGCCATAAGATGGTGGAGGTTTCTCTAAACTCTAAAAATGATTCGGTGCTGACAATTCCATCTAGATGCGAAATCATTGAGTACTTATCAATAAATACAGAAAAAGAATGTGTTGTAATCCCTCAGGAAATATGTAAAGGCGTTTTCCTAGCAGGAACCGTGGTGAAACCAAAGCATAATATCATACCTGTCAAAATCCTTAATACAAGAGACACCGAAGTAACTCTCAAGAATTGTGTACCAGAAATTCATAATCTCGACAAATATCAAATATGTTCATTTAGCAAAATTACTGGAATTTCACCAACTAGAGTCAAAGAATTATTTTCATTGATAAACCTGAACGGTTTGACTAAGGAAGAACAATTGTCTATCGAAGAGCTATGTGCTAAATTCAGTGATATTTTCCATCTTCCAAACGATAAATTAACCACAACTACAGTTTTCAAACAAACTATCACCTTGAAACCACCAGTATCTAGAAAACCGTACCGTATTCCTCATTCGCAAAAACAGGAGGTAGATAAGCAAATTGAAGATATGATAAAAAATGATGTTATAGAGGAGGCCCAGAGTGAATGGTCCTCTCCAATTTTATTAGTCCCAAAGAAAGCTGATAAAAATGGCAATAAGAAATGGAGGCTTGTAATCGACTTCAGATCATTAAACGAAAAAATTCAAGATGACAAATTCCCCCATCCTAACATAGTAGACATTTACGATTCGCTTACCGGAGCCGTATACTTTTCTCACTTAGACTTAAGTCAAGGTTATTACCAGGTAGAGCTAGCAGCTGACAGCAGACCGTACACAGCATTCTCTACTCATAAAAATCAGTATCAAATGAAAAGACTACCTATGGGATTGAAAATATCCTGCAGTGCGTTTTCACGGCTAATTTCAATTGCAATGACAGGATTAAATTACGAAAAATGTTTTTGTTATCTCGACGACTTGATTGTTTTTGGTAGAAATTTAAAACAACATAATCAGAACTTGCTGAAAGTGTTTTCCAGACTCAGAGAGGTTAATCTGAAATTAAACCCTTCTAAATGCGAATTCCTCAAAAAACAAATTTTATATTTAGGTCATATTATATCTTCTGTCTATCACCCGATCCTGATAAAACCAAAGTTCTTAAGTTATACCCAGATACCCAGTCCCAAAAAACACTGATGAAGTCAAAAGATGCATTGCCTTTGCAAATTATTACAGAAAATTCATTAGAAATTTTGCAGAAATAGCTAATCCTCTGAATAAGTTATGCAGAAAATATTCTGAATTTCATTGGTCAGAAGAATGTCAAAGTGCTTTCGAAAAATTGAAAATCGCTCTTTCTACAGCGCCAGTGCTGGATTACCCCGATTTCTCAGATGACAACGAATTTATTTTGCAAACTGATGCAAATGGAACATGCGCTGGTGCAGTCCTTTCTAACAAAAATAATAAGCCAGTGGCATTTGCCAGTCGACCCTTCAATAAATCCGAAACCAACTACTCTACTATAGAAAAAGAATTAGCGGCAGTAGTATGGGCAGTAAAATATTTTCGTCCTTATTTATTTGGTAGACATTTTAAAATTCGTACTGATCATAAGCCTCTCGTTTATCTTTTTAACCATTCAGAGAATATCAATATCATATTGAATATGTTAAAGGTTCAATGAACGGACCAGCAGACGCGTTGTCTCGAATAACTTCAACGGAATTAAATGAAATGAATCGGAACGTACTTGCTGTTTTAACCAGGGCCCAGGCTAAAGCATCAAGAAACCTTCCTAATTTAGAAAAAACTTCAACGAATAATCGGTCTGATCAACCAAACGTCGTAGAAATTTTGAAAAAACCCAATGACGGTAACGAATTAATCGTTCTCAAAAGAAACGATGATCTAAGTAGTTTTGGAAATACGGAGAACATATTGTCGGAAACAAGATGTGTATGTTATGAACCAAATACGAAGTTAGTTTATATCCACCCAGATACTCCATCGATAATCTCGCGAGACGAATTATTGAGAAATTTGGAAGAATTATGTAGAAGAATGAATATAAACGAGTTAATCATAGCGAAAAATGAATATAATGCATTTATAGTGGAGTATTTTATGAAGACAATTGCTAAGATAAAATGGACCGGTCCACGAATTTGCATAATTACAGGTGTGAAAAGAATTTTCAATCCTGATACGAAGAAACTTATACTTAACGACTTTCATATTTTACCGACAGCAGGACATTCGGAAGTCCGCAAAATGATCAATAATATACGAAGATATTATTATTGGCCTGGATTATCGAATGATTGTGCCTCTTATGTGAAAAAATGTGCGAATTGTTAAAAACACAAGTTTAGTAAACCCATAAAGGAACCAATGGTAATAACACCAACTGCTCATTCAGCCTTCGAAAAAGTTTACTTAGACATTGTCGGCCCTTTAGAAAAAGATGACAATGGTTTTATTTATGTTCTAACTTTACAATGCGATCTAACGAAATTTGTCGAAGCATATCCTTTAAAATCAAAAGATACAGTAACAGTAGCAAGAGCTTTCGTAGATAGGTTCATCTTAAGATACGGTGTTCCCTCAGAGATTGCTACTGATCAAGGAACAGAATTCATATCCAATACAATGGCGGAGATTTGTAATTTTTTAAGAATATCTCATATAAAAGCAACTGAATACCATCATCAAAGCATTGTATCTTTAGAAAATTCACATAAAACATTAAACTCTTTTTTAAGAATACAAATGAGAAACTATGGCTCTTCGTGGTCTTCATGGATCCCATATTTTTGTTTCATGTATAATACATCGTATCATTGTAGCACACGATACTCACCTTATGAACTGGTATTCGGAAAAAAGTGTAATTTGCCTAATAATCTAGTGAATGGTGACACTGTCGAACCATTATATAACGCGGATTCGTATCCTCTAGAACTCAAATTCAGATTGCAAAAAGCACAACAGGATGCAAGGCAAAATTTAGAATACGAAAAATTCAAAAGAAAAGTGATAAACGATAGACAGATCAATCCGATAACATACGAAAAAGACGATTTAATTTTGTTGAAAAGTGAAAGTGGAAATAAACTGCAAAGTGTTTACGAAGGTCCTTTCAGTGTAATAAAAGATGATTCTCCGAACGTTCGAATCAGCAAAAACGGCAAAGAGTGCGTGGTTCATAAGAATCGAACTAAACCTTTTGTGCGCGAGGTCAAGGACAAGTAACAATTAAGAAATAAAACCTGAATGTGAGATCGGATATCCGATATCATTACAAGTCAAATGTTTGATGTATAGTTAAGCTAGGTTAGTATTATGAAGAGTAAGCAAAGTGGGTTCATTATTCTATTGTATATATATATATATAATCAAAATCCCAATAATACCTTTCGGTGTTTGGGTCTCAAAATAACATATTCTAAAATTACAACTGAAATTTGATGATTTTCTTCCATTCTTCTCTATTTGCCGCCAACGTTCTAGCTTCGGTGATGTTTTTCCCTCTTCTCAAAATTTCCTTTGTAACCATATCGTCCCAAGTCAGTCCAGGTCTTCCCCTTTTACTCCTTTTTTCCACTCTCGCCTCCCATATCTGTCTTGTAGGTCTATCCTCTTCCATTCGCATTAAGTGCCGCCACCACCCCATCTGCCTTTCTCCAACATAATCCTCCATTGACTCTATCTCCAATTCTTTCCTAACATCATCATTTTTTTTTTCTATCCAATCGTGTTATACCCTTCACACTTCGAAGATACTTCATTTCCATTGCCTGCAATTTGCTTCTACTTCTTTGTGTAGTAACCCAGGTTTCACAGCCGTAAGTTAATACCGGTCTGAATATGCTCTTGTACACCGTCATCTTGGTTTTCTCCTTTATTTCCCTTTTCCTCAAAAATTTCCGATTAAGCGCAAAAAATAATCTATTTCCTTTTTCTATTCTATTTTCAATATCCCTCTCTTGACTACCACTGCTATCTATATCAACTCCCAGATATGTGAAACTACTGACTTTTTCTATTTGCTCACCATCTATTTTTAGTTGCACATCCTCATCCTCCTCCATTTCCGCAATCACCATAACCTTAGTCTTCTTTTTGTTTATTTCCATTTCATACTTTTTCAGTGTTTCGTTCCAAACATCCACATTCCTCTGTATTGCACTTTTCGAACCTGCCATTAACACAATATCGTCCGCGAAGGCAAATGTTGATGACTCTACCTTCCTCAATTTTCTGTGTCCGACTATCAGAGTTCTCATTTCTTCCTTTGTTTCCTTTATGATCTCATCCAGAAATATTATAAAAAGTGTGGGGCTCAAAACTCCTCCTTGTCTTAGTCCTTCTTTGGTATGGAAACATTCCGATCTCATATTCTTGTATACGACACAATTCTGACTTTCTCTGTATACACTTTCTATGGATTGCACTAGTTGTTCTGCAATTCCCCTCTTTCTCAATATTTCCCAAAGCTTCTCTCTCTTCACTTTATCAAAAGCTTTTACAAGGTCTATAAACACAAAATACGCCTTCCTACCAGTTTTCTTCATCTTCTGTATAATTTGTTTAACTGCAAATATATGGTCTTGTACACTTCTGCCCTTCATGAATCCGCTTTGTACAGGATCTAAAGTATGCTCAACGAAATTTCTGAGTCTCTTCTCTAAAATACTCTCATATACTTTCAGTGCTGTACTCATAAGATTTATTCCTCTATAGTTGTTACACGTCTTTTTATCACCACTTTTAAATATCGGTACAACCAATGCCATCTTCCAATTCTCTGGTATCCTTTTTGTAGACCATGCCTTCTGACAAATTTTCGTCAAAATTTCAATACCTTTCTCTCCCATATTTCTCAACATCTCAGGTGTTATTTGATCGTTTCCGGCTGCTTTTCCATTCTTGAGTCTCTTTATGGCCTCTTTAACTTCATCAATCCCTATTTGATCCTCTTCTCCGCTTCCAAATTGATCCTCTATTCTTCCGAAATCAGTTCCTACTCTATGTTCTCTTATTTCCTCTCCCTCTAGTAATTCCATGAAATATTCCCTCCATCTACCCATTATTTCTTGGTCTTCTGTTAATAATATTCCCCTTTTGGATCTGACAGATGCACTTTCAATCCGTTTACCTTCCCTCATATTCTTCAACACGCGATAAAATAATTTCTGGTTTTCTCCTGCATTTTTTCCATTCTATCTCCAAACTCCTTCCAACTCCGTATTTTTCCCTCCCTAACAGCTTTTTTTACAATTTCTCTTTTTTCTTTGTACTTCTCGTAGTTTTCTGCTGTTTTATTATGTAAGTATTTTCTCCAACATTCCTTTTTCTCCTTTATTTGATTTTTCAGGGTTGTACTCCACCATGATGTGCATTTTTTGTTCCTATTTGTTTTTATGCTACCACATATTTCCTTAGCTGACTCTTGCAGTGCTGCCTTGAACTTATTCCACAAATCATCTACAGTCATCTCCATTTTTAATTCCATGCTATTCAGTTTTTCTCTCACTTTATCCTTATACTTTTCCGCTACGTCTTCATCCCTCAGTTTATAACTTCTTATTTTCTCATATATTTCATTCCGTTGTAAATTACCATGTTTTTTCTCTCCTTCATTCCCTCTTACTCTAGCGATCAACAAAAAATGATCACTTCCAATATCCGCACCCCTATACACTCTTACATCCTTTATTTCTCTCCTGTTTTCTTTTCTTATCAATATATAATCTATAATCGACCTTTCATTAAATCCATGTCCCTGTCTAGTGAACTTATGTTTATTTTTGTGTTCGAAGAAAGTGTTGGTTACTATCAAATCATTCACTCTACAATAATCCAAAAGTCTTGTTCCATTGTTGTTTCTCCTTGCTTCCCCATACTTTCCAACTATATCATCTTTTGCTCCCCCTATTCCAACTCTTCCATTGAAGTCTCCACAAACGATAACTTTTCCTATACATCGTTCTGTTATTAACTGCAATTCATCCCAAAATTCATCCTTCTCCTTCTTGTTTGCATCATCATTTGGACCGTATACCACAATTACTGACATGTTTCCTTTTCCTGTTTTGATATTCAAAGTCAATATTCTCTCTGTGATTGCTCCCCAGGTATCAACACTATTTCTTATCTTATTGTTTATCAAACATGCAACTCCTGCCGCTCCGTGTTTTCCCTGCTCGACCCCCTTGTATACAAGTAAATGTCCATTTTTCGTTACTTGTTGCCCTTCCCCTTTTTTCTTCGTTTCTGTCACCGCCAGGATATCTATATCATATTTTTCGAATTCCATTTCCAATTCCATTTCCTTGCCATTCAAACCTCTAACATTCCAGGTAGCCAACTTCCAATCTTTTTCTTTCTGTTTTTCCTTTCCGCTTATCAATTCCTTTATCGACTTCACCTCATTCCTTCGCGTTACATTTGTATTTCCACAACCTTTCTTCATATCCTTAATCTGCCATGTCTTCATCGTTTCATTCTTACTATATACCCCTATTTCTATCAGTTTTTTGCCGACTTCTTTGTTGTATCTATCTCAGTCACGCCCTGCTCATTTTCGTCCCAAAAATACACTTTCTCATCAATTTTAATCTTTTGATAACCAACTTTGACAGTTTTACCCTTTTCTTTCTCTTGTTTGCTGATTTCTATTATTTGTCTTTGAACCGTTCTCTCCTTCTCAGTTAAATCATTTTCTATTATTGTAGCTTGTCCCCTCAACTTATTTTTGTTTTTCATTATGCTTTGCTTCTGATTCCAATCCTGCACTTCTGTCAGCACCATTTCATTTTTCTTTCCTTTGTTTATCTTGAATGCCCTCGTAATCTCCACATTTGTTTCCAATTTCTCTGCAATGAATTTCCTGATTTCAACTTTTTCTTTTCCATCAGATACTTGCAAATTTCTCACAATGATGTTGTTTCTTCTCCGTTTTCTATCTTCCATTTCAGTCCTAATTTCGAGTTTTTTAATTCTTTCCTCCAAAAGTTTCTTCTCCAATTCCTACTGCTTTTCTTTTTCCTTCATTTCTTTCCTCACATTATTTATCTCAGCTTTCAATTCATCGGTATTTTTTCTCATCTCAATCTTCAACTGTTCCATCATCTTCATGAACATTCCTTCTATGCCATCCATATTGGTACTTTCTTCCCTTTCACGTTGTTTATATGTGGGCGATCTAAGTATTTTTTTACTACCTGCAAACACTTCTTCGTATTCTTCGTTCCTATATCTTTTCTTCTCTGCTCCGCTCATTTGTGATCTTCAGTTACCGCTTGCGATTCCTTTTTCCAATAACCACCGTGCGTCGGAAGACCGGTTCTGCCAGTTCCCTACTCCGTTCAGGAACCAGCCCGAATCAACCGCTGGCTCGTCAGTTACAGGATGCCTTCCTGATTTGTTGTTATTATTATAACCCTAGATATATTTACCAAGATTTTTGATAAGTTAATTCTTGCAATTTCAGGCTATAATTTGTTTTCAGAATCGAAAAACTTCACTTTAACCGTCAATTTTCACTACTCGCACAATTTAAAACCTCCTTTTTCCACTATTTCTCACCTAACTTTTTCTCTGTCTGACACGATCGTGTTTACCGATTGCGCATCCGACTCAAATGTTTTCATTATTCTATTGTAATAAGGTTAATTAGTTATAAGAATTGGCATTGATAAAATTTTCATTTCCAAGTAATGAAAATTCTTCTTGAAATTCCGGGGAAGGTGTAGTGCATCTAATGTTGAAATATAAAATAGACGATTACTAATATTGCGGATGCAGCACCTTTCCCAATGTTCATAAATATATCGTAACAGGTGACACAGATACAGAAGTACAATGTACTCAATTGTGAATTGACATAGTTACTAGTTAGTAGATGTAGACTAATAAATAGTTAAGAGGAAGGCATTCTTATTGGGAACCCTTACCGATGACCAAGTTACTACACCGGAACCAGAATAGAATTTTTGATTTGAAGGGATTCAATTCGTTAAATACAAGTTTGCGCTCGAAGAAAGACATAAATATTTCAGCAAAAGTCGGTGAAAGACAATTGCCCATACTGAGACCATCTTCTTGTGAGTATATCCGAATATCCGAAAGAGAAGAAGTTCTGCTCGAGACATAATTTTGATAGATTAAAAATGCTATCTGCAAGTTCATTGGATAAATTGGAGTGGAACACTAAACTTTTGAAAATTTGCAATGTTTGTTTGATTGGAACGGTGGTGAAGTGGTTGGATACGTCGAAAGATGCGAGTATAGTGTTACTCTGTAGATTTACTCCTTTGAGTTTATCAATGAGTTCCTCACACTGTATACAGATCTATATGTTAAATTTTTCTCTAGAACCTTATTAAGATACTGCGATAATTTGTGCGAGAGGCTGCCACAGGAAGAAACAACAGGTCTAATGGGGACATTGGCTTTATGAATCTTGGGTAATCCGTAAAGTCTAGAGATCCGGTAGTTCATCGGAAACAACGTTTTCCAGGTATCAGTCAGGGAGGGACCGAACATGTTCAAGGTTGATTTGAATCTTTTATTATAATTATTTATGAATGTGGTCGTCTTTGTTGTGAAATTATTTTCGGTTAAAAATGTGTTGACTTTATGTATGTATGCGTCTTCATCTAAAATCACCAAGCAATTGCCTTTATCGGCCTTCAAAACTATCAAATTATCCCTTTTAATTTTGTCCCTGATGGAATTTAGGGATGAATAGAATTCTCTGAAAATCGCTTCAACTTTTGTTCTGGATTTTTGGAAAGTGCTGAGGGCGGAAATGATGTGATTCCTGAGGGGAAACAGATTCTGAATTCTGTAACTCCTGAAAAAAGTCTCGACAGAGATGACCAGGTCTTCTATTATTTTAGTTTTATTTAAGATTGGAAGTGAGAATTTGAGACCCATATCAAGAAGCTTCATCTCTTTATCATTGAAAATTGTGTGGGAAAAGTTAAGGACCTTGGGGTAAAAATTGACTTTGAGTTTCTCGTATGAATTGTTTGTCTGCTGTTGACTGTTTTCGAGGTTATGGATTTTCCTCTGGTGAGAAGAAGATTGGAGGTTCTAGAAAAGGTCGAAATATATAAACATACTATTATCCCAAATTTCGATACCCTCAACTCTTAAATGGTGAACACTTTTCAAGAAACATTCAAGCTCCTCGAGAAGCGTCGACTCTAAGACATTTTGATCCCGCCTGTCGCGTCACATACCGTGAGTTGTCATCCTTTTCTGTGCAGATTGTTTTTGTTTTGGTTTTAACTTGGAATTTGACCATCTACGTGTTTGACCTCGTTTATTTCGACTCCGATAGAAGGAATGACTTCAGGAAATAACTTAGTTATATTTTTTGATGAATTTGTTTGATTGTTAGTCGATTCATGTAATTATTGGTTTATTTACTTATTTGTTCTTTCGTTTATGTTTTCATCGTAATTTTTTACTAAACATCAAAAAATTTTTTAAGACCACATAAAATACAATCATATATATATATATATATAATACAATAAATGTTGAAACAAAAAGTACCTAAGCTGAGGTAAAAAAAGAACGGGGTATCATAACATTCTTTGTATGATATTATAGAATCATACGATACTATCAACACTAGTATCAAACGATATTATACAGCCAGGGGAAAAAACCTCAGCCAAAAAAACCTGCCTCCCCGTAAACAAAATAACATAAAATATCAAATATCAGGAAAATCTTGAAAGACATCAGTGTGATCATCTTCATGTTATCCGTCGATGGGCTCGAATAAACAGATTCTTCCCACAGGACTCGTAATTCTTAATCTGAAATGAAAAAAGACAAAAGCGGAAAGGAACCGATTATTCAGAATAAATCGAATGCATTTTGGAATTGCATTTGCTACTTTAAAAAACAGCAACATTAAGATTTCTTGGCCAAATAATGTTCGGACAATGTTATGACAGAAATGTTTGAAAGAAATGAAAAAAAAAACTCCATCAATTTCCCCTTTCCGAATCTGTTGAAAGTTACGAAACTGATAATTTTTCAACATAACAAGCTAAACTTTTAAAAAGGCAATTAATACATAACCTTTCAACTGTCCTCTTTCACGAGGATTTTTTCTGTTGCCGTGTGGATTTCTTGCAGAAGAATCACTTTGATACCATGTTCATCAGCTAATTTGGAGACGTAATCACACTTGTCTTTCGAAATTCCTTCGATATTCAAATTCAAATTCCACAAATTGTAGCTCTCTGGTCGTGAGGGTTTTTCAAACCGGATACGACCTTCCAGGTGATGATTTTTCGGCACTCCAGATGTTTGAAGACCGCTACGGGACCCCAATGAAAGGCAATCATCTCCCATAGATAAACCAAACATGTTATAACACAAGAAAAACAGAATATTTTTCATAATTGTTGTGGTCATATTTTCGACTCGATTACATCTAGAATCAATGTTTTTAACTTGATCTTTGTGTTGTTTTAGCATGGCTTTGAGAATGGCAGTATGCCGAAATGTCCAACTTTTCACCGTACTCCGTACTGATGAGGACCGAAAGCCAGAAACAAGTGTATACGTTTAGTTTTCATCTTTGAGGATTATGTCCACTATATCTTCTCCATTTATTATACATATACATATAGATCTAATGGACTGACACTGAGTTGCAGCAACGTCCATTAAAATTTAATGCTGCTGCCTTAATTCTCCCTTAAACGGAATATCCGTAGACGGTAGCCATTGATACTTCGTTTAATGGAGAATTGAGGCAGCTTTATATTTAATGGACGTTCCTGCAACTCAGGGATAACTCTCAAAGATGAAAATGAACCGTAGACACGTGTTTCGGGCTTTCATCTTTGATTGTTATGTCCATTAGATCTTTTTCATGTATTTTACCAAGTTCAACGGCCTATTGGGCATTTCAAGAAAACTGGACCTATTTGAAATCTGAAAATTGGGGAGAAGGACCAGTGATGGTCCGAAACGTGGATGATGAATAAATGAAGGAAACAAATATTTAATTCGTGTTCAATTTATAAGTGGAGTTACCTATACCGTGGATATATATATATAGTCCGTTTCAAAATGATTGGCATCTCATCAGTAACTTTCGAGTTCTGGGATTTATGTTGGTGTTGATTGAAAACACTAAGTTTTGACATTTCAGAGTTTGAATTAACCTCCTGCATATATTTCGAATTTATTTCTGTATGTAGCAAAACAACCATCGATTCAACAGGGTGAAATTCATTTATTATTTCAATTACGTAATATCGTCACAAGTGTTAGGTTAAATGTCATCCATGACGATATTGCGTAATTGAAATAATAAATGAATTTTACCCTGTTGAATCGATGGTTGTTTTGCTACATTTGTATAATTTTAGACGTTGAGATTAACTTCGAATTCAGTAAGTTGTTATACACTGTTTGCGTTTTGTTGTTGCTAATGTATTTTGTGATGTTTTTACAGTTGCCCTGAAGAAGAAGCTAAGCAGCTTCGAAAGCTAGGCTATGTATGAATAAAGAATAAATATATCTCTAATTCACTGATCGATATCTCTTATCCCAACTTAAATATAATTCAACGATCATTACCTGAAATACTATATATATATATATATATATATATATAGATATATATATATATATAGATATATATATATATATATATGTATATATATATATATATATATATATATAGGGTCTTCCACGAGGAACCTCACCCATATTTATACGGGAAACTACTGAACGTATTTTCATGAAATTCAGCACTTATAAGTATTTCACGATGCTGATGAAATCTAAAATATTTTCAAGGCATGAGCACCTCCGGTTTTTCCGGAAATGACGTCAACTTCCGTTTTTCAAATTAGAACACCATTTCAAGTTATTTTGATGTAACATTTTTCAGTTTTGGTTGGAAATTTCTCTCTGAGCGGGAAAATTCGAAAAAAAATCGAAAATTGAGCTCCGCTGAAACAAGAATAACTTCGAGGTTTTTCGATGGAAAATTTTCATTTTTGGGATTTTTCAAGATGTAAGATTGATGTATCCACTTTAAATATCGAAATCGCGATTCATGATACAGGGGGTGAAAAAATCGCTTTCAAAGTTAGGGATGACAAAATCGTGAAAAATCAATTTTTTTCAAATTAGAACCTCATTTTTTCATGGCAGATATTGAATCTACGTTAAAAAATAATGTGAGTGTATGCATCACACCCTTGCCCTAAAGTGGATATTTTCTGAGTTATTCACAAAAAACTGTTTATCGTCTTGAATTTTCAGCTATTTCTTTTCCCTTCACGCCAAAAAGATGAAATTTTCAGGAACTGTTACTTAAACCATGTTTAAGATTTTACTACCCTAATAATAATAATTAAAGAGGCACTTGAAGATAGAGACACTGGGATCAAAGTCAATGGAGTCTGGGTCAACAACATACGATACGCTGATGACACAGTGCTGATTACAGATAATATAGATGACCTACAACAACTAATTAATATAGTAGGCGAACATAGCCAAAACATGGGATTAAACATCAACATCAAAAAAACTAAATTCATGATTATCACTAGGGAAGCGAATACGTTTGGAAATTCTAGAGTAACATATAATGGAACACCTATAGAACGGGTAGAAAAATTTAAATATCTAGGAACATGGCTCTGTCAAGAATGGTCATCGGACGACGAAATAAAATGCCGAATTGAACAAGCTCGAAGTACATTCATAAAATTTAAGAATGTATTTACATGTACCGATTTTGATCTTGATCTTAGACTGAGACTAGTGCGATGCTACGTTTGGTCAGTGCTTCTTTACGGAGTGAAGGGTTGGACCCTTAAGGTAAAAAACATCAACAAATTAGAGGCATTCGAAATGTGGATATATCGTAGAATCCTGAAGATATCATGGACTGCCAAAGTGAGGAATGAGGATGTTCTCAGGCGTATCCACCGTGAACTCTTTAGCATCGCGAAGAAACGAAAAATTGCATACCTTGGCCATATAATGCGAGGCCATAAATATCAATTCCTTCAGCTGATAGTTGAGGGCAAGATTGAAGGTAAAAGAGGATTAGGACGGAAGAGGATATCATGGTTGCGGAAAGTGAGGCAGTGGACGGGTATACAAGATATTCAGACATTCATCCATACAGCTAGAGATATAGAAACCATGAAAAATGTGGTCGCGAACGTCCATTAATGGATATGCATTAAAAGAAGAAGAAGAACATGCAAGAGAAAAAAGTTACAGGTTGTTCCTAAATAGATGGCTAATTTTGATTCGAATTTAGATCGGAAACCTCTTTATTTCAACTAATCGGCCATCGGTTTTCTCTTCAGTGATAAATAAATAATTCCTTATGAACCATATGCAAAAACTTACCATGTTTTACATTCTTTTTTTTTAATGATAGATATCATTAATTACATCTGCCAAATTTCCCTTTATTCAGTAGCATTTTGTGTTTACTATTAATTTGGTGATGATTCGTATTAAGTTATAAAATCGATCACTATGCCTAATTTTACCAATGAAGATTATTTAAATCTCATTCTACTTCATGGAGAATGTAATAAAGTTGTAGATAAAACGATTCGACTGTTCATTGAGAGGTTTCCTGACTGACCCAGACCAACGAGAGATACCATTAACAGAACCATGACAAACTTGAGAAATGTCGGATCTTTCGTTAAGAAAACTATACACAGAGAAAAAAGTCAAGTAGAAGATGAGAACAACGAAATTACAGTTCTTGCATATTTTCATGTGAATCCTCAAAATTCTCTCAAAGATGCCGAGATTGATCTGAGATTATCTCAATCGAGTGTTTGGAGAATATTAAAAAAACATAAAATGCACCCATATAAATTCAATAGGGTACAGCATTTGAAGAAAACTGATTTCGTCAGGAGAACAGAGTTTTGCGAAGCTATGATGATTCGATTTCAAGAGAATGAAAACTTTTTGGACTGTATAATTTGGACAGATGAATCTAAATTCACAAAGAATGGTTCTTTCAATAGGCATAACAGTTATTATTGGGATGAAGAGAACAACCACCACTTCAGACAATGGAACTTTCATGAGACCTGGAGTTTCAATGTTTTTTGCGCCATCAAAAATAATGCAATTCTCGATGTTCACATTCATGATGGGACTTTAACTGGTAAGATAGAACACTACACATGTTTGCATTATTTAAAGAATGTTCTCCCTTAGGAGATAGATATTCTGACATATTGACTCAAATAATTGAGCCGCTAGTACAGAACCATAATGACTTATGGTATCAACAAGATGGCGCGCCTCCACACAATTCACTCAATGTGTCAAATATCCTTTACAGGCTATTTGAAGATCGATGGTTGGCGAACAATGGTCCACATCTTTGGCCACCACGTTCTCCCGTTTTAACTCCTTTAGACTATTATGTTTGGGGTAGGATAAAAAATATTGTCTACTCAACTCCCCTGACTGATAAAGAGGACTGCATAGAACGAGTCAGAAATGCGTTCAGGTTTGTTTAGATTTTTAGATTCATAGTTTTGAAACTCAATTTGGTTTTTAAACACTTTTGCAGATCTCTTCCTCTCGATGAAATAAGAAGAGCAACGCACGAAGCATTCCTGAGACGTATAAATAAAATAACTATTCTTGAATTGGTAGTTTATTTTAAATTGCTCTGATACTGCTGTACGATATTCTCGAAATGTATTTATCTCAAATAAAAACATAACAAATTTAACGGCGTGTTTTATTTATATGAATTGAGTTGAAGTCCGAGTGAAAAATAAAATCCTGAGCAGAACAAGAAAGAGCATTGCTTTTTGTTTTGTCGCTCAGGATGTTATATTCTGGGCCTGACAAAGTCGAAATTCAATTTAAAACGTACGATTTCATTCAAATTTCGCGCTCTTCGTAGAATGCCGAAATCTGTATCGACAAATTTAGTTAACAGCGCCATCTAGTCTGTCGCGTGTTGTCTTAATCGAAAATCGTTGTCGGTTTTTAGTACTGGAGATATAGGGTCGTTTCCTATCTTTATACTCTATAATCTTTGATTCGAGGTTTATAAAACCCAAATGAAACATCCGCCATTGCTCTCTCCGCCCGCAGTCGTCGAAGAATGGAGAACGAGTTCACGACGTTCACGTTCCTATTTGCGGATGAACTTAACTCTCTCGTGGTGTAGCTGGTTGATGCTAGTGATCTATATTGACTATATTAGTCATTTGTGATTTGTGTGTCTGTTATTTATTACTAATTTACTCTATCATTCAATACTATGATCGAGGTCGCAGCTCCAAGAAGCACGCCGGTAATTACAGGAAATATGAAATAGATGTCAAAATTGTGGAAACGTATGAAAAACTTAAGGAATTCAACACAGAGGATGAGTTTTCCAAGATATGTGTAAGTATAATTTTATATTTCTGAATTGGCTCACTATCTCTTTTTTGTAATATCATTTCACATTCTCTGATGATGAAATTTAGCAATTTTAATATAGGCAAAAAACCTTCAGTCTCCAGTATATTTTATGTTTTTTCAGTTGACTGAATTTCGCTTTGTTGGAAGAAAAGATAATGCTGAAACAACAAGAAAAATATTGAGGCTGATGATCAGCCATCAGTTGGCCATTTCCCTGAATTGGTAAGGGAGAAATGACAAGGATGGGCTAGAAGTATTGGAACACATGTTGTTACTCGCTCGTTCAAGGTACTCCAAAGTTTGTTACATAAATTTTTAGTTAATGACTTTGAATTTTTACTTATTTGAAATGATATTCGACATTAATTTCAATAACTTGAATAAATTATGAAAACTCATTTTGTCGGATCAGTAAGGAGAAATCGTCAGCCGAAACTGACCACCAACATGGAAATAAATCATGCCATAATGAACTCATAATACAAATTCAGGATTTCGCATTTATGAGTACATAAACTTGAATTGTAAAATATTTTCGAGTAGAATCTACTTCCGATTTTATCGGAAACGAATGTTAACTTCGTTATTTCAAATATTACACCCTGTATATTCAAACATATTCAAATTCTTACTTCAATTCTACACTAATTTGATGTATAATATGCGCAACCACACAAGCGATTGTTGAGTTATACCCTTGTTTGTCAGAAAGATTTCACAAATCAGTGTTTATATCTTCAAAATGCCTCATTGTAAAAAGTTTTTTTCGCATCAATGGAATAAAATAAAGTACGATGATGCAAATTCTTGAATTTGTATTACAATTCCTTCCACGAAAAGTTCTAATGAAACACTTGAAAAAATCACCCTGTTTATATATGTATATATATTTTTTTAACAAATAACATTTCATTCTTCCGATATGATATAAAATATTTCAAATGTAGTTATATGAAGAATTATATTTATGGTTTTATTTCAATATAAAATTTTATTTTCAGTTAGTTATTTATTGCACTACTGCCCTTCTAACATGATTCAAGTGAGACTAACTCAATAATATCATTGGCGTGAATAGAGTTGAGTCATTAGGTGGTTCACCGACAATCACGAAAATCTCGTAATTTTTTCAATGTGTTACTTTTTACAAATTTTCTCATCAATGGTTGGTAACTTCACCAATAACCCAATCCTAGTTACGCCTATGAATTATATGAACTACATCTGAGAAATAGAAATATGATAACAAAATATATTTTATTTTTGGAGTACTTAAAAAAAATAGAAAAGAATTACCCATATCACCTTTACAATTTCTGAAAGAATATTTGTTTCAAATGAATTTGAAGCCATATGAGCATCGAGGTAAGTAAACTCGATAAACAAATCAACAAGGTATATTATAAGTATATCAACTGAATTTTGTTTCTAAGCCACCAATCAGGTTGCGGGTAGCCATTCTGAGAAAGTGTCTCTTAGTCTCTGGTTCTGCATTTCACAGGCGCGGTGATATATCGATTGTAAAGCTTTGGTTTCCTCGAAAGCGGTACGGACAAATTTCGACCGCAATAATGCGACAAAGGACTCATAAAAAACAGTACCATGCACATTATCAGCAGAGGTACAGTTATCTATGACGTCATTTGCCGCATTATTGTGGTCGAAATTTATCGGTTCCGCTTTCGAGGAAACCAAGGCTTTAGTCGCTCGGGCCGATGCGACATTTTATTCAAAATGCCGACGCTGAACAGTGTCGGCAAGCCGACACATTGCCGACACAAATAGGCTGGTATGTCAGCACTTTGTCAACGTTGGGCCAACGCTGGTTCTGCTTTTCACTGCCGCAGCGATATGTCGGGAAACAGTCCCTCGTGCGGCTGTCGGCCGATCGGACACTATTAAAAATGCCGAGTCTAAACAGCGTCGGCAAGCCGCCACATTGCCGACACGAATTGCTGGTATGTCGGCACTTTGCCAACGTCGGGCCGAGTTAATTTTGTTTGTTAGGTTGTGACTCATTTGTCTGATTTCGAACGACAAATTTTCTAATTTGAAGAATACTCAGTATTCATGATGTATTATTCTCCACTCAATGTTATATTTTTTCAGCCACTGATAAATGAATATAATAAACTCTCAGTCATAATTGTAGTTGAATTTGATATTGTCATCAAAATATCGGTCTTTAATACAATTGAATTTGTTTAAATCCGACTTATTATTGAGAAACTTTGTTTTCTGAGACATTACATTGCACTGACCAAATCAGTCTTTAAGAAAATATATTGTTGAAAATAGCATGAAAATATATGACCGGCTGAAGGACCTCGGTCGATTGCCTGTTGACTTTGTCAATAAAGATCTGTTGGAAGTAGTACATAAGACGTATCATGAAAAGCTTTCAAGAATTTTCTATTTTTATTATCTATAATAAGTAATTCAGGCTTATTGTAGTTGAAGACAAAGGAACAGAAGAAAGAATAAATATATTTTGATATTTTTCTATATTGCTCTAAGAAGATTGACACAATTAAAAAATGTTTCGGACTACAGGCTCCCAACGCCCAACACTTGAACTGCATTGCAAGAATAAATGTAGTAAACATTTCAATGAAAAAATGGAAAATAAATTAAAAATTATCAAATGAATAATACCGACAGACAAGAATTTCCTAAAACTATTGTTTCCAATTCAGAATCATAACTTTACAAATATTATATTAATTATTTCTCTCAAAATGCACAATATTAAAAAATTTCACAATTTGTAATCAAAAATATCAATATTTCCATATTCAATTTTGAATGAATGAAAATGAAATAATGTTTCATTTAAAAAATGAGTTTGTCCTTCTGTTCTCTTCAAAGATAAATACATGTTGTCTTCTTGGATTGTAGTTTTTATTTTTTAATTCTACACAATTTCATCCAATAATAGCTGATGTCATTTGAAATCTCGAGTTCAATGAACAATTAAATCAAGAATCATTTTTCAGTAGAATGCCTTTTTGAAAACTTAGTAGGTAGATCCTTTTTTCTATTCATTCGTAGTATTTAAATTGTTTCTGCCTTTTTCTCTAAAATATCGTTTCGAAGAAGCATAATCCATATGCTAATTCTATTCTTTGCATCTTTAGGCACTCTTGAACTACAGTAATCAAACCATCAGTCATTGACTTAAAATCAAAAAATCGTTTCATAATTTCAAGAGAAAATGTGACAAAATTTCTCTTACAATTTAAAAAAAATACACTGCATTCAGTTATTATCATCAAATTTTCCTAGGACTCCACATCTCAAAAATTACCCTAGAGTTTGAATGTGAAAAAAGTTTTGTTTTGTAGCAAGCATGAGCTTTTGCCTTTCTGACCTACTCCCATTCAATGATTCAGAAGATATTTTGTGAACTACATTCAATTTATTTCCACCCGCTAATGATATCGTCATATGAACGAAATATGTATTCGACAAGTTAATAGTCAATTCCCTATGAAGTGCTCAATTTTCTTCGCTCAGCTCTGACACCAATGCTAATAGAAAAGCCTGCATTTTCAGCAAATACAACCATTTTGAATGATTTCTCTTTTTTATCTGATCTGATCTTCAGCAACAGCAGGTAGATGTGGTTATAGTTCCTTAAATATTCGATCGGTACAGTTCACCTAGTTAACAATGAATCTGATGTGACATCATAAAAGATTTTTTTACGTATCCTTCTGAAAACAGCATATTCTATATAAATCTGGAATTTGCATTAACCTTTTCCTATTCTAAGCATTTGTACCCAACTTCCTTGATTGATGATGAATTCTGGACTTTATCAATCATTAGCATTTAAGTAATCACTACAAATGTATATTGTTATAATTTCTTAATGATTCAATGCCCTAATATTCTAATTAATCTCCTACTAACCAAAGAATTTGATATGAACAAATTTATAACGTATGCTACTATCAGTAGCGTAACGAATTTCGACCGGGCCCCCTCGTACGGGCATGTGTATTTATTGAAAGAAAACTTTATTTAAGAAAAGTATGTGGTTTAGGTGTTGTAACACCACTAAAATTACTCCGAAATATTACTCGAGGTTATACTTGCCATACTTCATTTATTGAATGGGCAAATAACTTGAGTAGTTGATTTCTTTGTTGCAAATACATATATTACTTCGTGAAGGTCCATATTCCAGGCTCGTTTATTTTCAATTCTCAACAAACTGGGACCGCTAAGTCTTTTTTGGGTCATTACACTCCTCAAAAAATACTTTATTAACTTTAACTTTTGAAAGGATCGCTCTGCCCTTGCTACAGTAACAGGTTATATTAAAAATAACATTAAAGTACAAAGAAACTAGTTGAAATCGAAAAATTTTCTAAAAACAGGAGATCAGCTATGATCTGATGATCTTTTCTGAATCTCTGATTTCAATGCAATTCTAAAAGAGTTTGTTACTCAATGATTATTTTGGAAAAGAAAGATTTAATGTAAGTACTGCATCTTCTTTCAAAAAATGACACTCTTTTGATGACGATCTTGTGGGCTTAAACTGCAAATCTATAACATAACTGTTTCCTGAAAAATGTTTCGAACATATTATGCTGATTGAAGAAATAACTTCGTCATTTTGTTTACAGCCATTATCCCAGATTTTGATGATTTCTGGGTGTCTTGGAAATCGAAAGAATATGGTATTTTGATCGAACATTTTGCGCTGATTATCGCTGGTACGAAATGCTACTTCAAATCTCATATTTGAAATAAGCTGAAACAAATTGTAGTCGTGGCCGTTTCAGAACAAAAAATAAGAAAGAACTGTAAAAATACCTCCATATGTCCATATCTTTCAAAAAGTAGCGACGATAACTTATTTTATAACATTATTTCTGAGAAAAGCCATAACAAATCTTGCAGATGACAGATATTTGAATTTGTCGGGATTGTTTACTCTCCAGGTGACGTCACAGCAAGATGCTCATGATCATATCTTGTATTCCTTGTATCATGTGCAACAATCACTTCTTCTTATACACAGGGGCATTCCAGTTAAGTTTTACAATGTTACTAATTCGCTTATAGAATGAAAAAAGGCTAATTGATTTCATTCTCTAGGTTTTTGTATGGTTCATTAGAATTTAAATCCTCCATCAAATAACGTATCTATACCCACCATCGATAAAACATCTTGTTCAATTGAGAATTAAAATTTTAAAGTGTCAATAAATTTTAATGGACGTTGAGGAAACTAACCATCAACTTAGCTTGTCAAATTATGTTTTATAGTTTAAATATGTTGCTGTTTTTGTGCGGTTCATTGATGGATTGTTTCTCGTGTTTTTATTAGGAATATTGTATGTAGGTAAATATTATACCGATTGTTTTAAATGAGTATGTTTCTGAATTGGATCGAAAAATTTTAATTGTATTTTAGCTACAAGGAAACACAGATAAGTTCAAGTTAATTGTGGTTATTTATCACTCATTGCCTCAAGTGGCGGGTGGGGAGATACTATAATACATTTTTTTATGCAATCCAGATCATATAAGTCAAATTTTGCAATATACTTTTGATTCTTTGGAACTTTATTTTTTACGTATGGTTCGATTCCTTTATTTTCGTTGGGCTTCTTTGACAAAGACCTTCCCGTCTGATCCTGTACTCAGAGGAGCACTTTGAGTAGTATTCAAAGTGTATTTTCAGCTTTCGAATATATTTGATATTTCGATTTTATATCCTCAAAATTGCTTTTCTTAATATTTGAGCGTACATCTCTTCAGAGAGACGAGAAAAATTACTGAGATATCATTTAGTGTTATATTGCTCAAATATGATTGAAACAATACTAATTTTAGGAATTTTCAAACTACTAAATAAAAGATATGGATATTTCACGAAGAATGATGAATCTATCTTGAAAATATTTGGATCATACGCTTCATGTTGCTTGCAATACCATACTTTGATAGAAAGTAAAAATAGATTGGTGAGTCAGCACTTTAATCATATCGAATTCATTTCCTAGATTACTTCTATAGGAGGAATCTACTTCTTGTTCTAATGTAGGTATTTGTATAATTGTTCAGAAGGAATATTTTTCATAGGAAATGAGCATATTTTGTAATATTTTAGGATCTGATACAAAAAATTTACGAGAGAGCTTTGAACCTACTTCTAGTCCCATGCAAGCATGAACGTACCACTAAACATTTGAATATAGTCACACCCCCTCGTTTCTTGGAGTAAGTCATGTGAGAAAATCAGTAATGAAAGAAATAATTAACACTTTCGTGAACAGTTTCAGATGGTATCTATCGGAAGCAAATATAAATCAAGCTCCATATTTGGCAGTACATATGATAAGAGATCTCATGGGTGATGAGGACATTAGCTATGATAATTTGGCGAGTTTCATGTTGGTTGCGAGAAGGTTGTATAGAAATAATCCGTATCACAACTTTGAGCATGCCTTCAACTTCATGCATTGCATGTACAATATTTTGAAGAGGAATTTACATCTTTTCTCTGCAATAGAGGTATACACTTTTCGCTACCACACTTTTGTTGAATGTGAATATTTATTGCGCTGAAAGGCACGAAGCGATCCCCACCGTCGTGTCCATTTGTATCAGATGTGAAATTTCATATTTGCCCACTGCAACATGTTCAAAATCAATAATGTACGAAGTATAGAAATATAGGTTCAAGCTGCGATCGCGATGTAATTGCGAGCTGCCATCACAACCATTGTATGAAGAATCCTATCATTATTCGACAAAATAATTACCGATGGTGGCGCTGCATTCGCCGATCAGCTGTTTACCGAAACGAGTAGTTTCGTATTTACATCACAATGATCACAACAGGAAATTGCACATTGGAAACTGTGGTTGAGGTTATTAAAGGGAAATTGTATTTAGTGTAAATACACATGAGGCGTTTTAGATACGAGCGCTTTATTTTATCTCCTTACTCAAAATAGGGGGGTGATTTTCCCTGAGAATTTTTTTTACATTCATAACAAGCAGTCCTCCGTATATATCAATTTTCAGACCACTAGCATCAAAATTGGTGGAAGTGTCATACAAACTTATACATCCCCTGGTTCTAATGGGTGGGGTGTGAAAGTTTCAAGTTTAAGATTTTTTTCGTTGTTTGTGTAGTGAAACAAGCTAACATACCAAATTTCAACTTCATAGAACATCGGGTAGTACCCTAACAATTTTTCTCTCTTTCAGGATCGTAATGAGTTCATTACAGATTTAAAAGTAGTGCTGTATTGAATTCATTACAGCATTATTTTCAGTTATATTGTTCGTTTTTTGGTTGTCAGTACTGACCGACCATTATACATCCCCTGGTCCTAATGGTCGTACCAACAGCATGCTTTTCAAGTGGAATTCTGTTGATAGTCCTAATTGTGAATGTGGTGAATCGATTTATAAATTCCAATATGGCATTAGAGCCATACACAATATATCAAACTCATTTTTGCAATGGGTTGAAAATTTCAGATCAATTTAATGAAGTATAAATTGAACTCTCTTGCTGTTCTGCCTTTTTTTATTTTCAGGTCGGAGTTTGTGTTTGGAAATCATTCCTCCGAAGAGCCGTCCCGCTGATCGTGATGTCCTTCTATATAGAATATTTAGATACAACAATTTTATTTTATTTTTTTAACGGGGAGACAGGTTTTTACGGCTGAGGTTTTTCCCCTGGCTCTATAGTATCGTATGATACTGGTAATGATAGTATCGTATGATACTATGGTATCATACGAAGAATGTTGTAGTACCCCGTTCCTTTTTTTTACCTCTGCTTAGGTTCTTTTTGTTTCAACATTTATTGTTATATTTTAGCTCTCTTATTCAAAAGAATAAATATATATATATATATATATATATATATAATGGTTGGGGTGTGAAAGTTTCAAGTTTAAGAATTTTTTCGTTGTTTGTGTAGTGAAACTAGCTAACATACCAAATTTCAACTTCATAGAACATCGGGAAGTACCTTAACAGTTTCTATTTCAGTATCGTAATGAGTTCATTACAGTTCTAAAAGTAGTGCTGTAATGAATTCATTACAGAATTTTTTGGTTCTCTGTACTGATCTCCGATCCTATCGATTCTCAAATGAAATCAATTCAAATTCCGTAATCAGTCAAATTTCGTAAGTCACACCAACTGCCAAGATACAATACAAAAGTCACTAATCTGAATTTTCATATGAATTTCGAGAATCCTTCACAAAACTTGACTGAAACACAGAAAATATCGTCTGAAACTCGTGGCATAAGGCAATTCCAACACTCATGCTCGCTCCTTCGTCGTTCGTTTTCGAATTACCCATTCGTGTTGGAATAGGAGCCTATTCTGCAACTTGTTTTAGAATATACTATTATGATCATCAGTGAGTGAGTAACGAAATCGGGGGTTTTTAAATATCTGTAAAATCTTAAGTGGACGAGCTATGCACTTGAAACTTTGCACATTTGACAATGGCATTATATTCTGAGAATTTTTTTCTTCTGCTATGTTCCAAACTCAAGGTATGAGGGTTCAAAAATACGACGAAACACTTCGAGAAAAGATAGGTAGTGCCCCGGTGCGGCGCTTCGCTTTGCTCGGATTTCATTTGGAACTCTGAATTCATACCAGGAATAATAACATTTTCAGTTTTTCTTTTCATTAGCTATTGTTATCTCTAATAATGGGTATTGGAATAGTTAGGTATAGTTTAATCAATTCATGAGCAGATTTTCTTACACAGTCGCAAAAAAAAAGGTATAGCGATATCACGAAATTTCAAAATTGTATAGGTCATTGATTCTGTTACAAATACCAAACGGAAAATTGAGAAAATCCAAGATTTCGAAGTTTTTCAACATTTGATCTGATGAATATGTCTGATATAGACTTAAACTTTACCTGATGTTTGGATACTTCGAAGTTATCGTGCATTTCTTAGGAAACAAATTTTTTGAACGGATTTTCTCTTGCAAGAAATTTACATAGGAGTATTAATTATGATATTCAATTTTTTTTCATGAAACGGTGTAGATATATTTCCTTTGAGTTGTGTTTTTTCTCGAAGAGGTGAATCGTACCTGCACTTTGTGAAACATACACAGGATCCGTCCTATCTAGTTTCAAAAGATTAATAAAATTCTTCTAAGAGAATAAAATGGACTACCAAAATTCGAATATTTGCAAACACCAATACTAACGTGTCTGTTTCTCGTATTTTACCCTAAAAATTCGAGCAGCGTACGCCACGTCTAGAAAGAGACTCAAGCTCGTTTTGAAGGCCAAAAGTCATATTCTTTCGGAATTGCACATAAAAAAATTTGAAATTTTCTGCTTTAATTCTCAGAAAAGCGAATTCAAAAATGTTGAGAACTAACAGAGATTTTGCATTTTCAAAGACGGATCCGGTATATACAAGGTCGCCCAGAGCGGCAAGGGCCTACCCTACTAGGATGGCAATCTGTCGATGAATCGTTGTATCTCTTTTCTTTTGGTCGTTTTCGCCCCGTGCCTTTTAGCTAAGATATCTTAACACTAACCAGTATTTTTCAGATAAAATCTCTATTAATCGCTGCAGTTTGTCATGATATAGATCATGGAGGATGTACGAATAATTTTCTGATTCTGATGAACGATGTCGTATATCAATTGTATCAAGACTCACCTTGGGAAAATTACCATTATAATGTTACGTCTAGACTTTTACAGGTAAGATTTTTCATACTTACGTTACTTTGGTCACGGAAATCCATTCCCAATTGGTAGCAATATCCATAATGGGAAACAAACAAAGGTCCACTACTTCGAATTCCAATAATTCCTTCTAATGAATGAAAACATAGGAGTCTTGAAAAAGAACTGCAAAGGATATCAATAACATTGAACATGCGGATAAATTAAATCTCAGATTCAAAATAATCTTTTATTGCTCATTGAAATGACTGATGAAATTTTATTCAACTCACAAAATTACGCGAATAATGTTGCATCAACACAACATGGAATAATTAATTGAAGAATTATATCCCCATAGTCTTTCTATCAACAACTCCCCATTGATATCTCACTTCCTAGTTCTTCAAGCACTGAAAATATTTATTATTAATATGGACCTATGTGAACTTTGAAAATTGGGATTATGATATTGTTCGACATTATATACCGGGCTGAAATATTCTTGAAGCATGACCACTTTCAATTATACAGGGAATGAAAAAAAAATTGTTTTGAATTAAAAAAAACTTCTTTTTAATTCTTTTTCATTATTATTATGAATTATTTCTTCGTGGTTACGAAAACGAGAAAAAAACAGTATTCACATACAGGGTGATCCAATATTCACGAAAATAGGAAAAGTTCAAAATTGTCGATTTAGAACGTCTTTTGACATTGTCCGACGCCCTGCCTCCATCTTCGTCTTACTTCGCAGTCCACATTTTGCAGGTTTCTAGTATTCATGACCTAAACTACACCATGTTTCCAATTAGTTCTCGGCATCCCTCTTCTCCTTCATCCTAGTGGCTGCCAGTTTATTATCAGCTTTGGGAGTCTCGTCTCTAACGTTGTATGTGACCGCACCATGTTAGTTGTCTTTTTTCAACGTCATCCATTATGGTCCAACTCACATCCTGCATGTCTTTAATGGTTTCGTTCCCAATTCTATTCCTCCTTGAAATCCTCAGTGACCTTCGTATTGCATCCATTTCAACGTCTTCTAATATCCTTTTTATTTTTCTCGGTCAATCTCCTATTCTCAGATCCATTTTAAAGACTGGACTTCACCAACGTCTCATATATATTGAATTTTTTTTCGTGATATTTTGTTCCTAAGACAGGACTTTTTTCGCCGTTATTATTCTTCTCTCTTTTTTCTTGCTGTCTGTGCCAGTTGAGTCGAAAATAACTCCAGACAGTGGGTTATTATTTCATCACCATTCAATGTTAAATCACCAGATTTCCCACCAATACAAACATATTTGGTTTTTTGTAGGTTGACATTTAAACCCCATTTTCTGTACTCCTCAATCAGATCTCGCATCATGTACTCAATATCATCTTTATCACCGGATACAACCCTGTTAATTGCCATTTTTCTTCAATAGCCAGTTTGGGGAAAAATATAATTACATGAATCGAAAGAGATTGTAAGAGTTGATAGGTTGCTCCACAGTTTAAAGTTCTTTCGGTTCGGTTTTTGATAGTGTTAAATTTGAGGGTTGGTATCAAATTGAAGATCAAGCCTTCCTCTTTTTGGTGGTATCACTGCTCTGCACTGGTGTTCCCTTGCATAATTTTTGTAATAGATATATTCAGATTGAATTTCGAATTATTCACGTTCTTGGAACATCTAGAACAACTGCTCAACAGAACAAACACGTTCATTATCGCAGTTATCATAATCTGTTTGAGAATTTCCATCCGAACAATAAATTAACAGTCTTCAACGTTGTCAGATTGTTTATTTCGCCTGAGACAAAGGAAATGGCTACCCACAGTAATATGTGAAAAATGTAAGTCTACAATTATGGATGATAGCTGCAAAACTGCTTTTCACACAATTAAGTTGTGTACTGTAATGTCAACAACTGAGCGGAGGTCGATGATTTTCTTTTTCGGCGACAGCATACTCTTCCCGAGAAGAATATTTGGCCCCGTAAAGGATCCAAACACGGGGCAATATCGAATAAGGACGAATGCAGAAGTCCAGGACCTATACCAAAAGCCGGATATAGGCAAAACAATAAATTCCCAACGTCTGAGATGGGCCGGACATGTTGAAAGAGCATCTGGCGACTGATCAAAATAGTATGGAGGGAGGCCATAATGGAACGGGACCCACCAAGGGTTGTAGTGCTACCCAGAGAGATAAAGAGAGAGAGAGAGAGAGAGACTGCATGGACTCCTTTGTTAGGATTGCAATGCTTCTGAACAGGATTGCTCTTCTGGAGAGTGGGGTGTCATCACTGAGAGACGAAGTAGATGGTTTGAAGAAACAACATTATCCAGAGAACCTCCGGGGCCGAGATTCACAACAACCCTGAAGATATGTGGAGGGAGTCCAGCAAAGGAATGCAAGGGCTAATAATATAATTGTTTTTAAGGATGGCGTGTCTCGGGGACAGAATTGATCATGATAGACAGATCCCTTATCAGATTATGGGAATAACAGGAGTTCGTGAGAAGCATCTCAAGACGGTGGTGCGTCTTGGCCAACCTGCCCCTAATAGATTCAGGCCTCTTCGGCCATTGGAAGGAATCGCATGATTGCTGACTCAGGATTTGAGACTAGGTCATAAAACTAACCTGTACCCCAAAGAATCTTTTGGTGTACTACCATACCATGGGCAGTATATACGCACTAAATTTCAGGATATTTATGTGCAACTTCACTGTTGTTATGATCTGGTGATTTTGGCTGAGAGTTGGCTTAGTTCTGACGTTTTGGACTCTGAAATATGTCCAGATAACTATACTACAGTAATACAAGTTCCAAGTCTCGGGGCGGTGGTGTTGCCTTTATGAACTCTAATATTTGTGCAAGGATCATGGAACATTCTTATAATAGTGTTGAACAATTATTTTTGCTTATTGGGGTTGCACCAAAGGTCGTTGCGGTATCCGAATTCCAGATTATTTATCTGTGGTGACTACAATAGCTACGTTCGATTTGTACTTATGGAGTTGGAGTGGAGTGAGAGCGGCGTTTTAGTCACGTGACTTCAGAGCTTGCGGTGTTTGATTAACCGATGTCGAACGCTCCGGAGCTGGAAGAGCGTTTGAAACTAACCTCTAATCTTATGTTTTGATTTTTAGATTTCAATCGAACTCTTGTTTTCTGAGATTACTGTCTTCAAAAAATATTCAGAATTATCTATACATTCTTTTACTCCAAGAGAAATATACTGCATTCTCCCAAGTCGTTCCAATAATAAACTTTCGCCGAGATTTGTTTTTTGAAGATTCTTCTGATGAAGAAAATGAAATTAGCTAAAAAATTTACGACTTTGCAGAAGAAGTATTACCGGGAATGCCTAATAGGCAGTTTAAACAACTTTTTAGAATGTCGCTTTCTACTTTTGAAGTTTTCATAAAAAAAATTCATTATATTGATAATGATATCCAAGCCTAGCCTGGTAACCCTAAAGTTTCTCTAGAAAAAGAAGTTTATTAACGTCGACATAATATTAGTGAAGAAGAATATAGTTTCAATTAAAGAAAACAAAACGAAATCGAATTGAAAATAAATAAACAAACTGATCAGCTGTTATTTTGAAATTGTCTAATACGCAATACGCATGCTCACCCCGGGTCACGGGCTTCACGAGGTGGGGCTTTAAGAGCGAGCTCCATTCACTCTATACTTACCCCACGCTATCAAAAACGAACGCAGTGTTCGACGCACTTTTTACTCCAGAATCCAATCACGAACGCATACGGCGCGAAAAGAGTTAAAGGAGTGAACGGAGCGTCCAAAACGAACGTACCTAATATTAGCGGTGCCTGTTTCAGCAATGGCCGCCTTTCTCTATACTATACAAGTAATTGGTAATATTTACCTATGTCGAACACGTTACACTTTGCTGATTTATTTATTATTTATTTATTAAGAAACAAGAATACAAACAGGTATTTCAACCCAAAACAGTATTCATAGGTCAACACAAAAACATATACTACCCTCAGACATAAATTTAAACTTGCAGAGAATAACAGTAATCAATCATTAGAAGGAGACAAAGACAACCTCTTATAGCGGGCAAAGGGGACGTTGAGGGGATCTAAATCGAGAGAGCCCGAGTTGAACTCACTCAAAATTCTGCATATTGATGAATTGTAAGGTTCAGTCTACAGAAAGGAACGGCAAACATCTCTGCCGATCTGAGTCTCCTCTCAGGTACCTTAAAATGTACAGATTGGAGAAGAGAAGGGACCGAAAGGAGGCCGCTCACTATTTTGATCAGACACATGTCGTTAATTTTCGTGCGATTTTCTAAGGTGAGCATGTTAAAAACGTCTTGAGGGCTTCGTAGTATTCATGATTTTCAATCCGGAAGTTATTCCAATATGACATACATTGGAGAAACTTATGCTGTACGCTCTCCAACCGTCTCACGTGACACCCATAGTGAAGATTCGAAATTGAAGATGAAAAATTCAATCTGCTACAAATTAAAGAATAATACATCGTCAACATAGTTCAATTTTTTTTTGAACACCCTACCATGACGAAAGACGAAACCAAGCATTTTATTCGCCTATGACACAATGTTGTCTATATATAAAATTCAGTTTCTAATCTAGAACCACTCCCAAATCGCGAATACTACTCACTTTCTGCAATTCATTCTGGTCTAACGTATAGTTTATTTATTTATTTATTTATTTATTACAAAATTGATTCGAGTTGAGGACGAACCTATAAACTCGAAGGTACATTATAGATAATATGTATGCATACAATCCGATGTGAACAAATAAAGGGGCGAGCGAAATCAGATATAAAAATAAACATTATATATGAAAAAAGAAAAACAATAATAAAATGTAACCGAAGCAGGCATTTCTATGAGGGACTTCATAATGAGGACTTGCATCTGTCGTAACTATTCTTGAAAGCGTTGACGGAGGATGATCGGACTATGTTCTCAGGCAAACGGTTCCAACTGTGAAATATGCGATTGGGCAGAAAGTGTTGACGCTGTGAGGACTTGAAGTTTTCGCGTTTAAGTTTATAAATATGCCCTCGCAAGTTGTTCCTGTTCAGAGGGAAAAAACCGCGGACCTCCTCCCCGAAGTGGCCTTGCATGGCTCGAAACGAGAAGATCAGGTCACCACGCATTCGCCTCTCCTCAAAAAGTGTCAACCCCATAGCAGAAAGTCGCCGCTCATATGAAGGTCGCGCTGGACCATAGTGGGCACGAGTAGCCCATCGCTGAGTGGACTCGAGAACATCGCTAGCAGCCCTTGTGGAACACCACCAAACTGGACCAGCATACTCCAGCGTTGGTCGGATATATGTTTTATAAATAACTGCGAATGTTCGATCGTCACAGCCTCTGAAGGATTTACTGAACATATAGGTAAGTTGTTTAGCTTTGGCTGAGATACGTTCTATGTGTGCTAACCAACCAAGATCCTCCGAAATTACAACGCCAAGGTCTTTAATCTGGGATACAGGAGTCAAGTGTTCACCACCGATGGTGTAACCAAGTCGAGGATTGTTTTGTACCTATGTGAAGAACGGAGCATTTACTCGTATTGAGAGGAAGCAACCATTCCTCACACCATTTGTTCAAGATGTTCAAGTCTGTCTGAAGAACAGCATGGTTAACTATGGCGTTGTTGTAGAGTTTGATGTCGTCGGCAAACTGTGACATTGTGGACTTTAACAGAGGCGGAAGGTCGGAGGTGTAGAGAAGAAAGAGTAGAGGCCCTAGAACGGACCCCTGAGGGACGCCAGATATTACATGCCAAGCGGACGAAGAGAAGACGTCGCCAACACGCACTCGGTACGAACGGCCAGACAGGAAAGCTCTAGTCCAATCGAGCAACCTTCCTCGTACCCCGATGTGCTCCAACTTCGTTAGTAAGCGGTTGTGCGGGACTCTGTCGAAAGCCTTAGAGAAATCGAGGTAAATGACGTCCGTTGGCTGACCGGTGTCCAATGCTCTAGTCCAGTCAGATATGCATGACAGGAGATTTGTTGTTGTGGAGCGTCCAGGAACAAAACCATGCTGCCCGTCAGGTATCAAACCATTGGAGAGAGCGAACTCAAGAAGTTGTTCGCTGATTATCCTCTCTAGTACCTTTGCAACTGTTGACAGCAAAGATATAGGGCGATAGTTGTCCGGGAAAGCTTATCTCCCTTCTTGTAGATCGGGGTGACAGTAGCGAAAAGCCAATCGGATGGAAGTGATCCTGTAATCATGGACTTGCGAAAAATCATGGTAAGAGGGACAGATAAGGCACTGGCACAATGTTTTAGGAGGTATGGGGTAATTCCGTCTCTACCAGGGGCAGAAGAAATATTGAGCTTAGTTAAATGATGCTCTACAATTACCTCGTTGATTTCAACATCCAATATTTCTGAGCAACATCGAGAAATCTGTGGGGTTGGACTCGGACCAGGTGGCTCAGGTGAAAAGGATTGAAAAAAAGATCCTGCCAGGATGTCAGCCGTCTCCTCACAGCAGCAACTCAGATTGCCATGGTCGTCCCTGACGGTCGGAACTCTCACATTGGTGTTCAAAGATGATTTTATATATTTGAAGAATTTTTTTCGGTTTTTAGATGAAGCCAGTCTATTCTCGAAGTTCTTTTTTGAGTTTCGCAAATAATCAGAAACATAATTGGAGTAATTATGATGTGCAGTAAAGTCCGCTGTGCATCGTGTTCGCAAGTATCTTTGCCAAAGAGATTTTTTCTGTCTGATAAGTTGTAATGATTGATCAGTAATCCAAGGTTTCAGGGGATTCCATTTCTTAATTATAATCCTGGTGTTGGAGGAGAGCACCTCGTGTATTTTTTTCGTGAAGGTCTTCCATTGCTCGTCAACGCTATCGTGGGGAATTAGCAAGGCGTTCCAATCTAAACCCGTCAATTCAGTGGAGATGTTGTCATAATTGACTTTTCTTATAGTTTTTATTTCACGATTATTGGCATTTGGAGAACGAAACTGTAATTCGGTGGAGAGAGTGACGTGATCAGATTTACCAAAGGGTGGCAAATAGCTGAGATCAGAGGTGAGCAGAGGGTCAGAGACGAACACCAAATCCAGGAGGGATGGGTTTTGACCCTCTCTAAATCTGGTGGGTTGTTTAACAAGCTGTTGCAAACGAGAATTGAAAACTAGTTCGGCGTAGGGAAATGATGGGGAAGACGCAGAGGGTAACATGATCATCGGCCACTTCAGGTCGGGACAGTTGAAGTCTCCTGCAACGAAAATGTTGTCGTAGGTTCTGGAGGCAGTGGAAAGAAAACTGACGCAATTGGGGTCAGAAGGACATGGGCGCGGTCTGTAAATACACCCAACAAAGACAGAAAATTGGTTATTAGAAATTTTGAGGAAAATACTATCGATGTTGGTCCAATTGTTATGTATGGTGTCAATTTTGAAAGATTCGGTTATTTGCTTGTTGACATATATACAAACGCCTCGATAGCCGAGTGTATCCTGACTATCGGCCCTGTAGATGGTGTAATCCGGAATCTGCACAACCGCGTCAGGAATCGACGGATGAAGCCACGTCTCAGATATGAAAATAAGAAGTGGATTGTGTAATTGTGCGAAGACAAGAATTTCAGAATGCTTCGATGGCAGAGACTGTAAGTTAGTGTATATGATGGGCCAACAACTGAGGTTACTTAGTTTTTTGAATTCACACTGTTAAGTGGAGATGGAATATTGACGATTTTCGGGCATCCTTTAATATATTTGATGGTGAGATTAGTCTCACCTGCGGTTAATCTGTCCCTCAGCTCTGCCCTCAACGAAGTTAACTGGGACAATTGTTCCTTAGTTTTGTCGTCTTGAATTTTGACTGAACGGTATTGAGAGGTGCCCAAAATTGAGTTCTTTTTTCTGAGGATCGTCTGAACTATCTCGGGGTTGGTGAAAGACACTCTAATCCAACGAGGTCGATTCCTGTCTCGGGATTGCAGTCTGATCACGTTGGAAATGTGCTTACTGGAGGATGCGTTGACGAGATCACAGATTTTCGAAACGGTAACAATGTCGGTAGCTTCATCAGACTCAGGAACATTGGAAATTATAAGATTGAATGATCGTTTTACACGATCGATAACCTCCGGAACGATAACCTCCCTAGAATTATTGGCAGAAGACGTCTTCGAATCCATGTCATTGATTTTATCGGACAATGAGGAGATGTTCACGGTAACTGCTAATTGGGCATCCTTCATGGTAGCTATTTCGCGCTTGCAAGAATCGATCTCCGACTTATGTGAGATTAGTGTCTCGGAGTGGCTATCAATAGTGGCAGCACATATATCGAGGCGAGCCATGAGATCATCTTGCCTCTTCTCGACACGCTCTAAACTGGCTGTCATTTTGCGCATTTCGTTCATCAGAAGTTCGAAGTGTTTAGTGGTGAGGTTCATTTCGGACGAATCTGAAAGCGGCGGACATGTGCCTTGCAGTGGAGACGCAGCACGAGAACCACCAGAATTGCTGCGGAGACGACGCTCGCTAGAAGAGCAGGCTGGACAGTACCATGTTCCCTTATTTTCCTTTAGGAACTCAAGTTCTTTACTGCCTAGGTTAACACATTCAGGATGAAAGGATTTTTTGCATCTGATGCAGAATGCGGAGAAGTTTGAGTCGATGATTTGTTTGTTACAGTTGTTGCAATTACGTGACATATTGAGACCGAAACGCGATGTGGGAATGGGAAACACAAAATTGACTATTCACTTCCTTGGGCCTGTAAGGAAGACTCAGACAGAGTGGGAAGGCCACGGGCAGGGAAATCCAGTGAGAGAAGGAATGAACGATGTGTTGGTACCGCGTATACGCACCTGGACACCCGAAGCGTAATATGGAAGCAATAATTCGTACACAATGCGAGAGCACGGGAAGCAAACCAGTCAAGGTCACGACGACCGAGAGAGTACGAATGTTGTTTATGTAGACAATATTGTTATGATCAAATAAATGAAAAATGAAAATTTATTCTGAATCAATGTAAGAAAGAAAATGATATTTCCTCAACTGGAGGGCTTAACTCACATTTGAACAGAAGGAAAACCAATCACTAGTTGAAAATCACACAAATTTAGTTATTTCGCTGGAGCTCAAAATAACATGTATTCACACCGGTATGCATGTATTTTGTAGTTATTATTATTATTATTACATAACAGAAGAGTTGGGGTTCTCACCCATAAACTCAAAAATTACAAAATAAAATAAAACAATTGAATTCAATGACCACCAGAAAAAAGGAAAAAAAAAACTAATTAATGAGATAAACACCAGTCACAGTCACTCCAAAAAAAAAAAAAAGAGTCAACTCTGGTCCCGTGTAAACTGGTCGAGTCTATTTTTGAAAGAATTCACCGTGAGAGTTGTTCCATACCTCAAAAACCCGGTTGGGGAGGAACGTTTGGCGCTGCGTGGTCCTGAAATTCTCCTTCGCCAGTTTGAAGGCATGGCAGCGCAGTTGTGTGCTGCTTCTCATATAGAGGTAATCTAGGTTCACACCAAAGAATCCATTTAAGGCACGATAGGTAACAATAAGATCCCCTCTATTACGTCGATCCTCGAAGGTTTGTAGATTCATCAATCTCAAACGATCGTGGTAGGCCTTATCCTCCCAAAAGGAATTCTGGTATTCCAGCGCTGCACGGACTCGAGGAGAAGTTGGTCGCTCCTGAGAGAAGGGCACCACACCGGTCCAGCATATTCCATCAAGGGGCGCACATAGCTGCAATAAAGGATCCGAGACGTTTCCAAACTACAACCTCTAAACGACCTCTGAATCATATGGGTCATCTGTTTAGACTTTGCCACGATAGACGCTACATGTTGAGACCAGCTTAAGTCATGAGACACCACTATACCCAGATCGTTATGGTGGTCAACAGGGATTAAACATTGACCATTGTCATTGTCAACTTCGGATTATTTCTACCTAAATGCAGAACCTGGCATTTGCTGGTGTTTAGCGGCAATAACCATTCTCGACACCAATTCTCAACAGCCTGCAAATCATCCTGTAAGGTCTTAACATTAGATGAGAGGTTATAAATTTTCGTGTCGTCTGCAAAAAGAGCGCATGGAGATCTAAGAAGTCGAGGCAGGTCAGACGTATATATTACGAAGAGAATGGGACCCAAGACAGATCCCTGCGGAACACCACTGGTCATCAAAACATCCTCAGATGAGTGAACATCTGCTACTCTCACTCGGAAAGTTCTATTGGAGAAGAAAGCCTTGACCCACGAAAGCAACGCATCCTATGCCTAGGTGCTGTAGCTTAGACAGGAGACGAAGATGTGGTACTCGGACGAACGCCTTGGAGAAGTCCAAATACAGGACATCAACAGGTATACCCTGATCTAACGAACGGGTCCAATCGTTAAGACAGTAGAGCAAATTGGTCATTGTAGACCGACCAGGAACAAAACCATGTTGCTCCCGTGGTACAATATGATGTATGAGCGCAAAGTGCAGAAGTTGCTCACAGACAACTTTCTCCAAGACCTTGGATATCGAGGACGTCAGTCTTATGGGGCGATAGTTATTAAGAGAGAGTTTGTCTCCCCTCTTGAATATGGGTGTCACGGAAGCTCTTAACCATTCCCTCGGCAGAGCGGAAGTAGCTTACGATTTCCTGAAAATGAGAGATAGAGGGAGAGCAATGGCAGAAGCACATTTTCTAAGAGAAAAAGGAGAAATGCCATCAGGACCAGGAGAAGATGACTCCTTAAGACACAACAGATGTCTGAGAACCAACTCCTCGTCGACAGCAACAATCCCAAGCTCAGCAGTAGGACCCGGAACACAAACTGACGCTGGCAAAGACTTCAGCGAGGGAATCCGCAGATTCGCGGGCATCCTTGGACTTATCTCCTGCAGAGTTCCTGACCAACGGGGCTAAGACCTTCGAATTCATTGTTGCTCTCATGTATTTAAAAAACTTCTTTCGGTTCTTGCCAGAGGCGAGTTGGGATTCATATGAGGTTTTGGCTATTTCAATCGCAGATAAAACGAAGTTGGAGTATGACCTGTGGTTACGGTAATCTGCATCAGATCTGCTGCGGAGATATCTTTGCCACAAAGATCATCTCGAGAACTTTCCTATCTATCCAAGGTTTGAGTGGGTTAAGTTTAATGGTCTTAATTCGGGTGTATTTTGAGAGCGTTGACTTCATAATATCGACAAATTTGTTCCAAAGAACATCGATATCATCGTATTCTTCGAACAAATCCTAATTGATTCATCGAAAAACCTGATTTTATTGGTATTTTTCGTAAAAGAATTTTGAAAGCATTTTTCCATGTTCAAAAAAAGGAAATTTTCTCTGCAGTAGTCACAGAATATATTTAAATCCTGCAGCAGCAAACAACAATCGTCGAAGCTTTTCACCCAAAAAAAAACTTCAAATCATCCGCATACAGCAAAAACCTGGCATACTGAAAACATGACGATATATCATTCAAATAGGTAATGAAGAAGAGATGTACGACGTGGGACCCTTGCGGTACTCCAGATGTACTGAGAAAAGGTCTGGACGCTTGTCCATGAACACAAACAAATTGTGATCTGTGGGAAATGTAAGATGTCATCCATTTAAGCAAATCACCACAAATTCCCAACTCCGCAAGTCTGATGTCCTGATTCAAAACCCTCAGAAACATATTGCACCATACTAATTAGGTTCGTTTCCAGACTACGATCCCTTATGAAACTGTGCTAATTTTCAATTAACAAGTTTTTCACATGATTCTCAATATATTTATTAACCAAGGCCTCAAAGATCTTAGGAATTGTTGAAATGATAACTATTGCCTATTGTTTTGAACCAAGTCCTTTCGGCCCCCCTTGTGCACTGGAATGATCTTCGATAACCTCCAACGATGAGGAAAAACACCAACTCTGAGCGACCGGTCGAATATGATTGTTAATGGAAGTGCAAGAGACACATGACAATTTTTCGAAAATATCGGACCCGGGCCCTTGTTGGGATTCAGTGTTTTCAAGGCCTCCTCAACGCTTGCCTCAGACAGCGAAATCTCTCCCAAATAAATGCTACTGTAGATGTTCTCGACATGATCAAAATTGTCATTGCGATGCGATGAGGGCTCAAAAACAGAACCAAAAAAATCAGGACACAGGTTTGCGAGATATCAAATAGTCGCGGTGCATACCTTGACCTGGTTTTCACAATTGAGTTGTCAACGGAGGTAATGATAGGATCTGACCATTTTCAAGCAGCTGGTCTGCACCATACTGGTTTGCAGTTTTCAATCCCGACAAGTGCTGGTCTTAATGCAACCACAACTGCCGATTGCATAAAACAGTTGTATTTCAATAGGGGAAACTACGCCGGGCGTCTGTAGACTGGAATTTCGATGCGGATGATAATGATGGATCAGTAAGTGAATTTTATAATGTACTCTACAGTGGATTATATCCCTTCATACCTATAAAACCTAAAAAAAGCACTTAATTTCCACTAAGTACATCTCTCTTTAATTATTCATATCTGCGGAGGGTCGCGAGTGGCCTTCATTCTGACCCGCGGTATTTTTTGCCCTATGTAAATTCCATCTGCCTGAGCGGGTGACGTTTCAGGGAAGTCGGTTTTCTGGTTGCTTCAATATGGTTAATCTGTTTGCTGACTTCTTTTGTGGAGTATACAGATATGAAGTGGCGCTGGCGAGGTATATAATATAAAATCTAAACTCTCTGGCGGCCCAGACGGGGTACCTTCCGTCGTTTTGAAGAAATGCGTGCACCTTATTTAATATCTGCCTTGAGTTCGGCGGATTCCCTGCATTGTGGAAGAGGAGTTTCTTAGTGCCGGGTTGAAAACTAATATTGAGAATTATCTCGGCATTTCCATTCTCCGATATTCCTAAGCTTCTCGATAGTTTGTTGTGTAGCTTTTTGTCATGGAACCTAAGCTCTATTTTAATTGATGATCAACACGGCTTCCGAAAAGGTCGATCAACTGTGACCAATTTAATTCTTTACGTGAACGATATTGTCAGGTCATTTCAATGAGGTTCCCGGGTAGACGCGATTAACACAGACTTCAGTAAGGCCTTCGACAATGGACATGGTTTCTTAGTCAATATTCTTCAATTTTTTTTCTCTCCCTTTTTTTTTAGTATCACGTCACTCAAAGAATTTTTTATAACGTTCGAGTTCTTTGGGTGACTCTTTCATTTTGGGTTATCGATTATTCTTGATTAATTGGAGCCACTGCAACTCGTTGAAATTTCAAAACGAGTGGTTCGAATTTAAGTAAGGTTTTTAAATTGCACAATTAAAGTTTTATGAAACCCACCGAAAATCTTTCATAAAAGATAATAACTTAACGATTGCATTTGTAATAGCTATTTCTTCAACCCAATTTATTTTCACTTACTTGGTTAGTTCCGATTACGCTCTGCTCTTGCGTCTTGATCTTCACTACTGATTCCCTCCATCGGTGAGCGGCAGTTTTATATCCCTATATATAATATGCTTCTAGAAATCTCTAGAAGCGAATACAGGAAGCCGTGAAATGCTTCTCAAAAGAAGACAGTGGCGGCTCCAGATCACAGCAGCCGTTACATTGCCCCCTCCTTAAGATGTTCGGTCCTCTGAACACCCTGATTTTTGTGGATGAACCGACAACCATCTCTTCTTCTGCAGCTCCCTTGCTGTTCAAAATAGCATTACTACTCAGGTTGAAACTACAGACCAGTATCCCAATTCCTGTTCCTTGGAAAATAACCTGCAGCATATTTCGGAAAGTTCTCCAGTTAAGCTGGCCTAGACCACATCCCAACTTTGGCACAGCTAGCTTCTTCACCCTCAGCTTGGTGAGCTCGTCCCTCAGGTCTAACAGGGTATCCCACATATTTGGTTTGTCGTGGGAGAAACGCTTTGTCATCAGGCAAAGAGAAAATATCTTGCCGCTGATAGATGGTAACTTCAAATTCTGCTTTTCCAGCGAAAACATCGTTTGCTATGAATTGGTCGAAACTTAACTCGTCATGCCCCAGCCTGATCAGTTGTTCTTCTCGGATGAGTGTCTTAGCGTTTTTCGTAGTCCGCCTTGTATTTCGCCAAAAGATTCACATGAACCACTCGTTCCTTCCCTTTGGGTTGCCATTGAATACGGTAAACTACATCGTTTATTCTTTTTATCACCTTGTATGGCTCTTCCCTATCCTTCTACAATTTAGGTGATAATCCTGAGTAATCTGAAGCAGTGTGCATATCGTTCAGATTTGTTCCGACTTGTTTTTGCTTTTTCGTCATTTAAAGAGTGTTTTTTAATTCGAAATATATATCATGCGAAAGTGCTTTTTCTCGTCTGGTTTGAGTGACTTTCTGCCGAGTTGTTTTTCAAAGAACTTTGGTGAGGTTGTTGTTTGTTGTTAATTCGTTAATCGCAGCTGTCAGTTCCGTTCATTTTTTTTTAATCTCCCACCTTAAACATGCCTGCATGCGCCAACTGTTCCACACCGATAACAGATCGCGAGAAACAAGCGAGCCTTCAGTGTTCTGCCTGCAAGGGACAGACAGATTCACTTAGGTTGCACTGAACTACAGATGGAAGATAGCGTTACGCGACAAGCCGTTCGGGGATTGAAGATACTATAAAATGGTTGTAGTGCAAATATTGAAATGTTCTCCAATCTTAAAGCCCTCCTTGAAGATCATAAGATCGAATTGCATGCGCGAATAGATCAAATTAATGTAAAATCTGAAGAAATAGGTCAAAAACTTGAATCTATAGAAAAGAAATTAGTAAACTTCGATGACGTCTCTTCACCTGTATACACCGATAAAATTGCTGATGAAGCAGTCGATCGCATTAATCGCGCCAAGAACGTTTTTATCACGCGTTCCGGAAGCGGCCGGAGATGTGCAGGCTAAAAAGAGTTCTGACAAGGTTTCCGTTTCTCTGGTCTTGAGGAATGTAGAGTCGGATGCCCAACCTATAACATTTTCAGAGTCGGAAAACCCAATCAAAGATTTCCCAGACTTATTAAATTAGTTATGCCCGGTGAACATGATGCAAAGCAAATTTAACGAAATAAGGGGAAACTTCTTGAGAATTCGGGGACTAGGAATCTTACAGTAATCGATGATGAAACGCCAGTCCAGCTAGAATGTCTGAAAATTTTAAGATCTGAACTTGATACAAGGAAGAGAAATGGCGAGTCTAATTTAACGATAAGATATGTACAGGGAGTTCCGAAGATAGTGAATTTTCGCTGGAGATGGTGTGAGCGGAAATTTTATAGATTGGTTAATTATGTATACGAACCTGGCTACTCTTAATTCAAAATTTGATGAATTTGTCTGCGCTGTCCAAGCGAGACTTGGTTAACCGAAAAAGACCTTGATTGTTCATTCAACATAAACGGCTACATCCTCTATAAATCCGACCGACAGGGTCGTCGTGGTGGAGGAGTATGTGCTTATGTGTCGTCTGATTGTTCTGTTAATTTTTTTGTCACTGAGATGACCAATATTTCTGTCCCGAATGTCGAGATTCTTGGATTGAGAATACAACACGCTGCCATAGCCATAGCTGTATGTGTATACAGACCTGGCGATACAAACATACACGATGATATCATTCTCATTGAAAAGTTGCAACAGCTCTCTTCTTTGGATAATCTGGTTTTCAGACTAAACAACTCCCCTTCCACACTTGACCTGGTGTTCACGAATGAAACTTCCTTGTTGACACATCCGGAGATCCATTCTCCAATAGTTATCTCTGATCATGCTGCTCTCACAACTCGAATTCAATTAAACATAGAACAGGCAACTAGTAGTGCACAATATAGAACTTTTGACTTCACGAACTTTGAAATGATGAATCAACAAATGATGGATTTAAATAGCCGTCCAAACGATAACTGCGAGCGCCTTTGAGATCGCGACAAAAACCGACACCCGATGGATAGCCAAGAACGGTCTGACGTTAGGCCGGGTCCAGACGGCTGTAATGCAACGTGTAATGCAACGCGTAATGTAATGCTAATTCTCCGTGTAGACGGCACCACGCACGTTACTGTAACGTTCGTCAGACCGTTCTTGGCTATCCATCGGGGTGTCGGTTTTTGTCGCGATCTCAAAGGCGTTCGCAGTTCTCGTTTGGACGGCTATTCGCGCGTTTGTTGTGGAGTGACGAACAATCTCTCGAATTAATTGAATTTTACGGGCCAGACTACGTAATTTGGGACCAAAGGAATCCGAATTACCACAAGATGAAATTTAAAATGATGCATGGACAGATATTTCTGTTTCATCTTCATTTCAAATTATATTTTCAAAATCCGTCGGCGACATTTAGGATCGCGGTGATGTTTTCATATTCACTTGTTTCTTCGGATTTCAATTCCAATAGTAAATAATAATGAAGATATTCTTTCATACAAATTTGTTTTCCATCATCGACGTTTTTTCGGGTCTTCACCAATTTTAAAGTAAGTGAAAATAAACGCAGCACCTGCTATCGCAACTTCCCAGGGTTCCAGGTTTTTTTTGGATTTTTTCGGGTTTTGATTAATTTTTTCGGGGATATTCAGTTTTTCTTCAGATTTGATACAGTTTCAGTAATTATGCAGAACTGAAAGAACTGTGTCGGAGCTGTGAAAAAAATTTCACATTTTTCAAAAATTCTGGTTCCAAAATGACGAAAATGAAAACAAGTCGTCAATCCCTCTAGTTGAAAAAAAAGGTGAAGTTTGCTTCTGGAAGGTAATTCGAGGTTCAGCTGGTTTTCTTCTGGTTTCTCAATAGACAGTTGTTAGAAATGTTTAATCTTGTTCATTTCAAATTTTCCTGTACAAAAATGCCCGTTTTTTCGTCGAGAACGAAAAATACCAAATTCTATTCATCAATCACAATAGTGAAGAAGAGTCGGAAAGAGTTCATACTCAATTATATGATATTTATTCAAAATTTTTGAATGAAAATTCACAAATAAATATATTATGTATGTGTTGTTGGTTAAACCGAAAATTCGCTATTTTTGAGAAAATCCAATAATAGTGGGTTTTATCAATTCAAAAAAATCCACAGGGTTTTATAAAGTGCAGAAATTCTATGCCAACCCTGCAACTTTCCTTATTGGCATGTTTGTAGAAACCGAGTGGAACAGCCGACAAACAAGGAGTCGCGTTGAAGATTCGCCGTGTATTCGCGAGCCGTCCAGACGGTGCAATCTGAATTACGCGTTGCATTACACGTTGCATTACAGCAGTCTGGACCCGGCCTTAATCAACTTCCTTACCTCACCTTTATGTTCTGGTTCAAGAACTGTGCAGGATGAAGTCAATGTGCCTCATAGTTTCTGCGAACATTTTCAATTTTTGAGAACGTTGCTTTTCATATCGTGAATGCTCCCGACCACACAAACTACGGAACAGCTTTCTCCCAGAATTGTGCCTTTTTTAAAGTTACTGGGTACATTATGGTGTTCAATATTCTCACAGGGACTTCCTTTTCATCTCTCACTTCCACGGGTTGACACATCCTTTCCAGTCGCAGTCCGTAAGCGCACCGCTGATAGTAGGATTTTTCCACTTCCTTTCACTATATCCGGACTCACTATAGTTCGGGTTGCATCGGTGTCGATCTCCAATCGATTTTACCCTCGACATAAATACTCGAGGAGATGGCCTGGAATATGACTTCAGGGGCATTCTTCCGGGGGGTCGGTTTATGCCCCTTTCACCAACCCGTTTTAGCTTCCCTGCTCTTGCTGTTTCGGTTTTGCCGGCTTCTTACAATTATGCCGAATATGTCCTCTTTCACCACAATTCCAGCATCTAGGTCGTGTATTTTCTTGTTCTGGAAACACTCGGCATACTATCTCTTCTATGTGCTGATCGTTGGCTGAGAAATCATCTTCAGTGCGTCTCACTTTAACATGTCCCCTGTGCAAAGCTTGTTTCGCAGCTTCAAATTCTAGTGCGTGGGCCAACAGGGACGGGCCCAAGGGGGGGGATGGGGGGGATGATCCCCCCCCAATGTTGAACGAAGTTGGCAAATTTTTCAAACCAGTTGGAAGATTTTCAAGGGAGTTGGAAAAAATTCAAAGCAGTTGGAAAAATTTCAAAGTGGTTGGAAAAATTTCAGAGCAGTTGGAAAAAATTTCAAAAGGGTTGGAAAAATACCAAAGTAGTTGGCAAAATTTCAAAGAATTGGGATAAAATTCCAAAACAGTTGGAAAAAATCCAAAGCAGTTGGTAAATTTCAAAGCAGTTGAAATACATAATTCCAAGGGTGTTATGAAATACGAAGGAATCTGAATAAGAAAAAACAAGTTTGCAATCAGTACTTCACAATATATGAATAGCCGGCAATAAATGGTATTCACCCCAATATTTTTACCATCAAGTGTTGGAAGAGATACGGCCTAAAGAAGTAGGTACCCAGTTGTAAATTTTTCAGTTACGTCGCATGGACTGTGTCATAAAAAAACCATCTGGTATCATAAATTTAGGCTGTTACTTTCAGATAAGCAAAATCATCATTAGGTAGGCTCTTCGTACATAGTTTTGCGAATAAAAAATATGTGTACAGGGTATCCCAAATTGCTTGATTTTGGCTGGTTCTGCTACTTCTAGACTAGGTAGGTAAAAAAGTTGAAAGGAGTCCTGGGCTCAATTTCCGAGAAAATACCAGTTTCACGATATCTTCATTTGTTTCGAAGATATAACAAAATATTGAAATTTTTTTCTATTTATTTCAAATTTTCTTCATCTTTGAATTTTATTTATGATAAAAGATGAAAAAAATGCGTTCGTATTTGAAATAAAAAAATGGTTTTTCCCACGAGAAGAAAAAATTTTATATTGTTTCTTATTTCCGGTGGAAAAGCGCTTCTAGAAATTTCAAATCGTTTTCAGATATTTCCGTAAACAGACATGTTTGAAATCGATAATTTTTTGCAAAATAAAAAAAAATTAAGATATCGTGGAACGGTTCTCACTAATGGTGTTTTCACGAAAACTGAGCCCAGGACACCTTTCGAAGTTTTTAAATATCTGGTCCAGAAGTACCTAAAACAGTCAAAAGCAAGCAATTTGAGATACCGTGTACATAAATTCAAATAATTAACCAAAAAAGATTCAAAGTGAAGTTTGAGTTATGTGGAGCCTTATAAAATTTTTTTTTTTAATTTATGAACAGAAAATGCTCGAAGGAAAACAAGTGTGAGAGAAAATTTTGGGTAGTGACCACAGAATATCGGAAGTCACAACAACAATCTTTCAGAACAGCAAATATATCCTCAATTCCAAACACTGATTATTGCAATAAACGATGCAAAAGAGTTCGAAATCGCCAACTCAAATTAGGAAATTTTGTTCAAAATTGTTTCTTCAATATGAGTGGTTTAGGTCAAAATTATTTCCCTACCAAAACAGGAATCTGTTTTTTTTCAATATCTTGATTTATGTCACACACCTTGACACACTTTTTCTGTGTGAACTAGGCAGTTATTTTGCTTTTCTTCATTTCATAAAATCTGTAAGCAAAAGTAAGGCTCATTTTTTATCAAACGAAATATATTTTGTGAGAATTTTGTTCCTATTATTCTATGAAATGGACCCATGTTAGGGATGGGCAGTTTCAATATTTTGAATCTCATCAAAGTGGTAATTGACTTTGATTTTTCATCTACCCAACATTCAATCATGTATATTTCTTTATTTTATGGAATCTGCTTTTTTGTGAAAAATATTTTGTTTTATGATGCTTGAAATTTTGAGATACACCAAATAATGAAACTGAACTAAATTAAAGAATGAAACAAAAAGTGTATCTCAAAGTTTCGAACATACTTCAAAGTAGTCCTCACAAAAAAACGATTCCATAAAATAGAGAATTTTGATTCCAAATATCTACTCCTTCGACGGCATGAAAAGAATAAAATTTTCAGGAAAAATATTTTCTCTGATGAAAATGAGCCCTGCATCCGCTCCCAGATTGCACGAAATGAAGAAAAGCTGCAAAACTGAAGAAACAAACGAGAAGTGTTCCTCAAAGTTTCAAGTAACATCAAGATACTCTTTATGAAAAAAACAAACTCCATAAAATCTACTTAATTGAATGTTCGGTAGATGGAAAAAAAGGTAATTACTCCTCACTCTGTTGAAATTCATAAATGTGAATTTTTTTTACCGAAAAAAACATTATACCAAAATATATATAACGAATTCCTGTCAATTCAGTGTCAAGTTGGAAAATTTTCGATGGATTTCCCCCCCCAAAAATTTGGTTTCGGCCCGTCCCTGTGGGCCAAGGCGTCATCCATAGTTCTGGGTCGAGCCAACCGCAGTGTCTGCTAGAACTCCATATCTCTTAACCCATCGACGAAGGTTTGTATGGCGAGTTGCTCCAGGAAACTATCTGGTACTGTAGGATATACCAGTCTTACCAACCTCGCTACGTCTGCCTCGAATTCCTGCAAGGTTTCTGTACTCTTCTGATGGCGGCTCTTAATCTGTGCATGATACACTTGTTCGAGGTGTGCATAACCATATCTCATCTGCAGTTTGCTTATCAATGCCTCATAATTTGTCTGTTGGCTTGCAATAATAGTCTGAAAGATACTCAGAGCATCTCTCCTCAGTGCAACAATCAAGGCCGTCGCTTTCTCTTCTTCGTCGCAACCGTTAGCATTGGTTGCTGCTTCGAATTACTTCTGGCATGTGCACCAAGGAGCAAGGAGTTTTGTCATCGAAAGATTGGATCCTTATTCTACATATTTCACCCCTACCTTCCAGCTTAACAGGGCAATACTTGCTGAATTTCTTACTAAATCGTTCTTCCATGGTTTTCACAAGTTTTTTCAGTTTTTTTTTTTTTTAATTTCTCCTTCAATATCTTCAAATTTCTCTTTCAGCTCTAACGTTTCCAATCTTGTCTCCCACGTTTCCGATCCTGTTGTCCAACATAAAGTAATTGTTCTTCAACTCACTTTCCATACATGCTAATTTATCTCCCAAATCGTCTCCTATATTCTTTGTGTTTTCCTCCATTTTCTTTGTGTTTTTTTTCATTTTATGTTTCATTTCCATCGAATTTTCTTCCATTTTCTCCATTTTGGAAGTAATTTCTTCAAAGGCTCGCTTGGAAAATTCCATTGTCGCCTTTGTTTGATTGCGATCTCGTTATCAGAATTCAAACCTTTCCACAATGAAGACAACACAGTAGTTCAATTTTCACCCAACACCTGACACCAATGTAACGTTTTTCCTTCCAGGGTAAACAGATTACCACTATGTTGACTGTCTAATTTATTTCAACCAATTTAACACTTATTTATTGATACTAACTATTCTTATTTATTTACACAATTTATTTGCACTACTTGGTTGACTCCGATTGCGCTTTGCTCTCGCGTTTCGATCTTCACTACTGGTGCCTTCCGTCGGTGAGCGTCAGTTTTATATCCCGTAGCGGCCGTTACAATATAGTCCAATTTCTGCGAGTTACCGTGTTTAAGTCCTGTTATACTTTTGGTAATAGTGCGGTTACCCCCACTCATCCTCACTGTCAATTTCTTAACACGGTTATACATCCTCGCTAAAACATACTTGGTTACTGGGGAATCATATGTTTTAGCTAGGATGTACTTATTTGAATATGCATATTTCCAGAAATGTTAATGAGTTTCCTGTATTATTATATTCAAAAATAATAATCTGAAAACAGAATTACCTCTAGACATTAAGCGCGAAGATAGGTCAAAAATGAAGCAAGAACAAATTTGGAAAGAGACGATGTGAAATCAAATACTAACAATATTTTGCATAATTATAGGTTTTCTTTCACATCTTGCTGAGCTGGTGTTAGAAATGAATCAAATGAATAAATCAAGAAACTTCATAGGTATAGGATAGGCACGCTTCAATCTACAAGATGCAAAATAAAGCAATTTTCGTATTTGGCGCGAATGCGCTTATAACCGCTACCAGTTACCCTGCTTTGGAATAAGGTTACAGATTTTCAACAACGGTCACAATGACGGCTACGTCATAACACCTTCCCCTCTATTACCGCTCTCGCAAAAATACGAACGGTATCAGAAAATCGTAACCGTTTATGACCGTTTGTAACCCGGTAACTCGCAAAAATTGGACTCTTATTTTCCTTTACACATCCCCACAATGAAGACAATAGTTTGTTCCCCTACATTGAGCCATCCAAATCCTATTTATTGGTTTCACCTCTTAGAAGAATTTATCTGTTGGCCGATGAGTTTGAAAATTGAATGGAATAACATCCAAGGGAATGGATTCATAAAGAGAAGCCAACTCTGAAGAAAACGGACTGCTCCTGTGCAGTTCAATTGTTGACCGACCAAATCCCCATAAAAAGAAATGTCATCACCGCTGTTGAAATATGCCACAAGATGGACATAAATGAATGGCTGCATTCCCTTTCCAATCCAACTCGAATCTCATCTGTAACGAAGAATCCCTGAAGCAAAAATTTCTTTAAAGCATAGGTGTGGGCTCTCAATTCAAGTTATGAAATTCGATCTACAAACCAGGTAGGATGAATGTTGCCAGAAATTGAAAAAAAATCTTACGGTACAGGCAATCCACATAGAACCAATTGAATCAACACAAGTTAGCCGAATTCGATGAATCACTGCAACAGCAACTAAACAAGCCATTAATCATTCAACACTCCTCTTGGGTAACAACAGCCGTGTCAATTACATGTGGCGCCATCATCCTCATCTTCTTCTAAAATATAATGAAATGGTGTGACGGATTCCAAATACTCCTAAAACTCCTCTGTCGTACCAAAGAACCAAGAGCCATTGGAGCAGGTCCATGCTTCCAAATCTTCAACCAATGTCACAGAAGACCAATCCAACAGAAAATCTAGGTACACTATGGTGCAGACTCCAACGTCTCAACTTCTCATGTCCATCCGATCCAGAAGTCCGAATTTGAGCACCAGAAGATATCTCCTTTAGTGGGTCTCAAACTCAGAGAAGAACAAACAATTCCCATCAATTTTTAATATTTTACTTCCAGTATTTCCAGAAAATTCTCACATTTAGCTGAAGCAATTCTTTCTATACATTCGAATGATTCTATTTATAATAATTTTCATGATTTTATTTACATTTTCTTATTTTCTAGCTACCTTCGAACTATTAATTCATTGATGTAGAAAATGATGATCTTAAGAAAGTCAATCATATTATATTTCTCAAATTGAAAGATTCATATGATAATGTGCCATACTGCTTCAAACTTTATACATATTTTGAAGATTTTTGTTTTTTGTTGGAAATACATCAAAAATCTTCTTTTAGGGGGGAGATGTTGTACACTGTGGACACAAGCTCTATTTTTAGGTAGTTCCGCTCAAGTCAGCATTTTCATAATCTTTATAAGAAGCAGTACGACGCCACCACTTCAGTTCTGAGTGATATTCCGTAATGTAAAGTTCTGGGCTATCTCATATATCGTAAGCTCTATTTCGTATCGTATAATTATTTCCGTTCGTTGTGCCTTTCAAGTGACTCAATAAATATAGTGATGAACAATGTCGTGTTCTTCACTATATCCTTCGTAGTTGAATTAATTCAAGGTTTACGGAGCTTTACTTATAAAGTTGCCCTGGTGACAGCGATACTGCTTTCGAGTTAAGTCAGAGTACTTTCTGAACACGCCTCATAACTAGATCTGGCAATCGAAGTCATTGTTAAAATATGTTGATTTTCCAGATATATGACATATTCAAATTTAAAAACCGAGACTTGAAAGTGTTTTTGAATGAAGTGAAAGAGGCCATCCTTTCCACAGACCTCCAACAACATTTCAAGAATAGAAAAATGCTTTTCACCGTAATAAATGAACAATCATTCGAAATTTCAAATACTGCTCATAAGAGTTTATTGAAAGGATTGATGATGACTGTTTGCGATTTATCGGGTCAATGCAAACCTTTTTCTATAGCAAAAAGAATTACGGATAATGTTTATCGTGAGTACAGAAATATAAATACCAGTCCTGATATTAAACTTCTGTCTGATTCATTTTTCCAGGGGAGTTTTACGATCAAGGAGATCGGGAAAAACAAATGGGAATTATACCTTTATCGATGATGGACAGGGAGAAAATGAATTTAATTCCAGAAGATCAAATACAATTCATTTCTGTTGTTGTATTACCAGCAACAGAAATTCTCAGAACACTCTTGCCAAACACGATTGAACTCAATTCCGAGTGCAGGTGAGGCTATATATCAAAACCGTGGACTTAATAGTCTAAGCTTCTTTGTCTCCATAGATTCTAAAGTTTTCCAACGATCAACTTATATTTGCAGGAATCTTCAGTCTGCTTGGCAAGATATTGTAGAATCTGGAGAGAAAAAAAAATAAAAATAAATGGAATACGATTGGATAGCTGAGAAAATTTCCCCACTCTGAATATTCGAAAAATATATATTTATATACGTACCCGATACTGCACAAGTAGAGACATGGGAATACTTTGTGTGTAAATGATTTACAGACACGCACACATATATATATATATATATATATATATTTTTTTATTATATATATATATATATATTTATCAACCGATTTGTCGAAATGTAATAAATAATTAAGTTTCAGGATGCTTCCTATTTGAAATTTCATCGAAGTGGAATTAACCTGAGTCGGTGAACCGATCTGTTTGTTTCATCTATGTATTTCTCACACAGTTCGAATTTTTGTTTGTACCGATGCATCTTTGTTTCATTTTCATTTCCACTTCTTTCAAATAGCTTCACGTCGCCGCCGCTATGCATTCACTGTTTGTACATTTCGCCTGATTTCATCACAGTTCAACAAATTGATATTTTTAAGTTATTTTTTCACTGTCTCATTCTGTTTGCCTTCCAATTTTATGTAAATAAATATGATTCTCTATTTCAGTGAAATGAGTTCATTACAGTACTGAAAGTAATACTGTAATGAAACTCATTTAAAGTAAAAAAACGTTCTTCATAATAGTATTATTCAACCGTTATAATCACCCACTGATAAGTATCCAGAAAAACTATAAGAAGAAAGCGTTTAACATAATAATACATCGACAATATTCAACACGTTATTCTAAGTAGAATTTTTCACGTGTGTTCTTGAATTGTGTATCAATAATATCTTCAAATAATGAAATAATAGCGTGAAAAATATCACATGGATCATACTCATGTGTCTGCAGTTTAATTTATGTAATCGATAGAAAGAATTCAAGAATAAAGTAAAAAATGGATGAAAATCATATAAAAAAAATAGAAAAATATCACATGGATCATACTCATGTGTCTGCAATTTAATTTCTGTAATCGATAGAAAAGAATTCAAGGATAAAGTAAAAAATGGATGAAAATCATATAAAAAAAAACATAAAAATTCACCGGCACGCCTTGATATTGAGATAGAGAGCTGAAATTTGGAGGATCGCTTCACTTTTTGTTCAACTCTAGGAAAATCAACTTGGAGCACGAACATTTTTTTTTAACGGCCAGTCTAATATATATATCAGGGTTCGACCGATATATATCGCCGATATTTATCCTGATATATATCATGATATATATCGATATTTATAAGGATTGATATATATCAAGGATATTTATAAATTTACCAAAATTTGAGACTGTGCGTAAAAATTTCATAATCAATCGCGATTCAAGAGCACACCAATGTCACCAATGTATACCAACATACCGACCGTTTGTACGATCGAAGAAGCAACGTATTTTCGGGGAATACAGATAGTGATGTTATAACTTCGCCGTAAAATCGTCATTGCACTATTCATTGTGCTCTTGTTTTTTTTTGTTTGAATTTTTTAACAGAAAGAACGTTCACGTATACAGCTGAAGTTTGCAGTATGTAATAGCAATTTGAGATTGATATGGGATGAGGCCACTGCATCTGCACAGGAAATTTTTAATAATCCGGATAACGAACTTTTTATAAATTTATCAACTAACTTTTTTTTTCCTGAAAACTTAATATGGGTTTTCTCTCCCAGTCTCTGAAACAAGAAACAATTAGAAAAAATTTTAATAATATAAGAAGGCCCCTGCGTAAAAATTTGAGCACTAATTTGTCAGGAGCCAAACTTTACGAGAAGAAATTGTTGCCTAACAATGAACAGAAAGAAAATGAAAACACTTTGAAATCCTAAGCGTAACGTTTTTTTTATATTATTAAATATTTTCTAGTTGTTTTTCGTTTCAGAGACTGGGAGAGAAAACCCATATTAAGTTTTCAGGAAAATGCAGAGACATCCCAGAAAATATTTCAATAGATACCTTTTTTTTGTTGTTTTATGTTTTTTAGAATCTTGATTAGTTTTTTAATGAATTTGGTAAATGAAGTTCTAAATACGTTTGGTTTATTGACTTCTTTAAAAAAAAATTTGAAAAATTGTTCGTAAAAATAAATATCAGAAAGTTGATATATATCGGATATATATCGATATATATCCGATATTTTGATATTTATATAAATATCATGATATTTTCGAACCCTGATATATATATATATATATATAATATATATATATTTTTTTTTCCACCTTCTCGCGACGGGCTTCTTTGAAACATCCTCCGGGATCTTGCGCGCCAAGGTGGAGTCCTACGACGAGCCTTGTAAAAATCTTCCTACAGTTCTAACTGTAGCTTTAGTCGGGTTACAATTTCCAGAACAGTCCTAGGATCGTTCTAAAACTGCGCCGAACAGATGCGCACTCGTTTCGATACCTAGCACCGTTTTAGGACTGGTTCAAGTTTTGAAAAACCCGAAAGCATCAAACGATCCAAATATGAAAAAGGAAAAATAAAAGCATTTCAGTTTTCAGCACGAGAAATATATATCACGTAAAGCCCTAAAAAGCACACACCCAAAATAATACTAAAACAGTAGGGGAGCAGGGGGTAATGGGAGCCAGCGGGTAATGGGAGTGGTGCGCCTTGAGACAAAACTATAGCTCGTATTTACGCGGTTGCCACTCGAATACCTTCGTCACATTTCGGCTATGTGCTATGTCCTGCTACGCTACCACGCTGGGCCTGTCAGTGCTATGAAATGAGTGACTTCGGACGATAGTCGATTTTTATCTCTGTGCTTATAAAAAATTCGAAAGTTCAACTGCCAGGTAAGTGTAAAATTATTTTTTCATTACGACCAAACCTGTTTCATTATATGGCAGATGCTATCAACAGGGCCCTCTTTAACCACTTGGAGGCCCTGAGCACATTCGGAAAATGGGGCCCCTATGACTTAGAAATAACCAGTGGCGGATACATATGGGGGCGCAGAGGACGCGCGACCCTCTTACTGATCCCACATTGAGGAATTTATTACATTTTTATTACGATAAGAGTAAAAATAGTTCAAGATCTCTTTCGCACCTCCCTCTTGAGTTTTTTTATATCCGCCAGTGAACACAACACTATTTTGTTAGAAAAGGCAGAGAAAGTAAATAATTACATTATATTATAATTCAGCTGATATTTATTTTTACACCGAAAATAGTAGATTACACAAAAAGAAACAAGTAAAAGATGATTTAATTAAATAATACCACGGAAGACAGTCAATAACAACTAGACACAAAAAACGCCACAATATCACATACAAAATACAAGAAATACAGGGGAATTCCCTACTGCCGAGTAGGTTTATTCACGATACACAGACACGGTATGCTAATGCCAACTCGAGGGAATTTTACCGATTTAAGGAATTTTGGTACTCAAAAAGAAGTAGGGATTTTTTCTATCTGAAATCGTCTGAAATTTCTCGCAGTGGCGTAAAGCAAAATTCGTGACTCCTCGTCAAGATTTTAGTCGGGGCCCCCCCTCTATTGATTTATGTTATTTATGATGAGTTTCCCCTGAAGTTTTTCAAAAAAAAACAATGGAAATATATTATAACAATAATTTATATATTGAATAACAAAAAATTCTAAACAAAATAATGTAAATTCTGATATGAAAATAACTAGAAACACATAATGTGATCTAAAAGTTGAGAAATTATTTAACTATAATGCATTCGTCTTTTTTTATTGTGCAAACATTTCTATCAACTTGTCGATGTCCAAGCATCTGGGCACTTCTAGTATGAACTAGAAGTGCCCAGCTATGAAGCTGAGTAAGCTCGAAAGTTTGATAGACGTGTTTGCATCACGTTTAAGGAGGGTGAAACAGGGTAAAACATGGAGTAATTTATTGATATCTCAAATTTCAAATGGAATTACTGGAACAACTGGAAACCTCATATCATGTTTTTTTTTTCATAATTTAGGAGTATTTCTCTATTTTTCAGGAATAATAATTGTACCTTCTTAGTATAAGTTTTGTTCAATAGACTGAAATTATTGGGGCCCTATTTGAAGCTTTTAGTTTATCTCCCCTTTGGTGGCGGGCCCCCCTTCATCGCGAGTTCTGCGGGGCCCTCTGATACGCCAATGATTTCTTGTCATGTAGCGCTGTCTGAAATTATGTAGTTGAATGGAGATTTGAGATTTCCTTGATCAAAAACACGATTCGAACAGATGTTTTATGGCCGAACACGATCACCCTAACAAATAACACAAGCTAATAATTGCTCTTATCTAGTCTATGCCAGTATGCGGCAAGGGTCCTAAAAATTGTAACCTTCGAGAACTTGTAGATGAGAAACTGGGAATTCCAATCCATTTGGTATTATTGTAAATGGAAACTTTCGCTTTTTTACCTGAAGGGAATTTTAGTACGCGAAAGGGAATTTCGAAAGAAGGAAGCGTTTAGGTCTTTTTGAAAAAATCTGTTCAATGAAAATACATATAAGGGAATTTTTTATGAAATAGGGAATTTCCAAACGTCATTGAGGAAATCTTCGATCCTTTCGGTTGGGAACACTTGATCTGAGCGGGGCCCCTATTGATCGCGGGGCCCTAGGTTAAAGAGGGGCCTGTTTGTACCGTTTAATTAATTGGAGTCACCGCGATTCGTAGAAATTTCAAAACAAGTGATTCGATTGGTTCTAATTTACGTAAGGTTTTTCAATCACACAATTGAAGTTTTGTGAAACCGACCCTAAATCTTTCATCACACAATATTAAGATAACAATCAAATATAGATAAAATATTTGTTTACAATGGAAAATTTGCCAGAGATGATACAAAAAATTAGGAGAGATGTATGTAATTGCCAAGTCAAAGTGAAACGACTGAAACAAAATGCTGACATAAACATAGAACAAACCTTTGAGAATTTATAAAAAACTTAAAAAATTTTAATTGTTTGAAAACTTATAATCTTCCAAACTATGCGTTTGCAAATTCAGTCAGAGATTCAATTCTTTCTCATTTTTAAAGGCATTAACAAAATTTCACATCAAATCACCAGTGTTCACTTGTCCCATTGTCTTTGGATATTTCCTCTGCATTTTCAAATGTCAGATTGCATTTTAAATAGCACATGCACAGCAGATTGTTCCTCTTTACTCAAAGCAGACAATATTGCAGCATTTTTTTCTTTGATTTACACACCACTTTCAAAATCATGGAAATGAGTACAATGAGTTGTTGATTGAGAAATTATATGTTTAGCACTAAGAGTATCATTCCTGGATTCTCTCCTCAATTTATGTTGGGCCATACAAGCCCTATTCATTTCTTCTGGATATTAACTACGTTGCAAGTCACAGCAGTAGCTTTAAGCTCAGGAGCTTCCATTTGCTGAAATTTTGAACCTGAAAAGATAAACAAACTATTATGAAATATTCACGAAATTCTTTACAACAGACCTATGGCAAGGTTATCAATCTGAAAATGAAGAGATGAAACAAACATTTTTCCCATCTTCAATCTTCTCACCCAAGTATCTCTTTTTTCAATATATCAACGGCATTATAATTCATTCACTCATAATGAAAATATTATTCCACTGGCCAATATTCAGATGAATCTTCTTATTTCTTTCTGCTCAGCTTCAATATAGCTTCTAACCTGAAATTTAACACATGAATTTGAGAATAATCTTATGTTAACTTATAATTCTCGTATAAATACCTTTCGATAGTTTCTCAGCATCAATTCTACTATTCAGAAAACCTGATAATTACACCAGTCATCGTATATTAAACGAAAATATCACTGATTTATATGACAATAGTATATTCTAAAACAAGTTGCAGAATGAGCTCCTATTCCAACACGAATGCGAAGTTCGCATGAGTGTTGGAATTGCCTTCTGCAACGAGTATTAGACGGTATTTTCTCTATTTCAGTCAATTTTTGTGAAATATTCTCGAAATTCAAATGAAAATTCAGATTAGTGACTTTTGTTTTGTATCTTGGCAGTTGGTGTGACGTACGAAATTTGACAGTTCACGGAATTTGAATTGTTTTCATTCGGAACTTAATTCGATCGGAGGTCAGTACTGACAACCATAAAACGAAACATATAACTGAAAACAATGCTGTAATGAGTTTCATTACAGCACTACTTTTAGTACTGTAATGAACCCATTACGATACTGAAATAGAGAAACCATGTATTTTGAACGGGATTACTCCAAAGTATACTTGTTTTCTTAGGGCGATATTTCGCCGATAGAGGGAGTTTAGATTTTTGGATTCGTCAATACCTACTATGGAGAGAAGAGGTATCCCTACTACCCTCTATAGACCATATTGAAAACAGTACGGCATTATCAATGTTACCACCTTTCATTTGGGAAATCTCCTAAGATCAATTCGAAATCTACCAAAAGTCTACCGGATTTTGAATGAAATCTACCAAAATTTATCGTTTTTTATGTATATTCCTTATCCGAAACTATATAATGCTATTGAGAGATTATTAAAGTGATCTCAACATGATATGAACTGCTCCACTAACGAATATTGACTCAAATTGCAAAAAAATATATTTTTAATGAGATTATGTGATGAAAATTCATATTGATATGATTTCAAGCTGGAACTCAAATTTAATTTTAGCCTGTGGGTCTGCAGCGTATACAAGGTGGTTTAGAAAAATCGAGTAAAAAACGAAATCATATTCCCAGAGAATTCAAGCATTTTAAGGCTATAAATAAAATGTATGGCCTCCACGGGCATCATTAACAGCTTAACATCTTCTTTGCATACTGCACACAAGGTTGTTGAACATTTCTTGAGGAATTTGGTTCCATAAACGGGGCAGAAGCTCTCTCAGATCATTTAAGGTAGTTGGATTCTTCCTTCCTTCCTTCTGTTCCTTTATATGTGCCAGGATTCTAGTCCATCTACACATTTCTTCATTTTTCGTGGCCTGTGTCCTGGGAAAACAGGAGTCTTGGATATAACCAATCACAGGACCACGTGTTCAACACATAAATCACAATTTATTCAAACAATCACTATAGGTTTTCAACTTTTAACGAAACAAATGCAAATATTATACTTTCAACTCAACACAATTTAATCTATTTCAAAAAGACTCTTTCAATATCAACTTGGGAGCTCCAAACTGGGACGTGAGGAAAAGTAGTCATCTCACCGTGACGACCATTTTGGAACTCCCAGGTAGTTGGATGATTATCTTATCTTCTTTGGCTCATATCACATTTATGTTCTATGCAATTCAAATGTGATAGGCGCGAAGGTATTGGTAAATTTGGAATACCAATCTCCTCGCGCGCATTCCCAACTATGACTGCACGGTGCGGTCAACGACTAAGAAGCAATCGTACCAATTTGATTGCATTCATTGCATCGATTTAGCTTCAAAGTTAGGACCCAAAATATGTCGAAGTCTACCTGATTATCATGCATTCACAGGTTGTGATTACACTGCAGCATTTTATAATAAAGGAAAGGTCAAATAACCATTTAAAATATTCTCGAAAAAATGAGACGTATTAAAGTATTTTTGCGTCATTAAATGATGAAGATGATATTTTGAACCATGAAAAAATGAATACCGTTGAAGAGTTCACAGCACAAATGTATGGCATGAAGCACTGTCGACAGTAAACGATGCGAGAATTCGTATTTTCATGAAAAAGTACGGCGCAAAAAAAGACAGCGAACAATTTTCAAACAAAATTAAAAGTTTTGACTCCAACTCTATACCGCCATGGTGGATTTTCCTACAACAATATATGTAAATTCCATGTGGCTTAATGCAACAGAATCTGTATGTGCAGAGCAGGGATGTTGCGGATATTCGCATCCGCATCCGCAAATGCGGAGCTTCCGCATAGATTTCTACTTCCGCATCCGCATCCGAATCCGCAAAAACCAATGCGGATTTTCATGCGGATGCGGATGTAATATAATTTGTGAGTTGTGCAGTGTCGCCATCTCAGGGCCAACAAAATGTGTTAGTGTTTCGTTTAGAAAAAATGCTAAATATATACTTTTTCAATTTTGAAAGTGTCAGAAAGATGCTAGTTTTTCACTGTTACTTCTTCATGTAGCTATTTCTGAAACCGAAACATCTGCATCCAAGAGGGTGGAATTTCCGACGCACCCCTCTATTCTGTTTATGTTCATACTGGTAATTCTCTTTTCGGAACACTTTCCAAATACATATTTTATTATACCATCTGTTTTTTTTTTCCGGTAAGTCCGAAATTCCAATCCGTCTCCTTTCTAACGACCGCCTGTGGTCCCAGTCCCATGATTTCTTATCGCCCGTGATATTGAAATGTTATATTTTTGCGATACCCGTTGTTTCAGAAGCATTTGAAATGTTGAAGGAAAGTTCAGGGACCAAGCGTCTTTGAACATGAATTATGATTCGCGAATCGGGGGAAACATTTTCATCTGAATTGCGTATTTTTTGGTTGTTGCGGTTTTTTTTTTTTGATTTGACAGAGATCTCCCCAAGAAAAAGAGCCAGATGTTCGTCCGATCAGTGAGAATTGTCTACGTTTGTTTACCTAAACAACCCGGGTTGTTGCAAGCTCATAAAACGTTTATAGGGGCTATAACATTCGCCTAGTTTGACGATTTTTGGGCATCTGTTGATGATAAAGATTAAAAAAAAATTCATTTTTACTTTCGGAATATGGCATATTGGAAAACGTGAGAGTTGCGATAAGAAAAAAATGGACGTGTGCTCTTCGCACGAGAATTTGACCAATGGGAACGAAGAAATTGGTGAAAAAGTTCCGATGCGTTTGTTATGGTGCAATACTTATTTATTGTAAATGAACCATAACGTGTATTTTGGCCTTGTGGATTACTTGTCGAATAGTAAATTTTTGTGAGATTTTGAATAATATTGTGACTATTATGATACAGTTGATCATAGTGAGGAGTGTACGTGTACTCGAATTATTGTTTATTGGGAAATATTAAGGTGAATGCCATTATATTTCTCCGGTAGTACGTTTCATTGTTTACGATATTATCACCGATAGCACGAAGAATTTTGTCCACTCCACCAGGCAGTGTTCCAAGCGAGCAATTATTTAGTAGCGCGGGTATAATTTACGAACCTCTGCGTAACCGCCTTGAAGCAGAAAAGGCGGCAAAATTACTTTTTATAAAGTATAATCCTCTCTTACTAATATAAAAATAAGTTAGTGAAGTTAAAAAAAACATGTAGGTAAATACTTACACTTGATATACTTAATACAAATTTACTTCAAAAATGTTAATAACTGCTTTATCGTTGTTTTAATTCTTTACTCGTATAATATTTTTGAATAAGATCTTAAACATCCGCATCCGCATCCGCGGATGTGAGTTTTCGAAAATCCGCATCCGCATCCGCATCCGCGGATGTGAAAAAATCGGCATCCGCAACATCCCTGGTGCAGAGTTAAACCCTATAAATTACGGTTGGTATTTGAATAGTTATTTGAAACCAACTGGTTTTATAGAAGATCAAACTCCTTTGAAAATACGAGATATAATTAAAATGGAAAATAATGAGGATGAACTCGATGAGACCGATAAATTTGAGTGTCCATTCAAGTTCAGATGAGACCGATAAATTTGAGTGTCCATTCAAGTTCAGATGATTCAGATACGAAATAGAAGATATTGATCGGTTTTTTTTTCATTGATATTATTTTTTGTTTTTTTGCTGTTCTGTAATAAAATTTATTAATATAATACAAGATCTTCTGACATTTTTCTTATTATTGCATTACCCGAATTTTCCACATTATACCCATAAGTTAATATTATATTAGGGTATTGAATACATTGGACTGTTATGTATTCAATTTTGTTTGAAATTCAAGTGTAAGTTGCTCCAGAATATCGCCGTATTATTCTCAATATAGCCTATGAAAGGTACCTATGTAGAAGCATTAACTCTTTGAGTAAAAGTACCGAGCATTTGCACTGGTTTACATTCAGATAAGACTGCGATGTTCGGTCCTTTATTATTACCTGGCGCGTCAACGATGCAACCTTCAAACCTCGGCAACCCCTATTAGGTCCATTTTTTTTTTGCAGGCAACCATATATCAACGTGTTCACAGTAAAACAGCGTTTATGCTGATTTTGCTGATATATTTTTTTTCTATTATCACACTGGTGAAATTATCTCATTTCGACATACCTGTTTAAACCAGGCAACCAGTAGTTCGTCCACGTAAATAACAGGCAACCCTATGTTTGCAGATTCTACATGTTTCATCCTACAAGTCCAGTATGAAATTTTCTTATTATCATGATGTTGCAAAATGTCATGAAAAATCATTTTTGAAAAAATAATTGAAAATACTCCGTCCAGGATTTTTTTAGGAACCTATTTTTTATATATTATCTAACATCTGAAGTTTATTATCAAATAGGTTCTATTCCATTATCAGCTCGGTGAAGGTCGAGGTAGGTTCGGATCTTAGACTATAATTGGTCTAGCGTCTGGCGGTATTGACGCGTATTTCATCAAGTTGGCGGCGAATGCTCTCCTCAGTGCATTTTCGCTCTCACGCGGGATAAAAAGTGCGCTTCTTTTGACTCTGGGTGAAGACACACGAGCTCCAGTCAGTCGCTCCACATCTACTTGTTCTTCGCCCGTTACGTTTGGGTAGCAGCCTGATTTAATTACCTCCAGCTCGGCTCGTGAGATCTTTTGGCCTCTTAGAATCCATCCTACTCGGTTCGATAAAATTGGGGCAGTTGACGGCCTGGCAGGGTTTATCTCATTCCATACGTCGACCAGTGTTTGTTGATAGGTCTTATCAGATTTTCTAGTTAATAGGTCCGTTGCTATATAGGTCGTACATCTGTACGGTTCCGAAGGGAGCCGACCCGAGTCTCCCCACCGCCCTGAGTTGCATTTCTTCTTCTGTTTGGAACAATTATTTTCAAGCCCTCTCGAGGCTGCTGACCTGGAGAGAGAGTGTTTGACTCAGGTACGCTGGGTCGTCACTCCCCGATGATCACACGGATCACCCTTCGTGTGTATATATATATATATATATAGGCCGTCGAACTTGGTACACCCTGTATATATATATATATATATATATATATATATATATATATATATATATATATATATATATATATATATATAGTTCGACGGCCTAATAGGCTTTTCGGGAGAACTAGACTCATTTGAAATCTGAAAATTGGGATTATGATATTGTTTGACATTATCTACCGAGCTAAAATATTCTTGGAGCTTGACCACTTTCAGTTATACAGGGAGCGTAAAAAAATTTTCAAACTTTTTTTTTCTGTTTTTTTCTTTTTGAATTTGACAGAGTATGCAATTCTGAATACATTCGTACTCAAATCGTTGCATTCGTCGAAATACTTTCAAAAATATCGAGAAAAACCTGAAGAAAAAGAGAGAAAAGAGTATTCGGTATTATGTTTGTTATTCCTAATCTAGGGCTGCGTTCACGAACTTACTCAGAGAGTAGAGTATGGCCATATGATCAGAAATATACTTCGGTCTTTACTCCACACTCGTCGTTCACAAACTTACTCTGACAAATGTCATTCAAAATTCAAACATGTGTATAGGTTATGAATAATACTTTTGCATCATATATATTTTTTATATATCATTTTTATATTGAATTGTTGCTATCATGAATGAATAATAGAAGTTTAAGAAAAAAATTCTCTCTAGTCGTACATTTTCAGTTGTGCCTTCGCAGTATAGTCCATTTTCCTTTCATTTGAAAAGCAGAGCACAACCGTGTTTTTTTGATGATTGTGAGGAAACTGATAAATGTTCTCAGGACTTTGAATTACTTCTTATGAGACAGAAAGAATGAAAAAGGATATTATTGTCTATAGATCTTCTCTTGCAAGCAGAAAATTAAAAATGATATTACATGTTTTGTTGTTTTATTGACTTTACGCCAGAAAAAAATTAAATACTTCGTAACAAAAGATAGTTTAATTTGAGGAAGCTAACAAAAAGAAGTTAAAAAATATTGTATGAAAGATAAAGCAAAATATGAATGAATCTTGACAGATCTAAACTCTCGAATATAACAAAATATCAACGTAGATTCCAAATCAGGTACAAAAAACAGTTATTGTGGGACTTTTCATGTCTCGATTTATTTGAACTTGAACGGACCACTCTAGGTTCTGCAATACAGGGAAAAACTCTTTTTTCTTTACCATTATCTCTTGGTAAAGTTCACTTTGAGCTTCGGTAATTCACTGCTAGTAATTTTATTAGATTTATTAATCATAAAAGTAATTCTTTCCAATATTTATATATTTCACAGAATAGTTGTTTCACTTGAAAAATTAATTGTTTCGTATTCCGTTATTGAAATGAAACAAAACTAGAAATAAATATTTATTCGAATAATATTCAAGTTTCAAAAAGTCTGCGGAAGCAGGACAGAATGAAAATCGTACGTCATAACTGTCAGAGTATGTGTTTACTCTCCCAAATAGCAGAGTATGCAGAGCTTACTCAGAGGAAGTTTATGAACGCTCACAGAGTATACTCCGAGGAAGACAAAGCAAGTTTGTGAACGCTTCAGAGTAAGGGGAGCTTACTCTGAGTAAGTTTATGAACGCAACCTAGATACCTTAAGCATAAACCGTTTTCACATTTTTGAAGTCAAAGACTGTGGAAATATTGTACATTTTTAAAATTTTGAAAAACTCATCACAGGGTGTTCCAAATGTTGGGTCAAAAATTGGGACCAAGATTGGCCCATAACTTTCGTTTTTCAAATTAGAACCCTATTTTTTCATGATTGCGTTGGATTGTATGAAGAAAAATGATGATAGTGTTCTAACATGTTAATGCTCCTAAAATTGATAATTCTTGAGTTATTTAGGATTTTCTGATTTTAAGTGGTACGTAGCGTCAAATTCATTTAATCTGTTTGATATCAACTATGACCTGGGTCATAGAAGATGAATTATTCCACTAGTGACACACACTTGAATACATCCGTACTCAAATCGTTGCATTCGTCAAAATACTTTCCGAAATATGAAAAAAAAACTGAAAAAAAAAGGTAGATAAGAGTATTCGGTATAATGTTTGCTATTTCTAATCTAGATATCCTAAGCACAAACCGTTTTCACGTTTTTGTAGTCGAAGACAGTGGAAATATTTTACATATTTAGAATTTTGAAAAACTCGTCACAGGGTGTTCCAAATGTTCGGTCAAAAATTGGGATCAAGATTGGCCCATAACTTTCGTTTTTCAAATTAGAACCCTAATTTTTTATGATTGCGTTGGATTCTGCGAAGGAAAATGATGATAATGTTCTATCATGTTGATACTTCTAAAATTAATAATTCTTGAGTTATTTAGTATTTTCTGATTCCATGCCGTACGTTGCGTCAAATTCATAAAATCTGTTTCATAACAACAATGATGAATGAATTAAAGAAAAAAGTGTGTCACTAGTGAGTTATTGGAATAATTTATCTTCTATGACCAAGGTCATAGTTGATATGAAACAGATTTAAGGAATTTGACGACATAAAATCAGAAAATCCTGAATAACTCAAGAATTATTAATTTTAGGAGCATCAGCATGTTAAAACATTATCATCATTTTTTTTGTACAATCCAACGCAATCATGAAAAAATAGGGTTCTAATTTGAAAAACGAAAGTTATGGGCCAATCTTGATGACAATTTGTGACCCAACATTTGGAACACCCTGTGATGAGTTTTTCAAAATTTTAAAAATGTACAATATTTCCACATTCTTCTACGAATAGGTCTCTTGCGGTTGATCAACTTCCACTCAAGATCCTTACTTTTATCAAGTTCAACCCCCGTAACAACACCCAAACTGGGATTGTTCAACTGCTTGGGTACCGCAACTTCACTTACATCACGGATTGGTGGAACAGATTTTTCACGCTTGGATTTCACCTTACTTCGGTCCACAAGAGCAGCAGTTGCGGAATTCGTAACAACCGCAGTTGCGGAACTCCCGGGGACAGAAGCATCGGTTGAAGTGGAACATGCAACGACATTAATGTTATTCATGTTTGTTGATACTTTTTTATTAAGTTCGTGGACTTCTGTTTCTTTTATCTTCAATTCTTTCTCCAGGGAAATACATAATTTTAAAACTTCAAAAAGGAATTATTTTCCATAAGTAGGCTGTTCTTTGCTTCCAATTCGGAAATAATCTTGAGGAGAAGATCTTGATGAGTAGACTCATTTTTAATTACTTTAGTCCCCAGATCGAACACTGATGGTGAAGGCTCGTCGCCCAGTTTATCATTCAAAGATAATTCAACTTCGCAGCACTTTTTAATTTTAGCACAACAACCTCGATGATAAGTTTTGTTGTTTTGTTGCCAATGGCACACTTTGAATAACTTTTTATAATTGAATTCTTACAAAATCCACACTGAGGAACAACGATTTTAAGAGAGCGTCTCGCATCGACGTCTTTATCATTCGGCGACATATTTATCAATATGTAAAACCCCTAGATTTTTGCTTAAGAATCACCCATTGAAATCTTTCTCATCAATTCTGAAATATCCTGTATATTAATTTAATAGAAAAAAACAACAATGAAATGTGGCTGTATATCTTATATATTTTACAATTATTACAATAAAGCAAGGAATAGAATATATCCCAAAAATAATAATTTTCTCATACTATACTAAAATATGTTTCAGTGAATTTAATCTGAAGAAGGATGCATTTCTAATATGAATATTTTTTTTAACATAGTCCTCTCTTCTTGACTTATTAGAGATTCAATATCTTCAAAGGCAATGTGTATAAATATAGAAATTTTGACTAATACAATTTGAAATAATCCAAATGTGCTCTGAGTACTATTTTCCATAACAATTTGAAGTGAAAATAAACAAAATTAGAATCATATGATGATTACAAAAATTAATATAAAGACGAAATTATTTCATGAGCTGGTAATTTTCTCAATAAATGGCTCATACACCATCACATCAAAGACTTAAAGATCATTAGTTTGTACATTCAAAAGTAATCTTCAGTCTAGACTATGAAAAATGGACACATTAATCAATTATTACTTATAATTGCCAACTGAGAAAATATAACCCTTATTCAATAACCTATTACTTCGAACACTGTGACAATGAAATCATCAGAAACAAGTAATATTTTTAGTTTTGTTTACGTATTGCGAATTTTACCTGGAACATAATTTTTGTCAATTTGTTGCTCTTGTAAGAACATATGTAAGCAACGTTCATTTTGGGCAAGTGGGTGTCCAGCAATCCTAAAAAAATTGGAAAATATAACTATAAAAATCTTAATGAATACATTCAATGATTCTGTTATCATAAGGTGTTTTGATAATGGTTATAAGTAAATTGTGTTAATACTAATTCTGGAGATCTTGTTATAGAATTCATTTATTTATTATGGGACTCACATAAGTATGAACACACAATTTTGTGGAGAACACAATAGTGTGATCTACACTATTTCCAAGTGTAATTCAGAAATTGTCAATTGTATTTTAGATTAGTCACTTTAATTTCAGAAAGCTTCAATTGAATTTTAGTAAACATCAAATGTGATGTTTTCTGAATGTCAGTTGTCGATTTCTGAATTATAATTGGAAGTGGTGTAGACGTTTTTGTTCACTCAACAAGAATATCGAATGAATATCTCGAATGATAACCAAAAATACATAAGTGCAACTTCACTTTACAAAAATATGAAATTTCGAAAGCAACTGTAGGCACGCTTTAGGGGAAGCTGAATAAAAGAAGCTCAACAGATGGTGAATTTAATTTGACTATAACTGGAGTAATTATGGAGCATAAAAGATATTCAGCTTCATGATAATTTATAAATTTATGAAGTATAAATAAAGAATTTTCGGTGCCAACAAGCCCAGAAGACTCTTCAAATGTCAACAATTGATCAATATGCAGTTTTCAATATCCAGTTTGTCATAAAAATAGACCCTTGACACCAGCATCAGTTTTCATCCAACTATATAGGACTTTCCCATTAAAAGTTCCCAATTCGGCCCACCCTGTATACATGATCACATAATACATATCGCACCCTCGCTACAAAAGTGACACAACTCATAATCAAAAGTCGAAAATATTCAAATGCTAAATATTTTCTGATTAATTGGAAACATGAAATAGACACCAATTTTGATATGTAGTCATCTATCCATTATATAGCTAAACCTTTGGCGTTCATTATGTATGAAGCTTTTAAGGATGGAATATTTCCGAAACCTCTGAAAATTGCTGTGATAAAACTTATTTATAAAAAGGGAAATCCTGAAGACCTAGGAAATTATCGTCCCATAAGTAGGCTAACCTCTTTCGCCAAAATTTTTGAAAAAGTTTTGGTGAATAGATTGCTGAACTTCTTCCACAAATGCAAAGTTTTTTCCAAATGTCAACATGAATTCCTAAAGAACAAAAACACAATGACCCCAATTTACGAGTTGATACAGTCCATAATTGAAGCATTTGAAAGAGGAGAAACCCCAGTCGGTCTATTTATAGACCTATCAAAGGCATTTGATTGTGTGAATCATAGTGAACTCGTTCGAAAACTATCATCTTATGGAATCAGAGATAAGCAGCTCACCTTAATGAGAAGTTATATTCTTGGAAGATCGCAAAGAGTAACTCTGGATATTGATGGTAAGGTGATAACATCTAAGGATGGAATACTTGAGGTTGGGGTTCCCCAGGGAAGTATTCTCGGTCCTCTCTTGTTCTTGCTTTACATAAACGATTTGCCAAATATTTTTTATGAGAACCCGAAATTTTTTATGTACGCCGATGACACAAATCTCTTGGTTACAAAAACAAAAGTTGAAGATGCAATTACGGAAAGTGAACATGCTATAATCGAGGTATCAGACTGGCTTGCGAAAAACAATTTATCTATGAATACAGAGAAAACGAAGTGTGTAGTTTTTATGAAATCTCACTCCAGAATAAAAGTACGTACCGACCAGTATTAACATTGTAGGAAAGCCTACCGAGATAAAATCACATAAAAACTTTTTGGGGGTCGTACTGGATTGCAATTTGAGGTGGATCAATCATATTGAAACTGTTAGGAAGAAACTACATAGAGTCGTCTATTCTCTGAGGGTTTTGACAGGAAAAGTCAGCCAGGAGGTTCTCATGACAATAAACTACGCAAACTTTCAATCCATATTGGGTTATGGTGTTGTTGCATGGGGAAATAGCTCTGAAATAAATATGGTTTTCACTGCACAGAAAATGGCTGTGAGAGTAAATCTGAAACTGAGGTTTCGCGAAACATGCCGTGGTATGTTTAAGCGGTTGAATATTCTAACGTTGACAGGACTTTATATTTCCTCTTGTCTTAAATTCGTGTTCAAACACAGTGAATATTTCCACCGCTTCCGAAATTTCAATAAAACCAGAAATATTCAATACTTCCACTTCCCAAGCCATTCACTAATAATAACAGAGAAAAATACTTCATATATGTGCATTAAACTGTTCAATATTTCGCCACGTAAATACCAGATTATCGAAGACTTTAAACATTTCAAAAAAGAAATTTTCCATTACCTGGTCAGAATAGAGCCATATGAGGTGCGGGAATTTCTTGAGTACAAATACGATCGTTCTGTTAACTAATGTATGTGTATTATCATTTTCACGAAGCTTGACATGTTCTCCATTCAAATTGTATTTTCATTATGAGAATAAAACTTATTATTATTATTATTTTGATATATTGAGGACCCACTGATGTAGGTAAAAATTTTTCATGATTTAATCTAGGCTCGTTTTCTGATCTTATTCATAGCATAAACAGAAAAAAGTAAATTTTGAGTTGTGTCACTTTTGTAGCGAGGGTGCTATATACTTGAACAAAATGAATAATCCATGCAGATAGGCAACAATGTACAGAAATCAATAACTTTTGTTGTATGATTTATGTTTAGAATCTTATTATGAACATTTAGGTGGTATGCTAGAGATGCATGCTGACTCCTTGATTCCTTTGTCGCATTTGGTTGTTAGTTATTGTTCAACTACGTTTTTCCAATGTATGTGAGAGCACCTAATACTGGTGATCTGGAGGAAGACTGGGTTCAAACTAATCATGTTTACCAAACTTCCTTATCAATTAACATTTAATATGCGTTTAATTTGCTAGTGATTATTATTATACAAATAAACAGTAATGGTTTACAGCCTTTCTTGATAAAATTTGTTCACAGTAATGGTGTGTTATTTCATTTCTGACAAAACAGCTGCATCAACAGATGATTCAAGATGTTTTTTAGGTATCTGTGTTTTTGATGAAACGGTAGTTTCCAAAAAGCTCAAAAATTCTTCATTCTGGTTCAATGAATCCTTGCTTAGTTTGCAAAATTTTATCAAGTGCATTTGGGAATATTTTCATCCATTCATCAACAATATGTTACCTTTTCGTATTAGTTTTAGTTGTAATGTGGATTACAATTGCAGATTGAAGATTCATTGAATAATCAAATCTCTTTATGTAGAGGCAATATTTTCTTATCTTTTTCTCCTTTGTCAAAATCACAGGATGAAATCTAGAAAATTATTGGTATGTTGACATTGAATCAGTTCGCAAGATTTCGCTATCGTTGATTCAAAATATTCAAGTTCTATCTAAAATGTTGGTGCATGGTTTTAAAAATGTTTGTTTTTATCGTTTTTCAGGTATCCCTTGTCCTGTAACTGTCAAGTGAAGAAGTCAAAATTTCCTATGAAAACTATAATAAAGTGTCAAATATTTATCATTTTGACCCATTAGCGCCGTAATTAATTTTTTTTGTTTTTTGAAATTGTTTTGATAACAGCAGATCCTAAACACTCTGAAGAGACAAAAAGAAACCGGTGAAAAAAGCTATTCTTGTGTATCAAGTTAATCATTCCTCAACTTTCTAGCTACAAATCTGTGCACTTGGGACCCATTTGAAGATGGATCTGAAAGCGTTGCCATATCGTCGGTACAATGCCAAAGTCACTAATGTGCTTTTCGTCTATGTGCACTATATAGCGATTATAGTCATGGTATCAATGCCAAAAACGCGAAAAAGTTTGCTTGTCCCCTTCTCCTACTTCTAGCCTTTCCACAAAAGTAAATCCATGTTCATAGCACTGTCTTCAATTTGTTGAACACGTTTTTCTCGGTATATCAAAAAAGCACACTCGTGCCTTTGGCATTGGACTGATGATATGGCAACCTCAAGCGCTAATGGGTTAATATTGTGAACTATTGCTTATTTGTGTTCAAAATCGTGGCAAGAGCTGAAGGAAGCAAGTTTGGATAAAAGCATAATTTATGGGAGAATCCATGACCAATTCAGTGTATATGGGTAGAGTACCCCATAGATGATATTGTATGAAAAAAAAATTGTCTATTAGTAATAGCTACTTGAGTTTAATATAATCATTCAATAAGATATCGAGTTGTGTGGGTTGAGTATATGGATAAGTCAATGCACTGGCCATAGTTAATGCATTGACTTATCCAACCCAGCTTGTGCTTTTGTCCATAGACAAAAGCACAAGCTCATGACTTCACATCAGTCATTCTTTTGACTTTGTGTATCACTAAACCCACAACCTAACCTTTCAAGTTTTCATAAATATTTGTCAAGAATCTGAGGGAGGGTGGAAAGTGGTCACACACCCAATATTTTAGTGTTCATACTAGTATGAGTCTTTCCTAATGAGATAAAAGAGGAGGAAAATAAGAAAAGAGATTAAATTTCAGCAAAAACAAACGTGCAATGATAGGAGGATAGGAGTTTAGATATAGGGGACTGACATTACAAATTACTCACTTATTAATGAAAACTTCTAATCCCTTTCTACGTTCCTCAATAAAATCTTCTTCAAATATACCATCATCTCCCCTGAAAGGCAACTGCCTCTTCCATGCTTTTCCAGGTAATGGTGGCACAACAATTTTACTATCCCTTTCTAATTCATTCCTAAGCCATTCAAAGTCACTGTATCTTCTTCTTACACTTGATTCTTTTATTTTAAATACAGGTAAATTGGTCTGAAAACATTAATATAATAATCTAGTTGAATTATAAAGTGGGTGGATAAACATACTCTCATTTTCACCTCATAATCGGTAAACCTTTTCTTGCCAACACCAATTGTTGTAACAGGGTCAACTACATCAATTTCTAGAAAATTTGCAGGTGCTGCGTAAGCATCGTCCAAAGTTTGTTTCTTCACATTCAATCTCCGAGTAGCTTCCACAGTTGCTTCCGACTCAGCCATCATGATTCGTTAAATTAAAATCCGTCGGAAGATAAGAATGTGACCAGACTAACGACTATAAATATTTCAAATCACTGAGATTCTAACTAAATACTTTCCAAATGAAAGAAGCATCCCAAGTTGATTTGATTTGAATTTTATGATATCTTCGAATTTCACTTCAACCTACACAACAAAAACGACAAAAGACCATAACAATGACAGCATAGTGATAAATGCTTAGACATATGACAGTTGACAGTTAGTAGGTTTGTTCGCTTGGCAGTTCCGAACTGTAATTTACTGTAGCTTTTGCTCCCACTTGTTCGTTTCGGACCATGATACAAAGAATACAAGATATGATCTTCCGGCGAACGAAAATGAGACCAGTTTGCGCACCGCGTCATCTGGAGAGTATTCTCGGGCGCGTAAATTGAATTTCAAACAACTTCGTGTTTTAACATAATGCGAATTGTATCTTCATAGAGATTTTTTATCAGATATACGTTCTTTTGAGGCAACTTTTCTAATTGAATTGATTAAACTAAGAACATAGAAATAATTGATTAATATTTTGAGAATACTTCCAGATTTTAAACACAAAAATTCTGGTTTCATTTGAATTATATTTTTCATGAGGCTGAAGGACCTAAGTTCGATGGCCAATAAAGAACTGTTATTATTTGGTTTTCATGGGTTTTTATTAAATAAGCGTGTTTTTGAGGCAAATTTTGTAATAGAATTGATTTAGCCAGGAATGAAGCAAGTATTTATTCATATTTTGTGACTCATTTGTCTGATTTCGATCGACAAATTTTTTAAATTGAAGAATACTCCGAATTTATGATGTACATATTATTCTCCACTGTTCCACCAATGTTATATTCATTTAGCCACTGATAAATGAATGTAATAAATTCTCAGCCATTATTGTAATTGAATTTGATATTGTCATCAAAATATCGGTCTTTAATACGATTGAATTTGTTTAAATCTGGCTTATTTTTGAGAAACTTTGTTTTCTGAGACATTATATTGCACTGACCAAATCAGTC